>VWZG01001761.1:359261-372718 GCA_013396735.1 Grallaria varia
CCTGTCCTGCCCTGCCCTGCCCTGCCCTGCCCCGCCCTGCACTGCCCTGCACTGGAGGGAAATGCAGTTCAGGGCTGCGGCGTTGCCTGGTCTGAGAAAACCAGTGGTACGCCCAGGCCGTCAAAGATGCTCAACCCTCCTCGACATGTTCTACGTAACTTGCTAACTCCTGTAATGCTTCTCAGGGTTATATGCATCCCAAATTCATACAAGTAAAACCCACCCACACTATAAAGATTGTGTGGAGGGCTCTGTTCCTTAAAAAAAGTTCCTGGAAACAGCTAAGGTGTGCCCCTCCTGTGCTGTTAGCCTCAGCTACCTACTGCCTAGCTCACTTCTTCTGAGTTGGCTTTCTGAGAGGGCCCGGTAAATAACTCTGGAGCAGAGCAGCAAGCTCAGGCTCAGTGACAAGAGAAGCAGCAGACTGATGCACTAGAGCACAGTCAGGACTCAAGCCTTAATCCATTCCCTGGGCCCATGAGTCCAGTGGCAGGAGTCTGCTCGGGTGCCATAGTGTATTAGCAGAGCTGGTAGAGCCTTGGTCACAGACAACTTGAGTGTACCAAACATATATCTCACTAGAGACATCTATAGCAACAAGTCTAATCTTTCTTAAAAGTGAAAATATTACCACTTTGATACCTCAGTTTGTTTCTGAGCTGAGAAGCATGAATTCACAACCTGAGAATCTCCAACATTTAGTGAAATTAAGATCCCATTTGCTGTCTGTGTTTGAATTCACATTCATGCTCTATCAGCCTTGACTTGTGTCTGAGATCAAAAGCAGTCATGAGTCCAATGTAACCAACCACTTAGCTCTAAAATAACTTAACTTGGTGGCTGCAAAGGTAGAGGCCAGGAAGGACTGCAGCAACCAAAAGTTGTCAGTGATAGCTGGAGTAAAATAGAAACACTTCACACTCCAGTTACTCCTAGCTGAAACAGCAGTCCAATTAACGGTCTTGCCAGTTAATTACTAAGTTAAGGCATTCCTAATTACATAAGGTGCTGGAGCAGAATCCAGTCTTGCCTAAATTTGGCAAAGACATCTCTACCCTGCTGTACTGTCTCTATTCCTTCATCAGCAGCTAGTCTGGCCTGTAAAGCACAAACACAATTAGAATCCTAAATCCTGGCTCCTATCACCACTGGACTGTGACATGCTAAATAATAACTTTCAACTTTTATAGATTAAATGACCATAAATCAGCTAGGAACACACATGTACCAGTCACCCAAAAAACCCAACAAAACAAAAACCCCTTACCACAGAATCAGTCAGCTGTTATCCTACCTCATCTCTGCAATCCTTACATAATCAGAAAGATCCCTTTGTATCAATATTTTGAGAAAACTTTCCTCTCTCTCCTCCTGTTATTCCCTTTCCCCTTTCAAAAGCTTTCCAAATGATCTAGCTCATGGGAGGATCTACCCCTCAAACAATAAGGTTGTTAAATATCTAGATTTTAAAGCCAAACAGCAAAGGCATTACCTGGTTGGTATCCTGAAATCTACATTGGGTCCCAATTTATAAGCCACTTGTAGAGAAGTGGAGCCCACTACTCTCTCGATAATTCCTTGGGAAGCAGCTTTTTCTATTTGGAACTGAGAAATCAGGTCAAAGCCTACAAGAAAAAATATGCATGTCCATAATGTAACATTCATTTTAATTTAATTAGAAAATTGTGCAGTCACAGAGCTGAATATAACCAGATAAATTTTCTGAACAGTAGCTTTTTTCCCAAAAAAGTCAGGGTGCTACTTGCCTGGTAAGTCATCTTGGCCAATCCTGATTGTTGGGCAGAGCTCAATTCTGTGACTGGCACCCAGAATGACTGGTAGTCCTGCAAAAAAAAGTGCATTTCTTAACTGTGGGCCTACACATTGCCTCAGATCACCTTAGAAAAATAAATGAAGCAACTGTAAGATTGTTATGAATTAAATAAATTTATTAATAATAATAATTAGAAGTATGTAATAATTTTTAAAGTACTTAGTAAAGTGAGAGGTCTAGGAAAGTAAGCATCTGTTTATAGAGAGCTCCAAATTTAAAATGATATCTTGAGTGATTATTTGATTATTTTTTCCCCCAACTCTTTAAAGGAGAGTGTTATAACAATTATTCTCTTGCAGACAAATAGTAGTAGTAGCATAAGAAGATCTGCTGTGTAAGGAGTTTTTGGTTTGGAATTTTTGGTGGCTTAAGGAAACATTTAAACAAACAGGACAGTTACCTAAATCAACCGCCTCCCTAGTCCCAAGGAAATTTAAACAAACCTCATGCCAACTAAAGAAGTTGTTGAGAAACTGTTGGCATCTTTTCCATTATCTCTGGTATTCCAAGTGTTCCCACCTTTCACTGTGCCACATTTGATTATGAAATATAGGGTGGGGGCAAGAAGAATTTACAGAGTTTCTTTGTTTACCAAAATAAGAACACAGAAGAAATTTGTTTGAGGAAACTAAATTTAAAAATACAATTTTTCAGAAAATTATTTGTCAAAAAGCCTTGTAACGAGGATAAGACCGGCTGGATCTCCCTAATTTTAGGAAGGAGAAAGGAAAAATAAACATTTATTTGAAGAGTTTAAGAGTTGTGTAGAAGTCTAGTATCAAGTCAATATGGAAAATGTTAGTAGAGTGTGGATAGGGAAGAATGAAGAGTGGAAGCTGGAAGGAGAAGCATTTCTAACCAACAGAGAGCCTCTTGTGTGCAGCAAAGGCTCAGCCCTAAATGTGGGTTTCCTTCTGACAACACAGGCTTAAAGAGAACATTCAGGTTGACATGTTACACTACAGAAAAGACCTCATTCTATATTATTTGATGGAACATATGGCTGACATCCAGCCATTTACATTTTATGCCCAACAAATAAAGTATAACCAGTTTATTGACACGTAGAAGAAGAATATCTAACTAGAAGCATTGAAACACAAGGGGGTTGTATCCTGTGTGTACCACCTACATCCAGATTTTAATCCTTACCTTAAAAATACATCTAATAGCAAGTTTAAAACAGCACTCACAGCTCTTGTTTTTCCCTCTCTTTTTCATATGCACCCTTCCATCTATCCATCCATACATACACATAGACAGTTCTCCCTTTGTGAGATGGCTAGAATCCTAGAGAGGATTTTAATTTTGAATAAACATAGAATAAGTCTTTTGACATTCAAAATTACAGAAAGATGAAAAGCAGATAAATTCTGTCTCCTTACTTGATTGGTGCTGGATGGTGGCTGAGATGAAAGACCACAGAAAACTACACACGTAAAAGAAAGCTGTAATTTTCCTGTAAACAGAAAGAAAACTCCAGTATGAATCTATGGTTTCTGACAGATTCTGTGATTAAATTTCTCCTCCAAGTCATGCATATTAAATGTATAAAAAAACAAGTTAAGGATTTACTAACAGATTTGACAAGACAATTTCTTTACATGAGAATTTTTATTTTTGCTTTATAATAAAATGTCTCTATAAAGCTCTTTCTACAGGTAGTTCCTTCATATAATGCTTTCATAAGACCAAACAGCAAAGGCAGCAGCTGGCAAGGACAGCTTTAACTGTTCTAATCTCTTTTATTACAGATGTCTCTAAATCCCACCTATTCTCTTACCAGTGGCTTTTCATCTTCACTGCTGGCTTTCTTCCCTTCTCTCATGTGAATACACGGTGTATATGGTCACACTCCCTGCCTCCCTCTCATTAGTCCCACAGAGGAGTGCAGCGGTGGGCGCAGAAGTCTCCTCCTGCCCCTCGCAGGACCCAGCAGAGAGGGAGGTACAGGCTGCTGGGCTGGTTTTAATCTTGCTGAGGGAAGGAGGTGGAGGCTGGACAGACGTGTCTTGGTGGGCTCTGAGGGCGGATCTCTGGAGCCAGTTGAGTATAAAGAAGCCAAGAGAGCAAATAAAAAGCTGCTGCTTTCACTGGCATTAGGGCAGGGAGATTAAGAAAATGTGAGTTTAGCAATGCCATTCTCTAAGTGGTGGGGTCTGCTCTTCAGACAGGCAGAAGAACAAATAATATGTACCAGGAGGTTTGAGTAAGATGGTGGCCCTGGTGTGAGCTTTGAGAACAAGGGCAGCCCAGTCCTATTAAGAAGGCATTTCTGTTTCTCACTGATTTACTCATGGGTTAGCCTCAGAAGACTCTCTAGTGAGGTCCCAGTTCATTCTGAATAAAATAGGTTATTTAAAAGGGTTTTCATGACACAAACTCAAACCTTTCCAAGGAATACATGTAGACATTACTAAGCAGACTCCTTCTGTTGTCATTGCACTCCCCACTGATCTGTTGTCAAAGCACTCCCTTTCCATAGCCTATTACACATTTGGACATGCAAAGACATTTACTCATATTTGTCCACATGGATGTAAAAAGAGAGAGAGGAATTGAGTTCTCTATACATGAAAAGACAGAGGAAAAGAGGTTAAATAGACAGAATATCCTGATAGTTACCACAGTCAAAATTCATGTATGTACGGAAAATTATATGCTTTCAGGTTGTGCTGTTGCAAGGTTTCATCTTCTCTAGATTATTAATATTCTAGTTAATAATTGTTTCAATTTCCAGATTATTTTTTTTTTTGAGTGTGAGATATAACAATTGCAATAATCTCTGCTGCAATAGACTCTCTACTGCTGTCTGCTGAAAGTCTGGAGCAATAACTGAGAAAAAAAAAAAAATCATTACACTCCCTTATCCCACTCCCTTATCCCCCATGCAGATATTTCCATTGTGGCATGCAATAGTTTATGTAGGGCACAAAAAGAGTCTCTAATGAGCAGGAAGGAGAGCAGGAAGTGGAAGTCATCTGAAGCTATAATGAAGGGGAACAGCATGGGAATGTATCATGGGAAGGAACAAGTGAGAGCAACTAGGGCTTAGAAAAAGTACCGGAAGTTTTGTGAAGGAATGGAAAAGACTCAGTTGCCAAACCACCTCTTTTGTTGTAAATAAGCTGTGGCATTACGTTTACCTTTGAGACTGCTTAGTATTGCAAATTTCCTTGAGGCAGCATTAAGGAAGAAAAATCCATTCCAGTAGTTAGATATGGAACTAAGTGGTACCATCTTTCAGTAAGTTAGCAATTTTTTTTGGCACATGTCGTGAAGATGTCTGCCATCAGTTATGTCTTGGGTTAATAACAATCACATCACCCTCTCCAAAAAGGGGAAGTCTTGTTCAGAGAAATTCAGAGCAGAAACAGACTCTGTTTCTGAACAATCTATAACCTACTTTTACTTGCATTTCATTGCAGCAATTCTCATGGGTAGAACTTCTTTTATGTCTGGAGTATTTTCCCAATCTAGGATCTTCAAAAGCCATTGTAACTGAAATAAAACATGGGAGACACTATGTAACTAAAGCTGGGAAAACACATTTACTATTCTCTTTGTGGGCAGAGGAAAAATTCTTTAGAAGACTAATACTCTCTGGTTGTTCTGTGTGCATTTTGATGTCTTCATCTTGAAAGAAAACTCACAATCTGATGAAATTCTTGATTGGAATTATTATTCATTACTAATAATTATCACATCACTTTGAAAGAGCCAGAAAAATATTAACAGACAAACTAGTGGTAGTGGATTTAATAGCCCCATGACTTTGCCAATATCATTGTCATTTCAAGAAAATGAAAACTGAGATAAAGTAAGTATCTTCTGTATCTTGCTGAGGGTCAAAGAGACAGTCCCCATCCAACCAACAGTCATGTTTAGCTGATCTGACATTTGAATCTGTCTCTAGGTCACTTTGTAGTTTTCTCTTTTTATGAATTGGGCCAGTACAGAATTTTTTTAGAAAATCTCAGAGATTGCTGTTTAACCACTTACTCAGGAATTCATCATCTAAACACTAACTGCTCAGCTTTTGAAAGTAGATAATTAAACAGTGGTGAGTTTGTTCAAATAGACTATATGTGAACTTCATCACCTTGCTAGCATTTGGAAGAGTGCTTACACATCTGACTTGACATTCCGCTCCTCAAATATCTGATTCCATATTCCTGTTCTTCTGTGTAGCTTGACTTGGAGAACATGTATTTGTACAGATGTCTCCTAAGAATTCGGTTGGATTGGAGGGAAATACCAAACAAATCAGGTGGACCCAGCTTCTCTTGCGAATATAAAGCTTGCTCTCTCTGATGAAAAGGGTGGCAGTGAGATGGCCGCAGTTAGACTTTCAGAAGGTGCAATCCAGCAAAACCACAGAAACCAATGTTTGGCTCAGAAGGAGCTGTTAAATGTGGCTGAGAAGAAGGTTCCTCAGTTCAGGCTTGGGTTGGCAGCAATTTAAGATGGCTAAATTAAGTCCTCTTTTGATGTTTATTGTCTGACTGAGCTCGAAGGAGTTCAATGTCACTGGCTTGTACTTTTTAGCAGGATTTTTAGGAGGGGCTAAACAAGTTTTTGCTTCCTCTGAAAAGTATTTGCAACATATATGCAAGCACTGGAGTCTCAAGAAGAGGCCTTGGGACTAGAGGACCAAAAGTCCAACTTGCACTGTTAAGTGGAGCCTCTGCCTATATAAGTGATCTCACAAAGGAGAATGGTTGGTGCTCCCAGCCCTACACTGCTCTTCCACATGCCTCTGGAGAGGAGCAGTAGGGGAGAAATTACTTCTAATTTATCTCCTATCCCCTGGAAAGTTACCTCTGTCTCATGTGGTCTTTTCTAAATTGTGCCTTTAGTCTTTTCATGTGACTTCATCTTGTTACGGTCCCGTTCTTTGCTCAGTTTGCAATAACAGAAGTCTGCTGTATACATTTCAACCTTCTTTATCTTTACCTATAATGTAAGGGTCAGTACTTTTCCTGTAGTTTAGCAGACTCTAGGATAAGCACATACCACACTCTTAACTTGTGTGAATTTGTTGCTACATTGTGTTTGGCTCTGTCAGCTCAAGATTAACTGTGCTCTTTATTAATCACCCTAAGAGTAAAGGAATCTTGGACCTGTGATTGATCTCATTGACATCAGGGCCAAACTTCCACTGACTTAGGCACCTTTTAAATAAACCAGCAACAAATAATTAAACCGGCACCCTCAAGTGTAGGGTAATTGAATTGACAGCAAAACTATAATCCTTGTCAGGTTCCAACACATCATAGGAATTTAACAAATAATTTATTATCCAACAAATTCTTACCTTCATCATAAAAATGTACTTCCTGTCCAAAATTTTATTAATTTTGGCATGGGAAGAAAAACAGCTTTTCTTTCCAAGCCGTCTGATGCTATTTTTTATAAAAACCAAACAACTTCTTCTCAGGAGAGCTCACTCAAAGAAACCTGGGAATTTATGGGGCCAGACTCTCATCTCCTCAGCAGAATCCTCTTTCCAAGTGAACCTCACTTGGAAAGGCACTGCAGCTAATTTGTGAACACTCAGGCTGTCCCAATGTAGACTACAAAATTCAACAAATCCCTCTGGAGAGTTCTTGGGGCACAGAGATGGTCTATACATGTAGCCAGAAAAACTTCTACCTTCCCTCTATGTCCCTTTGCCATAACAATTTTTTCTGTGGATAAGACTTGCAGTTCCCATTGTCTTTGGATGAAACTCTAGGTTGTGGTATCATTCCTATTTTCATTTCTTTCTAGGTCAGAAGATTTGTATGTTGTCTCCAGGCGTGTCAGACAGCAATCATCCCCAAATGTTATAGCCGATGTTTTGGATTATCTTAAGCACAGGAGAATACATTTTCTAGTAGAATGACATAGAAAGTGGAATGTTAAGCAGATTTCAAGCAGAACTATGCTGATATTGCAATGAACCATGTTGGATTTCATCAGAGTTCAGGCCTCTGATCTCACTTAACACATATCTGTGTCCATCTACTGACCACACTATTTTGACTGATTCTCAAAAACTGAAATGAGATCAGGAACATATTCTGCTGTTATTGATTAGTTTTTTGTTGAGAAGAAAATGTGGTGGCAAATTTCTCATTTATAATAGCAAATACTATTACCAAGAGCTGAATCCAAATTGCATATAACTAAAACCAAAAAAATCCCCTAAATTTTGAAGTATTTTTGGTCAAATTTTAATACATCTTGATAATATTCTATTTTTCTATGTTTCTATCACTGCATATTGCCTAAATATTATCTCAATCCACTAGCACATCATTTAGATGATGAAAAGCCATGTTCTTTCATGTTTCAACAGAAATGGAAAATATAATAGACCTCTAAATACATTGTTTTGTAGCCCAAATTATGTTAACTGAACACAGATTTCAGTTCTTAAAACCAGAACTTTTTGTAACTGTTGACAGGATGGTATTTAGTTCCACTGGTATTTATCTTTAAATACTGCAGCAAACACAATTTATTTTACTGTCATGAAATACCCTTTGAAAGAGATCATGTCCTTGCTGACACAAGTAACAAAATATCTGTTGATTTAAATGGGAGCAGGACTTCCCTCTCTTACACCAGCACATGCACACCACAACTCTCGTTCATAGGTAAAAATATGGACATAAAATTAGTGTACGGCTGCTTTAGACTGTGATAATTTTAAAGGCCAGGCTTTCTCTGTCACTCCACACCTCTCTGCCTGCCTCCCCGAGACAGACCTGCCACCTATCCTCAGCCCAGTCAAGCTCCAGCTGCCTGGACCCAAGGATGGGGTCAGTTACCCCTCATCCAAACAGCAGAGGATAAGAGCTCCTGACGGGGCAGGAAAGGAAAGAAATATGAATATATGTCTACTTGTTTACACAAAAACCAAAATTCTCCGGCACAAATTCTGATTTCTGTGGCATTTGGGAAAAAAAAAAAAAAAGAAAGAAACAGATTTCACAGTGTTGATGACCATGAGGTTTCTGTAGAAGGATTTTTTTCTAAAATGGCAATCTCCAAAGTCCTCAGTTTTCTCCGAAGGAATTTCAGGGTTTTTTCAGACTCAAGGCAGGCATCACTTTATATTTTCATGCTTATTCAAGGACTGTCTGAACAGGTCTGGGATGAGGAGAGTAAGGTGGGCTGTTCATTTTATGATGCAAGCCATGCTTCAACAAAGTATGGTATTAGGAGAAACTCTAGGACCGCAGAAACCTGGCACACACAGACCTCTATATAGAGTTGATGACATTTAGAATATGTATTTTCATCTGCAAGATATGTTCCGTATCAAAAGAACTGTTCCAAATTCTAAAATTTGCTATTTTCTCTCTTTTGAGAACTATAAAGGATGTAAATATAGAAGAATAATTAAATACTGTGAAGTATAAATCTAGAAGCTTGTAAGTATTTAACTCTTTATAATGAGGCCTGCATTTTCATTGCACTGATTTTGCACTTCCACTTACACCTGGTTATTGACCTCAGCAGACCTACTCAGTTGCAAAAAGTGTTCTGGACAGGAATTAATTGAGACAAAACTAAGAACAACAAAAATTTGTTAACATTATTCCTTCTGTCTTCTCTCAGTGAACCCAGCATTATGGCACAACTGGCAGCTTCTGGGCAGTGTGCTGCGGTAGAAAACAAAGGGCAAATTTCATGATAATTTTCAAAGTAGAAGGCAACTTAAGAGTGAACTCCCACAGAGACTTTTACAAAAGCCTGTGCTATTCAAAATATTTACAAATGTGATCTGGAAGGAGGATGTATAATGAGAAGGTAACCACTGCAGATACAAGGAAGTTACCTGAACAATAAAATTGAAAATTTGAAATTTGCTGGGCAATAAATGAGCTGGAATTGTGGCCTTGTGGCCAGGAGGAAAACTCCACCTGGGTCCACCTCCAGCTCACAAAGTCCCCAGGCCACAATTCCCTGCAGACTGGAAAAATATGTAGAAGAAGGGTTCCTATGTCCTTGTTCTACACCTACATGCTTTTCTAGGCATCCACTATTAGTACCTTGACCAGAGAAAGGATGATCTTGCCTGACACAGCTGTTCTTGTGTTTTAATATTTGAAAGATTTGAAATACTGAAAATTCAAAAAGGAAAGACTGTCCTTGTAATGCCATGACACATTTCAGAGGACTTAGACCTAGCAGTACTCTTAAAAACAAACCCAGGCATGGTCTGAAAAGGAAGCGTTTGGTTTTTTCTAGTATTTTCTAATATTTTCAGAGTGCAAGATACAGGGATGGAAGTTTTGTTCTTGTATATGGAGAGGATTCTGAAAGATCACCTCTCAGACTGGGTGTTGGAAAAGAATCCAAAACGCATAGAAGCATAGAAAAATTTAGTCCAGGAAGGACCAGGGAGATACCTGAACCAGCTTCCTCTGAAGGCAGACCCTTATTTCAGAGTCAGAGCAGGTTGCTCAGGGCCTTACCAGGCTGGGACCGGAGTATCTCCAAGGACAGAGACTCCAGAACTGCTCGAGATGGCTGCACCATGGCACAGCCACTACCAGGTCAGCAACATTTTCTGTTTGTTCAGGCAGAATTTCCATTTCTACAACTTAAGAACACATTAATATCCGTGTTAGAGTTTCTGGGCCACAATCCTCCCTCTCTTGCCCTTGAGAATGAATGTGAGGACTTTCGCTATCGGGAACAAGTGATTTGATAGTTACTTTCTATCTAGTTTGTATAGTTGTAAGTAGCTATTTGTGCTGCAAGAATGTGAGGAATCAAGTGCTCGGGCAATCTAGGGCAAGACTGCATAAATTCAGAAAAAAAAATCTTACTGTGGTATCTGGAGGATATTTCTTCAGGAAATGAAAGAACTTTTCTTAAGAAACAAAACAAAACAAAAAAATTAAAAAAGAGGCTGAGCTGAAAAGCGTTATCATCCTTTCATCTTGATTTATGTTTTAGTGGTTGGCTTTAGAAAAGATTAGCAAATCTTTTATTGCACTCACTTAAGAAAGAATGTAGCATGCTTATAAATAAATCCATGTTGATTATGTAGTGATTATTATTATAAGCTTCTCTGTCTCCCATGTTATTGATGTAATGCTCTGAAGTGTATCTCATCAGAAATGATTAGATATTTCCTGTTGTCATGTGTAAATTAGTCACTCACTCCTGAAAATGTCACAGAACTTGTTTTGCTGCTTTCTCATTTATGTTTTTATGGCCTATGGTTGGATTGCCCGAGACAGCTGTTGTTACTACTGTTAATTTAAATCTCATTTTTTTGCCACCATTTGGCTTCATGTACAACAAACTCAGTAAGTCTTACTATCCAAAGATACTATACTTTCTGGATCTCTTTTGGTTAAATTTTTGTATGTAGGGCTGAAGGAGGGTTTTTTTAACAATAAAACTTCTTCTTGTATACCTCAAGATTTCTCACATTTGCTTACAGTTGAGATGATACCTGTGTTTGTATGTCTCCCTAAAACTAAATATCAACTTCTAAAAAAAAAAAAAAATCTCCTGAAAAGGTATTAGGAAGGTGAATATGAAAATTTAGCAGGTCTTGTGGCTGACAAATCAAGATGCAAGTGCCTCCTCATGAAAACCAAGTATGAATATCCCTTGTGTACAGGATTCTCATCCCCGTGCACAGGAACTATGCACAAAAAAAAAAGGGAATAAAAATAACCTAACTAAAATGCTCTGAAATGTCAAAAACATTTCTTCCCAAAACTTGTGATCTTGCCTGGGTTATGTGGACTGTGTTGTATGCTGCAGCCACTCTGGAAAGTGCTGCAATGATTTGCAGCATACTTTAAACAGTTGAAAGGGAAAGACCCGTGTTCAAGGGGGAGGCAGCAGCACAGAGGATTAGCGGTGGGAGAGGACTCCTGCCCCTTCTATGTCAGCCCTAAGCCCTACTCAGAGCTGAACAAAAGTTGTTACTCTCTCGTGTCTGCTAGTCTGTGTGAAATGGGTTAAGAATCACAGGCCAACTCCTGGCAGACAAAAATCCCCCAAAAAATCACCCTCCCTTCTGAAAGCCTTGTAAGAAAACCAAGAACTAATTGGGCATGGAAAATTAAATACCCTGGGTCCTCTAACAAAGGCCCTTCCAGGCTAAGGAGGAAACCAGATGATGGGAAAGGGTGGGCAAGCCTGGAACTAGCAAGTCTGTTTGACTTTATAGGAGCACTAAACCAGTGTCTTTCAAGCCCTTGTAAATCTGTCTGAAAAACACAGGTACATATGAGCAGCACTCTGTTTGGTGCTATATCCAGTATTTGAGACAGATAGTTATGTTGGAATTGTTAAAACTATTTAGATTTTGTTTAGAGTTTGAAGGATCATTTTAGGTCTGAGTGCTCTTGAGTTGAATCTTAAAAAAATTAAGGAACTGGACTGAAGAGCACAAACATCCATCTTGTGTTGGGACATAGCGAGTTTAACAAAGCTCTGATAAAGACTCGTGTACTAGTTCCAGTTTTTAGGACTTTCTGTAGGTCCTCCAGTCCAATCCTCTGCCCAGAGCAGGAGTGACCTCAAGTGCTGAAGACCTGTCAAGTTTTGATTACCTCCAAGGAGGGACAACTTGTTCCACCATTCCGTTACTATTGACATGGTTATTTTGTAAATACACTCGCTTACAGCATTCAAGCTGAATTAGTAGTCTTGCAGCACAGAAGTGCCAGCAAAACTGCTTGCTACCATCAGAGTATAAATATGAGACACAACCTTTTGTACACTCACTGTCAGTCAGGCTGTCTCTTGTACCTCTAGGACATTTCTCAGAGTATGGCAGATGCTTTGATGTAATTGAGAATAATACTCCAGGGCACTGAACACAATTTTCAAGGTAATGCAGCTCAGATTTGACACATAAAGTCCTCTGGTTCTGTGAAATTTCAATAGGGTTTTTTTTCAGAAATTTTCTATTTTCAAGCTCTCTGTGTCTTTAAGCGTCCTCCATAATCCCATTTAATGCCGCCTGTGGAAAACTTTTTTTAGGATGAGTTCAGGTCTATATTGTAGAAGCTCTTCCTGGCATGATAATGACAGAGTGTGGGATTTCTTGTGATATTTTTATACTGGAAAAGTCATAGTGTATATATATATATATATCACAATTACACCAGATAAATGAGTTTTCGTCAGCATACTGTATTTCACTTGCTAAACTGGCATAAGTGAGTCCAGGAAAAGTAGAGCTCCATTGCAAGGAAATTATCTAAATTGACTAATCTTTTTCCAGTGTGGAGAGGGCACAAATAGCCTCCCTGTGGCAACCTGATTAGTGAACTGACTTTTCTGTCCAACAGATGGAGTTTTACAATCACCAGTGCTCAGTCTGACACTGTGCTGCTCATTCATTGTAAATTAAATGTCCTAACCATGTATTAGTGCTGCTTAGTATTGAGAATTCCAGATGAATGTATGCATAGATTAATTAATTATTGGCCTTTTCCATCTTGATTCAGTATTCAGGTTGTTAAGACACACAAAGTCAGCAGTACTGTTTCTATCTTTAGTTATATTGCTAAGACAGTCAAGAAATGTTTTTTTTTAATTTTCTGCTTTCAAGTACTCTAATATTACCTGCAAGACATCATCATCATGGCTA
>VWZG01001762.1:3488-22121 GCA_013396735.1 Grallaria varia
TCCCTCCCTCCCTGCATCCCTCCCGCCCCCCTCCATCCCTCCATCCCTCCTTGCATCCTTCCATCCCTCCCTGCATCCCTCCATCCTTCCATCTCTCCCTGCATCTCTCCTCCTTGCATCCCTCCATCCCTCTGGGCTGCCTCATCCCCGCCGCCCCCTCCCCAGCCCGGCGGACCCCACGGGGGTCTGGGAGAGGGGGCCGAGCCCCTCCGTGTGCCCGTGGGGTGGGTTCGGGGCGGTGGGACCCGCCGGGCCACCCGCGCACATGGCGGGATGCGGAAGCCGGTGCTGTTGCATCAGATCTTCTCTGCCCCGGCCGTGAGTGGGCCTCGGTCCACGCGTGGCCACTTCCCACCCGGATGCCGGACTCGCAGTAATCGGCACCCGGCGTTGCCCTTTGCAGAGGGGAATCTCTGGGTGGCGGTGCCTGGCCGGGCTGTGAGCGGAGCCCTCGCACCCCGTCCCTGCCGAAACTTGGGCTCTGCTGTCCCTGCGCTTCGCGGGCTCAGTAAAGCCCCTTCCAGGGGAGGCTGAACCGACTCAGCCTTCGCTGCCGTGCGCTCAGGTCGCTCCTCGGGGATTTGCATCGCAGGGCACCGGGCTGGGCTTGAGCGCAGCTCCGGGCGCTGCTTCCCAAACCTCGGAGCCGCCAGCACTTGGGGACGGGGATTAATGAGCGCTCGGGAAGGGCTGGACCGCGTGAGAAGGTGACAGCGCTGGAATGGTGTCAGGTGTGACACTGACTTTGGGTGCTGCTCCTCCTGGCTCTGCAGCCTGGGGAGCGGTGTGGAGGAGAGGCCCTATGAGGAGCAACTGTGGTTATTTGGTGTGTTCATCCTGGAGAAGAGGAGCCTGAGGTCAGAGCTATCTGGGTCTGCAGGGACAGAGGAGGGGCAGCTCCGGTCTCTGCTCTCCATGACCAGTGACAGGACCCAGGGAATGGCAGTGTCTGTCCTGTGCTGAGATGCCCCGGACATGCAGGAGCTGCAGCTGCAGCCGGGCTAGAGCAGGGTCAGTGTGTCCTCCCTGCCCACCCTGCCTGCTGGGATAACCAGGCTGAGATCAATTCCCTGGTTCTTTTGCCTTTAATACAGGGGAGAGAACCCAGGGAATGGCTGGAGTTGTGTCAGGGGAGGTTTAGGTTGGAGATCAGGAAAAGGTTGTTCCCCCAGAATGTGTCTGGGCACTGAACAGGCTCCCCAGGGCAGTGGGCACAGCACCAAGGCTGCCAGAGCTCCAGGAGTGTTTGAACAATGCTCTGAGGCACGTGGTGGTTTTTTGGGGCTGTCCTGTGAACAGGAGCTGGACTGGATAATCCTCGTGGGTCCCTTCCAGCTGAGGAGATTCCACAATTCTCCTGGTGGTGAGGCTGGAAAGGTGCAGTGGTTTGGGTGAACATTCAGCTCTGGGGAGCTTTCACCCCCTAACAAGGTGAACATTCAGCTCTGGGGAGCTTTCACCCCCTAACAAGGTGAACATTCAGCCCTGGGGAGGTTTCACCCCCTAACAAGGTGAACATTCAGCCCTGGGGAGCTTTCACCCCCTAACAAGGTGAACATTCAGCCCTGAGGAGCTTTCACCCCCAACAAGGAGCTCAGCATGGCTGCTGGACAGGCAACACGGAGCAATGTCTCTCCAGCCTCGGGATCTGTTGGATTGGGGCCTCTCCAGCCAGGATGTCGCTGTCTGAGCGCTGCCTTGGAGCGGCTGAGCTCTGCTCCCTGCTCCTGGAAGGCAGCGGGAAGAGACAAGGATGTGACCAACCAGGGGTAATAAGAGCTTTGCAAAAGTTTAAGTGAGCTTGGTTGGGTTATGGATCCTGATCCCCACGGGAGTTGGTAGCTTTTCTCAGTGCACCTGAAAATGCTTCAGCTTTTGTTCGGGATGACAAATGGAGACTGGGACCTGCACCAACCCTTTCAAAATCAAAGCCCTTACAACAGCCATCCAGGCCGACCCATCATCCCAATTCCCTATGTAATGACTGCTTTAAGGTACATGGGGAGTGTTTTCAATCCTTTCAGCATTTTTTTTCAGAGCACCTTGCATATTTTTTGCAATTTTAACACTTAGTGACCTCACTTGCTCTTCCAAGTTGTTGGAGTCTCTGGGGAGTCTCCCAAACTGCTGGGATTTTCCTTGAGGAGCCCAGCTGTGATAGGAAACTTCCAAGCAGCCTTTGTAAGCCGACCTTGGGAGCAGCATGTCCTCAGGTGGTGGAGGTTGGTCCGTAGGCACAGGGCTGTGAGAGCCGTGCCTGGCTGGCAGCTTGGCGTGGCCCTGCCCTGGCACAGCCAGCCAGAGACAGCAGAAGTCCTGGCTGATTGCTTTGGGAGCCAGAGAGCAGATGAGCCATGTGTGAGCATCATTCTGGACCACAGAGCCTCCCGCTATCACAGCAAAGCCCTCAGAGACATCTGATTGGATCCAGCTGCATCTCCTGGGTCAGTGGTGATCATCTCCTGTGGTGATGCCCGGTTTTTTGCCATGTTCCTCTGCTCACCAGCTTCAGGACCCCCTTCTCCTGCTCACCAGCTGGACATCAGCTTGTCACACCTGACCTTCATTTATCCTTGTTTACACTGTTGGTTGCCCAGGGTCCCCTGTACGTCACTGTCAGACATACCCCTGTGAGCTGGTTCCTGTGCTCTGCCCACACCCTCGTCCGGCTGGGTGACTCCTGCTGCAAATGTTTGCCATTTCACGGCTGTGCCAGCTGCTCTCTAAACTGGAAGGCACTGATCAGACCACAGGGCCTGGGCTTCCTGCTGTGGTTTCCATGTAATAATTCTGCATGGGCTGCTGTGAACATCCTCAGAGTGAATTTTGTGCAGCGCTGATGATGTTCTTGTGTCGTTCACTCATATTAACTCTCTCACTGGAAGAAACAAAAAAAACACCTTTTACATGGGCCAGCGTGAGTGTCCTGTACTGCAGTGACCTCCAAGCACAAAACGATTGCTCTGCAATTAATTACTGTGGTATTTTAGTGGGGCACATCCTTGGGAAAGATTTTCCAGTTGTTGCAGGAGGTTGAAGGGTTGAGCTGACATTCCAGGGGCTGTGGGATGTTCCTGCCCTGCTCTGAGGGCTATGGAGCTGTGTCCACTGTTCCTGCTGCCTCGTGGCTTGGCTGCATCTGCTCACTTACAGCCCAGGTTCAGAGGACATCCCAAAGCATCAGGGCATACTGGTTCCATACTGGTTGCTGCCTGGTTGTTCAACATAGCTTAGACTGCCTCCCAAACTGGTGCAACCCTGAAACATGGGTGAGTCTGTAGCTCATATTTCTCAGAACCACAGAATAGTTTGGGTTGGAAGGAACCTCAAAGGTCATCCAGTTCCACTCCCCTGCACCTTCCACTAGACCAGGTTGCTCCAAGCCCTGTCCAGCCTGGCTTTGTCCCAGAGAGCTGAACTGCAGCAACATCAGACACTGGAATTGGAGTTAATCTCTGACAAGCGTCAGCCTTGGGTGGTTCTGCACAAGCCTGCCTTGTGTCTGTGCTCCCCAGCAGTACAGCTGCTGCTAGAGGATTTTGGGGCCCCTTCCCTTGTTTGGAGAGGGTGATGGAGTGGCTCCAGGGCTGAGCCTCCCTTGGCACAGAGGGTGGTGTCTGTGGGGCTCTGTGTTTGCTGGGAGTTTGTGCTCCATGGGCTGGGGAGCTGAAAGAGGAAGGAAAATAATCTTGGTTTTCGGCAGGCCTGCATGACTCTCATGCCTGTGCTCAAGGAGGTCGTTGGCTGCAGGACAGTCACCTCCTGTTCCTCATTCTGCCGGGGGCTCACAGTGACTTGGAGAAGAGCAAGTGAGGTCACCAAGTGTTAAAATTGTGAAAAATATGCAATGTACTCTGAAAAAAAAAATTCTGAAAGGGTTGAAAGCACTCCTGCCTATCTGAAAGTGGTCATTACATAGGGAATTGGGATGATGGGTCTGCCTGGATGGCTGTTGTGAGGACTTTGATTTTGAGAGGGTTGGTGCAGGTCCCAATCTCCATGAGCAGCGTGCTCCTATTCCTTTTTTCCTGGTCATACTGACCTGGAGCACAAACTGCTTTTTGGCCCCTGTGTTGCCTGCCGGGCTCTCAGCACACGGTGTGGATGTTGTGGACAAAGAGGGAATTCCCAGCAACTTCAGTCTTCTCTTGGGCCTTCTCTGAGCTCTCACATGGATCCCCAGGACCAACTCATTCCTGTGGTCTCACCCCTCGGAAAATCCATCCTGGTGTCTGCCAGGAACGTGGCTTTGCTGGAGCTGTGTCTGAGTCACCTGCCCAAATCCCCGGGATGGTGTTTGAATTGGTTTCAATTGGTTTGAATTGCAACCTTCCCATGGTGGATGAGGGAAATCAGCAGCAACAGGGCTTGGGCTCCTCGTGGGGCTGTGGAGCAGGGAGTGCTGGCTGGAGCCCCCCAAAAATCAGGGCTGGGGGCTTCCAGAGGTGGGGTCTGTCCGCTGGTTGTCGTGTTTGGAGAGGGATGGGGGACCCCAAGAAGGTGTAGCCAGGGTCGTGTTATTCCTGACGTGGGATCTGACGTGGGTGGGCACAGGGATGGAAGGGGCTCCCACACCATGCAGGGGGCACAGGGGCTGGCAGGGGGGATGCTTCTGGATATTTCTGCCCTCCAAGGAAACTCCTGAACCGGATCAAGCCCTCCTCCTGGGTCAGGAGAAAAATAGGCTCCGAAGAACAACAATCTGTGTCCTTTTAAGGCAATCCAAAGGCAGGGACTGGAAGGACCAGGCTGGAAGGGAGGGATTTGGCACAGTGGGAAGCCCAGCCTGAAGGGCCTTTGCAAAAGAGACTTCCCGGGTGCTGTGATCACAGCCCAAACACGGCTCCTGGCACCGCTGGAGCCTCTCCAGCCTCTCCAGCCCCTGCTCCTGGCACTTCCACAGCTCCATGTCTGTCCCACCCTGAGACCCTCTGGCCATCCTGGAGCTGCCGCCGGGCCAGAGCAGCGCCCTGACCCCTGCCCTGCCTGCCCTGGAAGCCAGGCTGAGGTCAATGTCCCTTTTCTATTGCCCAACAAAATACTCTTGCACAAGGAAGAGGACCCGAGGGAACGGCTGGAGCTGTGCCAGGGAGGGTCAGGGTGGGTATCAGGAAAAGGTTCTTCCGCCAGAGGGTGGTGGGCACTGTCCAGGCTCCCCAGGGCAGTGGGCACAGCACCAAGGCTGCCAGAGCTCCGGGAGCCTTTGGATGATCCTCTGTGGCACAGGCTGGGATGGGACTCGTGGGATGGTCCTGTGCAGGGCCAGGAGCTGGTGTCGATGATCCTTGTGGGTCCCTTCCAGCTCAGCAGGTTCTGTGAGGAGCTCCATTCTCCTGTATCACCGTCCCAGTGAGCAGAGGGTTTGTGGAGCTTTGTGCTCCCCCGTCTCTCTGTTTGATGTTTACACAGCCCCCAGTCCTGTTGTGTTTAGCACTCGCCTCCCCAGCTGGGAGAGCCACTGACCCAACTGGGTAGGCGACTGGAGACCCAGGGGTGGGGCTTCAGCTGCCCAAGGTGACCCAGGGGTTGGGGTCTGCTGCAAGAAGAGGGCTCGAAGGCTCTGGGGTGCTCCAGAAGACCCAGGTCCCCTTTCTCATCACCACAGAGCCGAACCAAGGCAGGTGATGAGGTGCTGCACACGTGGTGGGCTGGCACATCATGGTCTTTGGTTTTGGCGACCTTGTCCTGCTGCTTTAGCCGTTCAGGAGCCAGGGAGCTGTTCAGGAATCAGTACCACATGGTTGTGGGTGGGTGACTTCTGCTGCTTGTCCCCATGTGGGAACAGGACAGAGAATTGCAGGGTGTAATTACATGGAGAGAGGCCTCTGGAAACCTCCCAAGCTGTAGCTTATGCCCATTGACCTTTCTTGAATCACTGGGCCCCACCAAAAAGTGTTTTATTGTCTCTGTAGCAACCCTAAGCCGCTGTTAATTCCTCTTTAGCTTCCTCTTGGCCGCACTCAACCAGCCTGGCTCCCTCAGAATCTCCTTGTAGGACTTTGTTGTTTGAACGCCTTGATTTATGTTGACCTGACCTTCACAAGGACCCTCTGGGTTGGAGCTCTGCTGCTCATGTTACCTGCTCACAGGAGTTTGGGGTCATCTGCAAATTGATGTCTCATCAGACACAGGCCAGGAAAGAGCAGAGAGAAATGGAAGCATTTATATCTTGCCGAGGAGCTGTGTGGAGGCTTAGGCTGGCGCTCAGGTCTTCGCCCTCCACTGTGTCCCTGAGTTCTGATTTTGCAGCCTCTGTGGCTGTGCCTGCAGCCCTGGAGGAGGCCGAGCTGCCCAGGTTTGGGGGGGACCTGGGAGAGTTCGGCCAGACAAGGCACAAGCTGATGGTGCTGCAGGGACACGGTGCCAGAGCCCCCTGTTTGGTGGTGTCAGGGCTCAGCCCCTGCTCTCTGGGCAACCCTGACCCATGCCCTGTGGTGGTTGAGGTGGAAATGCTGGTCAGGGAGGAGAGTCTGGGACTGTTTCCAGAGGGGGTGGCAGCTCTCACAGCTCCCCTGGCCATGGCTGGGTGTAACAGCAGGACTGGGATCTCGGAAGTGCTGGGGCCGTGGGTACCTCTGTAAGCACCGTCTCACAGCATTGTTCCACTTCCATCCTTTTCCTGGCACTGAAAGGAGCTGTGAGGTCCCACAGCTTCCAGGGCAAGGGGATTTCTGCTGCTCCTTGCTGGCAGGACCAGAGGTCCCCAGGAGGCAGCTGGCACTGCTGGGTGCTGTGGCGACGTGTCCCCTGGGCATCCTGAGTTCTGCTAATCTCTCTGATTAGACCCTATGAGCCTGTGCACGCTGCAGACATCCCTGGGGGATCTCTGCCCCTGGAAATGTGGGAAAGCTGCTGGGGATCCAGCTGGGGGGTGCCCCCTCTGACTGCCCCATTCCTGCTCCTGCCTGACCTCCCACCCTGACCCTCGTCCTGCCCGTGCCTTCCCTGCAGGATGCCAAACTGGGGAGGAGGGAAGAAGTGTGGGGTGTGCCAGAAGGCCGTGTACTTCGCTGAGGAGGTGCAATGTGAAGGCAACAGCTTCCACAAGTCCTGCTTCTTGTGCAGTGAGTACCAGCCCTTCCCTCGCCCCCCCCGCTCTGCTTCCTGGCTCTCCACCGGCCGGGAGCCCCGTCACGTCCTGTTTATGGGCTGGGTAAGTGCCTGTCAGGATTTCTCTGCACACAGTCTGGCCATGGGAGCCGCGAGGCAGGGGCTCCACTTCCCTCCAAGACTTGGAAGTCAGTTCTGCTGAAGGAACAGGGATCATCTCAGGACACCCCACGCTGTCGGGGCTGATCTCAGCCAGCACCTACGCAAAGATTAAGTCTGTCCCTACCCCAGGGAAAGGCCAGGCTGGGTTCTCCAGTCTGTCTCCAGATGTTAAGGATCAGAGCATGAGACAGGGACTCTCCCAACACTGGTGGCAGGATGTGATGCTAGCTTTAGTCTTCCAAGTGGCTTTGCCACACCAAAAAGGTGCTTGAGCCCTGGGAGCTTCCTGTGTGTCCCAGGAGATGACGGGAAGAAGATGTGGTCCTATCCTGGCCCTCCTGCTGATGGAAGGCCTCCTGAGAAGTGCTGAAGCATCATCACCCACAGGCTGCCTGCAGATCCTACACTATTGCTGAGAGTGTTCATGTTGTGTGTTTGGACCCAAGGGAAGGGCAGCAGAACAGGATCTGGCTGTGGGTGACTCAGTGCCGAGTTCCATTCCCCTTGTGCTCTCTGGGATCCTACAAGTACTGCTGGGTTCCTGCTGCAGGTCCCTGGATACCCTTCCCGTCTCTTTGGGGTTACCAGTGCCAGTACTGTTACAGTGCTGGGAGCAGCTCCTTAAACCTGGGACATTTGCATCCAGAGGAGCTGCAGGACGTTTAAATCAAAATATGATCTCTGTCCTCAGGCTGCGTGTTACCAGATCTCTCCCCTCTGCCCTTGAAGACTGTCCTGTGCCAGAATTAGGGATTCTCCTGTGCTCACGTGAGATGGGGCTTGGAGCAACCGGGTCTAGTGGGAGATGTCCCTGCCCATGGCAGGGGCTTGGAATGAGATGACCTTTAAGGTCCCTTCCAACCCAAACCATTCTGGAGTTTATGGGCAGGAGCACAGACGCCTCAACACATTTCACTTGCCACAGGGCAGCAGAAGTGCATCCTCAGAGCTGCCCTTGCAGCAGGTCCCCACTGAGGTTCAGCATTTTCCCAGCTGGTCCCAGTCCCCATGTCCCAGTCTCCCCATCCCGTCACAGCAGGGAGCACACCCAGGATCTTTTCCATACAGTCAGCAGGGCCTGTAAACAGGCACACTCAGGACTCATCTCAGTTTAGCTATTCCAGCAGGGAAATACCAGTGGCTTCATGGAATGATTGATCCCTGCCCTGCTCCTGTGTCCACCTGGCCCAGCTCCTGGATGCTGATGGGCCAGCCTGCCTGGGATGTGGCGCACACAGCTGGATCCAGATGTGAGAGACAGAGGCTGTTGCTGTCTCTGCTCCCTGCGCAGCGTGGAGGGCGGCCAGTGCTGGCCAGGAGCTCTCCTGTGGGAGTTTCCAGGCTGGGAACTTGCTCAGGCTGGGAGGACTGAACAGGGGGGTTGTGGACAGGTTTTCCCTGGAAGGGAGGGGATGGCAGGCTGAGTCCTTATTGCAGCTGCTCTGCAAGAGGAAGGGCTGTTCCTTCTGTGGCCTCAGATAAGGAGGGTGGGGAGCGTTGCCCTCGCCCCCTGTGCACACAGCTGGTCTGCCAGGCAAAGCTGCTGCCAGGGGATGTTGGCTGACACCCAGAGAGCAGGGCAGGCCTCCAAGAGCCATGAAACAAGGCTAAAGGCATTGCTTCCAGGTGGGAATGCATGGCCAGAGTGGGCAAAAAGGTCGTCTAGTGGGTGCTCATGGAAGCAGGTCCCTGGGGAGTGGTGCTGAGCTCAGGGCTCCTGTCCCTGTGCTTTGCAGACACACATCGTCACCCCCTACACGTGCCCAGCAGCTCTGCCTGTCCCAGCTCCTGTGCCAGCCCACTGCTGTGCCCGTTGTTCCCAGAGCTGTGCCACAGGCTGCGGGCGATGCTCCCGAGCTCCTGCATCCCCAGCCTGTCCCCCAGTGCTGCCCTTGGGCCTCATCGGGGAACTCGAAGCCATTCTCTTTAGGGGAAGAATAACAAATACTTTGACTGGATCTGCCAAAAAAAAGAAAAAAAGCGCCCCAAAGGAGCCAAACCTACCACAGTGCATTGGAGCTGGAGATGGGCTCGGGGAGCGCTTTGGTGATTGAGTCCTGGCCTCCATCCAGGTGACAGGGGAGTGCAGCAGAAATGTGCTGTAATGAGCCTGCTTGGCCTTGGAAAGCAGAGGCAGTTCTTGTTTAATTGTTTTGCAGAGAGACTCAGCTGCTCTTAGAAAAACAAAGGGTCCTTAACTCTCTGAAGTGCAGCAGGCTGGAATTCCTGCAATGCCGAAACCCCGGGAGCTGGGGAAGGAATTTCCCTCCTGCCTCTCAATGCTCTGTGAGGAGAACAGATGAGGGGCTGTGAAAGCTTAGGCTGGACCTCCAAATCCACTCCAATGCCATTGAGATCATTCACTGCCACCGCTGGGACAAAGCTCCCAACAAAGCTCTTGGAATGTGCCAGCAAAAGTTCCCGAGTCCCCTCCTGAGGATCTGCCCAAGGCAATGCCCAAACCCCAAGGGCAGCCCAGTAGCTTGGCAGCGATGGGACCAGTTAAGCAGGGCTGGTCCTTCCCAACAGGGATGCATTCCCCACGCAGCTCCTGCCACCCAGAATTGCCAGGAGAGGACCCTGCCAGGTCATCCTTGGATGGCAGGAGATCTTTCCCTCTCGCTCTCCCTCTCCCGGCAGCAGCGTGGAGGGGCCCCGGAGGAGAAGCACCATATTCCATATTTAGTTCAGTGCTGTGGTTTGTGCTGCTCCCTGTGCCGTGTTTGCATTCCCGGGATGTTGGTAAAGGCCCAGGAGCTGTTGTGCGGGCCAAAAGGCTGCTGGAAAACTGGAAAACTTAACATTTAAGGGGGTGTGAAGCGGGACAGGGGAAGGCTGCGTGGCAGCTGCGACCGGATCTGCTCGGGGCCGGCTGCCAGTGCTGAGATCCTGCACAAGGCACGGGAACACCGGAGATCGCCGGGAATTTGGGTGCTGCTCACCTCCTGCTCCGGGAGTTTCTGTGTGCCAGGAAGGGTTTGGAAGCCGATGTGGACGGAGCCAGGACAGGAGATGGCACTGCCAGTACCTTAAGGGGGCTCATAAAAAAGAGGCAGAGTGATTTTTTACACAAGGCAGATGGGGCAAGGGGGGATGGTTTTAAACTGAAAGGGGAGAGATTTAGATGAGATGTAAGGAAGAAATTCTTGCTGTGAAGGTGGGCAGGCCCTGGCACAGGTTGGGCAGAGAAGCTGTGGCTGCCCCATCCCTGGAAGTGTCCGAGGTTGGACGAGGCTTGGAGCAACCTGGGCTAGTGGAAGGTGTCCCTGCCCGTGGCAGGGGCTTGGAATTGGCTAATCTTTAAGGTCCCTTCTGACCCAAACTGTTCTGTGAAAACCTTAAAATACAGAGAAGGCCTGAGCCCAGCACCAGGCTCAAGCTCTGGGTGGGCTCAGCAGGGACCGACCCTGAGCCTGGCTGCTGTCTGCTCCTGCCCCATCTTACATCCCATACCGACCCCCAGGTGTCCAACACCCAGCTGGGTTAGTGTTCCTCACCTGAGACCACCCGACACACCCCCTCAAACCAGGGCACGGGCCAGGAGTGATGTGTTCCATGAGCCCTGCCATTGGTTTTGGGGTCTGGAGAGGTGACTGTGCATGGTGTGCAAAGCCCTGGCAGTGCCTCGGGTGTGGCAACAACCTCAGGGCTGCTCTTAGTCCATCTAAGCAGGGAAAAAGCATTTGCTGACATTTCTTTGCCCCCAGTGCTTCTTGCTGTGTATTTGCAGCGGGCGAGGTGTGGGGCCAGGACATGCAAAATCCCTGGGCTTGGGAATCCTGCAGTGGTTTGTAAGGAAAATTCAGGAGACGGGGCCTCAGGAGGGTTAACAACCTCTTGGCTTCGGTGCTTGCTTCCTTTTAAAGCCAGACTATGTTCTTGTTGTGATCACTATCTCTGCTGGTTTGCATGAGCTCCCTGCAGCTGGATCCCATCTAGGGTTTCCTTGCTCCTTGAAAGCTGAGCCGAGCCATCCCTGTGAGGACTTGTTTTCCGCAGCTAATTAGCGAGCTCTGGATGAGCAGGCTGATGACACACCCTCCCCTCTTTCCTAGTGGTCTGTAAGAAGAACTTGGACAGCACCACCGTTGCTGTGCATGGAGAGGAGATCTACTGCAAGTCCTGCTATGGGAAGAAGTACGGCCCCAAGGGCTATGGATACGGGATGGGAGCAGGGACCCTGAGCACTGACAAGGGCGAGTCTCTGGGAATCAAATATGAAGAGTGAGTTGGAGTCTTGTTTTCAGAACCTTCTCCCCCACAACTGTCCTGTGCTGCTCGGCTGTGCAGCCCTTGCTGAGCTCCCAGCAGGATCCCAGGGGAGCCGTGGGGTTGCCCTGCTTTTGTGCTCCTCGGGGGAAATCCACTGAGCCCTGGGTGGGATGGGGCTTGACAGGACACATCCCCATTGCCTGGCCACTCTGCCCACCCCCTCCCAGGACACAGCCCTCGGGCTGAACTTTCCACGGGGCTCAAAACGCTGTGAGTGGAGCTCCGGGCCCTTCCATACCAGGCTGGGGTTTGGGATCCTGCAGCTCTTCCCTCTCCGTCTTGCCTGTGCATCCCTGCTCATGGGCTCCCTGCCATCCACAGGGGTCAGCCCCACCGACCCACCAACCCCAACGCAGCCAGAATGGCCCAGAAGGTGGGAGGATCTGACGGGTGCCCTCGCTGTGGCCAAGCCGTGTACGCGGCCGAGAAGGTGATCGGAGCTGGGAAGGTAAGGAGGGGGATGGAAGGGATGTGGCACAAGTGGCAGGGAGACCTACAGAGAGGGCCTTCACCTGACCCACAGCCTGCTGCCAGCTGGGCTGCCAGAGCCTCCAGCCAGGGCTGGTCTTGGGGTCTGCTGGCCACACTTACCTGGAAGCCTGGCACCAAAAGGAGACCTTGGCATCTCTGGAAACCAGGTTGCCCAGACTGCAGTGCTCTCACAGGCTTGTAGATGGGAGGGAAATACATTTAATATTAAATTTGGAGCCCTGCTCAGCAGAGGTCACCATGGATGTCCCTGCTGGAGGTGTGTTGGGAGGACGAGCAGTGACATGGGCCATGGCTGCTGCCACTGCTAACCGAAAGAAGTGCACCATCCAGTGATCCTCTTCCACCCTCTGCCCCAGGCTGGGATGCTGCGGCCCAAATTTGGGTGAATTCCTGCGGTCAGTGCTGCCCACAGGCAGGGCAGCGTCGTAGGAGGTGTGGGCACGGGCTCAGTGGTGCTTCTCCCTTGGGCTGCTCTGCTGGTGGGTCAGCTCAGGGTTGGACAGGAAGGACACTGTAAACAGCTCTGGTGCTTCTGCTGTCAAGTCCATCCCTTCATCAGGGTCCTTTGCACCCCGAGCTGTGGCCTTGTCCCAGCCCAGCTCTGGGGAGCCCTTTGCAAGGAATGGGACACCTTCCCTGCTGCCAGCCCTGGGACCCCAGGTGAGGTCCCTGCCCAAAGCTGCCCTCCCTCCGAGCTCAGGCACATGCCAGGGTCACAAGGTCAGGCCACTTGGCTTTGTGTCGTGGGGTGGCTGTGCTGGGACAGCCTCACCAGCTCGCTGGTGACATGGGGTCCCTCCCTGACCTGCTGGGGCTGTGCTTGTCCTCTGTCCCCTGAGCAAGGACAGGAGGCATCTGGTCAGCAGAGGGGGCCTGCCAGCATCATCACCCCCTGGCTGGCAGTGCAGGGACCTGTGATGGACACGTTGAGGGTCAGCCCAGGGTCGGAAGCCAAACTTACTGTTAAAACAATGATCTGGGCTTCCTGTTCAGCTTCTGGCCTTGGTGTTTACGGGCAACCAAAGTTGGTGAAACAATTAGACTCAAGCAAACACAGAGAGGATTCCAGAGCATGTATTTCATGTGCTAATGTTTGCTGGATGACTCCATCCGCTACCTCCTCCTCCTCCTCCTCCAGTCCCCTAATTTCACATTTTCTTCCAAAAAAGGTTTCATGTTTTCCAAAGTGTTTATTTAAATTCCTCTGTGAGCAGCTCTGGCTACTCAAGGTCTGCCCGAGGGCTGTGAGCTCATTTATCTCCAGGGGACTGCTGGAACTGTGTGGGGGGGTTATTTTTAAACACTGTCTGTTTTTTCCATTCTTCCTGTCCATTTGCTGCCTTCCTTGGAGCTGTGGTTGTGTAGGGGCAGGTTTCCCAACCTTGATGCCACCCCCAGGCTAATGCCCAGCAGCCGTGGGTCTCAGCTGGATGGCTGAGGGGATTCATCATGCTGGTTGAGGGAGAACAATCCCCAAAGAGGAGGGGGCGGATTACTCCTAACAAATTATTGTACAAACGACTCCTGTGAGTAGGGTTTCCAAAGGCAGATGGGTACAGGAGCAGTGACAACCCCTGGTGTTTCCAATCTGTGTCTTCCCACCCAGGCTGGGAGGTCAGAGCTTTCCAGAGAAAAACTTTGATCACATTGAGAGCTCTTTGCCAGCCCCTTTTGTGTCAGAAACAGAAGTGGGCCTGTTTGGTAGCCTGTCCCTGCTGCCCTGTCCCTGGGTGTTGCCTGACCAGGCTCTGCTCCTGTCTCACAGTCCTGGCACAAGTCCTGCTTCCGCTGTGCCAAGTGTGGCAAAAGCCTGGAGTCCACCACCCTGGCAGACAAAGACGGGGAGATCTACTGCAAAGGTGAGTCCCACCTTCCCTGCTGGCTTGTCCTGGACTCTGGAGGGTGGTAGCAGGGGGTGAAAATCCCCATGCAGGGACCCAGGATGGGATGGATTTGGGGAAGTGGTGGCCCTGGCGGCTGTATATGGGGACTGGCTGTGCCAGCTGTTTGTGGAGCCAGGGAATTTCCTGCTGTGCCTGGGGCCTCCCTGTTCACCCAACAAATATGGCAAACCCTGTCCTGTTTAGGCAGGAGGAGGACCAGCTCGGGTGCCAGCCTTACCTGTCTCTCCCTTTCGTCTTCTGCAGGTTGTTATGCCAAGAACTTTGGTCCCAAGGGCTTTGGCTTCGGGCAGGGCGCCGGGGCGCTCATCCACTCGCAGTGAGGCACCAGGAGCCGGGCTCTCCGCTCGCTCAGGGCTTGTCCAAACCAGCCTGTGCTGCCCAACCCTTCCCACGCCTGCCGTGAGCACCCTCACCGTCATCCAGAGCCACCCGCGGCTTCGCAGCACGAGCCCCTCCCTGCCCGTCCTGCCCTGGTGCGCCCCAAAGCCGGGGCAGTCCCGGCATGGCCCCCAGCGGGTCCTGTCGGGGCGGGCGCTGGTCGGGGGGCCGCTCACCCACACCTCTCTGAGGCTTGTGTGCCCAAAATGTTCTGCTCCACGGCGCCCATCCCGCCAGGGTGGGTGCTCATCCCACTGGGATGCGTGCTCATCCCAGCAAGATATGTGGTCATCCTACTGGGATGCGTGCTCATCCCACTGGGATACGTGCTCATCCCAGCAAGATATGTGGTCATCCTACTGGGATGTGTGCTCATCCTAGTGGGATGGGTGCTCATCCCAGCAAGATATGTGGTTATCCTACTGGGATGCATGCTCATCCTGCTGGGATGTGTGTTCATCCTGCTGGGATGCATGCTTTTTCCGCCAGGATGGGTGGTCATCTTGCTGGGATGTGTTCTCATCCTACTGGGATGTGTGCTCTTCCCAAAGGGATGTGTGCTCTTCCCAAAGGGATGCCTGCTCACCCCGCCGGGATGTGTGCTCAGCCGCGCCGTGCCGCGTCACCGAGCAAGCAATAAACATCCAAGACATCAAAGCTGACCCAGGCCTGGTCTTGCTGGAGAGAGTTTATTTCGTGTCTGGGGCTGGGGAGCTGCCCTGGGTGCCCAGAGCTGGAGGTCAGGAGGTGTAGGGTGGAGGGCAGGTGTTGGCCCGAGTGTTGGCACTCGTGGTTGGCAGTGAAAGCGCAAGGGCAGGAATGTGTCGGTGCGGTTTGACATGGCCCCGCTGAGCTCTGCAAGTCAACTCATCCAGGCTCTCCTGCAGCTCCCACCATGAATCATCATGGAATGGTTTGGATTGGAGGACACGTTCAAAGCCCATCTCATTCCACCCCCCTGCCATCAGCAGGAACACCTTCCACTAGCCCAGGTTGCTCCAAGCCCCGTCCAGCCTGACCTTGCACACTTGCAGGGATGGGGGTAACCCTTCCAAAAGCAGTGGGTGATGGTGGGAGGCCCAGGACAGCCCTTCTGGGGTGTGTCAGTAGCACAACACGTGTGCTGGCCCTCTCAAAACCCCCATCGGTGCTTTCAGGTGGCGCCTCTCCAAGCAGGCGTGCTCAGCAGTGCCAAATAATTAACAGCTTTTCACCTACTCCCTGGATTTTGAGCATCTTGTGGGTCATTAAGCCTCCAGTTTGGCAGCTGCCCAGCTTTCATTCGTTTTCATCTAAACTCTTTGCTCCCTTTCTGTGATTCTCTTGTTGGACCGGTGTGATGTACCCGCAGCTCAGCCTTGCTGCAGCTCAGAGTCAGGAACTCCACAGGGAATTTAGTTCTGGGGTTTTTTTTAAAGTTATAAACATTGTGGTTGAGCAAACGAGGTGGGTAGTGCTCTGAGAAGCACAACAGAGGCAGAAATCCTTTGGTGGGGCAGGACACGGGCTCCTTTATCAGCTTCAGCACTTTCTCCTGTTCATCACACCCTTGGTTTGACATGATGTTTTTGAAGCTGAGATGGGGAGTAAACTCTTTAACACCTCCAAAAATCCGTCCCCCCCTCCAGGTTTCCCAGCCTGGCACCCAGAATGTAGCAGGTCCCTTTGCTCTGGGCTGTGTGCTTGGGTTTGATGGTGACATTGGAGACGTGGAGTGGCAGAACTGACTCGGGCGGGTGGTGGGGTCGGGAGCTGCAGCACAGAGGGCTCATGTACCACCCTCAGTGTGGAGACCAACACCTGGGCAGATGCCCTGCTCCCCCCTGGAGGTGTGGAGGGGCTCAGGAAGCTGCTGCAGGGGTTGGAGGGGGGTGAGGAAGCTGCTGCAGGGGTGGACGGGGGATCAGGAAGCTGCTGCAGGGCTGGACGGGGGGGTCACGAAGCTGCTGCCTTCTCTGAGAGCCTGCGGGGGATGTTGTGCTGCT
This sequence comes from Grallaria varia, assembly GCA_013396735.1. Taxonomy (NCBI): domain Eukaryota; kingdom Metazoa; phylum Chordata; class Aves; order Passeriformes; family Formicariidae; genus Grallaria; species Grallaria varia. The sequence goes on from VWZG01001762.1 coordinate 19,732, forward strand.
GGGGATGTTGTGCTGCTGCAGCATCTCAGCTGGATGTGCCCCAGATTGGATCATGCCCAAGCAATGCTGGTTACTCAATAAAGCTACAAAAGGTCATTCTTCAGTCCCTTCTGCCCATAGTTGTAGAGGTTCTGTCGGAGGAGGGAGGAGTGGAAGCGCCTCTGCTCTAGAGGCAGGCTGGGAAAGGTGGGAATGCTCAGCCTGGAGAAGGGAAGGCTCCAGGGAGATCTGAGAGCTCCTCTAAAGGGGCTCCAGGAGAGCTGGAGAGGGACTTTGCACAGGGGTTGGAGTGACAGCACAAGGGGGAAAGGCTTCCCACTGCCAGAGGGCAGGGTTAGATGGGATACTGGGAAAGAATTCCTGACTGTGAGGGTGGGCAGGCTCTGGCACAGGTTGCCCACAGAAGCTGTGGCTGCCCCATCCCTGGAGGAGTCCAATGCCAGGTTGGATGGGGCTGGGAGCAACCTGGGATAGTGGGAGGTGTCCTGCCAATGGCAAGGGGTGGAATGAGATGGGCTTTAAAGGCCCCAACCCAAAGTGGGATTCTATAAGGTGCTGATGTATCACATGTGTGATGGACCCCATAAAGGCCAGTTTCTCCTGGAGGCCTGGTCAGAGTCAGGAGAAAACATTGGATTTGGGTTTCACAGGGTGAAAGAAAGATGTAGGGTGGAAGGAACCTGGAGAGGTCTTGAGTCCAACCTCCTGCTCAAGGCAGGGCTTCAAAAGTCAGGTTGATCAGAGCCTTTCGTGTCTGCTTAGGTTTGGAAACCCTCCAAGGACAGAGGTCACTCCACTGTGGATATTGTCACAGCCACACACTTGAAGAGGTCCCTGGAAGTGTTCAAAAGATGTGTGGATGTGGCACCTGGGGACATGGGTTAGTGGTGAACGTGGCATTGCAGGAGGAATGGTTGGACTCGACCTCAGAGGGCTTTTCCAACATTAATGTGATTTTATAATTTTTCCTTATGTACCCCTGTGCCCCTTGTCTCTTGTCCTTTTGCCACAGCCCTTCTCTAGACAGTGGAAAACTGAAGTTCCTTCTCCTTGAGTCCCCTTTTCTCCAGGCTGGTGGGTCTGGGCTTTCAGCCCTGAAGGTCCCAGGTGAAGCCTGGGCAATGTCCTGGGACAGGGACCCTTGGGACCCTTCCTTGAGGGTTTTCTGTGGGTGCTGCACACCTGGACCTTGCACTGTTCACCTCAGAGTGACAGAGACCAGCACAGGGAGACCAGGAAGGGCATCACGGGGGGCTGCACATCCAGGCAGTGGCACGGGGTGTGCTGGAGGAGGTGGTGGGGCACGGCCCAGGAGAAGCAGGGTGGGATTAGAGGTGGGTTTTGGGCACCCCCTGCCCTGCAGCAGGACGGCCCCAACCATCTGCTACCCTCTGCTGGTCACTGGGTCTGCAGGTCTGGGAACAGACAGACGGGCAGAGGGAAGTGCAGAAGGAAGATGGCAAAGCTCCTCTACACCCACGGCTGTGGGCCCATCACCTCCCCTTGGTGGCCCGAGTCTGGAGAGGCAGAGAACACAGTGAGCAGAGCAGCTGGCATCTCGGGCAGGGGGGGTTGGCAGCCCTTGGCTCTGCCCTGGCCTGTGAGAATGGACCTTCAGCTGGATGGGGAGCCCAGACTGCCCACGGGCATCCCAGTGACTGTCCCAGACCCCCGAGCTGCCAGGGCTCAGCGTCCCCAAAGCTGAGCTTTGCCTCTGCGGGGGGAAACAGCCTTTGGAGGGGAACCCACACATCTGCCCTGCTGCTCCTGGAGGTGCTGGGGTGCCCAGGGCGACCTTCGGGGCTCCGGGGGTGGCCAGGGCTGTAGGAGAGCCAGGGCCACCTGACGTCAGGAAACCCGGGTCTCCTGGGACACCCGGGGCCTCTGCCAGCCGGGCAAGGTTGGCCCCAGGGAGCACGAACCAGTTCCTGGCTCCGACAGCCGCCCTGCCCTCTTAATGAGGGATAATGAGGCGCATCTCATCACCGCTGCAGACTTGCCCTCTGGCCACGCCAGCTGCGAGCAAACCCCCCCGGCAGGGACCGGGAAGGGCAGGGGGGCTGCGGCAAGAGGGGCTGCAGCGGGGTTGGGGTCTGCGGGCACACGGGCAGGGGAACCCACCCGAGGATGGGCGCTGGGCAGTGGCTGAGTGCCGGGGGCTCCGGCTCCCGACCCTCACCCCTGGCACATCCCCGGGGAGCGTTTCATCCCATTGCAGCCCTCAGCTGAGTGTGGGACCCCCGCCCTCAGCATCTGCGGGGGCACATCCAGCTGCCCGGCAGGCTGTGACCGTCCCTCCCTCCTGCAGCCCCCGGAGTCCCCCCACCATCCACAGATGTCGCCCCACCATCCCCAAATGTCCCCCCGACCATCCCCAGATGTCCCCCCCT
>VWZG01001762.1:22701-62771 GCA_013396735.1 Grallaria varia
ACCATCCCCAGATGTCCCCCTCACCACCCCCAGATGTCCCCCCAGCCCCAGCCGTGCCCGGCACCACGAGCCCCTCGGTGCCAGGCGCTGGCACAGGAACAGAGGGAGCTGCGGTGGCCGGGAACGAGCCGGGCTGGAAAGGAGCCGGGCTGGAAAGGAGCCGGGCTGCTGTTCCGCTGCGGGGCAGGGAGGACTCGGGCGGGACTGGGCTGCGCTGGGCTGGCCCGGCTCATCCCCCTGCACAGGTCACACCAGGCTGGGGGATGCTGCTCCTCGCCATGGGACAGCCCGGGAGCTTCAAATCCCTGTCCCGGGGCATGTGTGAGACGGGAGCTTTGTGTGCTGGGGGCGGCCCAGCACCCTTGGGTGCATGGCTTGGGTGGGTGTCGAGGGTTGCCCCCATTGCTGCTGTCTGCTCTCTGCTTCTGTCCCTGCTCCTGGGCTGCACTCGGGTGGTCCCCACAGCCCCTGCCTGGCTGGTGGGGCACCCACAGCCCCCTGTCCCGGCTGGCATTGTGCCCCATGACCCTCTGTCCCAGCTTGCATTGCACCCCATAACCCCTTGTCCCTGTTGGCGCTGCACCCCATAACCCCTGCCCCTGTTGGCACTGCACCCCATAACCCCTTGTCATGGCACTGAGCCCCTTTGTGCCTTCTTGGCTGGCACTGCACCCAACTGCCCCCCAGTCCCGATGGCACTGCACTCTGTACCCCCTTCCTGGCTGGCATTTTATGCAGAGCCCCCTGCCCAGATGGCACTGTGGCCCACAGCCCCCTGTCCCCACCAGCCCTGCACCCTATGGCTCTGTGCCAGTGGGGCTGCACTCCCAACATCTGGTGTTGCATCCCCCAGCGTCTGGCCCTGCACCCCACAACAGCTGGCCTTGCACCCCCCAACATCTGGCCTTGCACCCCCCTACAGCTGGCCCTGGACCCCCAACATCTGGCCCTGGACCCCATAACATCTGGCCCTGCGCCCCCAGCATCTGGCCCTGCGCCCCCAACAGCTGGCCCTGGACCCCACAATATCTGGACCTNGGACCCCATAATATCTGGACCTGCGCCCCACAACATCTGGCCCTGGACCCCATAATATCTGGCCCTGCGCCCCACAACATCTGGCCCTGCACCCTACAACAGCTGGCCCTGTGCCCCCAACATCTGGCCCTGTGCCCCCAACAGCTGGCCCTGCGACCCCCAACATCTGGCCCTGGACCCCCCAACATCTGGCCCTGCACCCCCAACATCTGGCCCTGCACCCCACACCTGGGCTGCCGTGCCGAAGTGCCCAAGCCCTGCCGGGCACCGCTGCCATGCCGACCTGTCCCACACCCTGCCCGTTCCCACGATGACCCCGGGGCAGCGCCTGCCCGGGGCACCCCAAAAGCCCCTCCCGGGTGAAGCGGGGCCGTGCCGGGCCTGGCCGGGCTTCGCCTGGGCGTGAAGGGCGCCCGAGCGCAGGAGGGGCCAGGCGAGGCGGCAGGAATGCGAGTGGGAGAGCGGCGGGCGTGTAGCGGCAGCTCCTGGGCCGCGCGGCGCCGGATCCCACACGGTGCGCGGGGCGGGCGGCAGAGACCCGGCAGCACCGCCGGGGTCGGCGTGGGGCACCCCACGGCCTGGCCCCACTGAGAGCCGGGAGTGCATGGCGGTGAGAGGCCAACGGCCACAGCCACCTTCACGGCGGTGAGAGCCCCACGACCACAGCCACATCCACGGCGGTGAGAGCCCCACGGCGGTGAGAGCCCCACGACCACAGCCACATCCACGGCAGTGAGAGCCCCACAACCACGGAGGTGAGAACCCCACGGCCACGGAGGTGAGAGCCCCACAGCCACAGCCACGGCCACGGTGAGAGCTCCACGGCCACGGAGGTGAGAGCCTCACGGCCACGGCGGTGAGAGCCACACAACCACGGAGGTGAGAACCCCACGGCCACGGAGGTGAGAGCCCCACGGCCGCGGCCACCGCCACGGCGGTGAGAGCCACACAACCACGGCAGTGAGAGCCCAATGGCCACGGCCACGGCCACGGCCATGGCGGTGAGAGCCCCACAACCACGGTGGTGAGAGCCCCACGGCCACAGCGGTGAGAGCCCCACAGCCACGGCCACGGCCACAGCAGTGAGAGCCCCACGGCCACGGCAGTGAGAGCCGCCGACCACGGCAGTGAGAGCCCCACGGCCACTTCAGTGAGAGCCCCACAACCACGGCAGTGAGAACCCCACGACCACGGCCACAGCCACGGCGGGGGCCTGGCCACGGAGATCCCCCAGCGGGTGATGCTGGCGTGAGCCCACTCGGGGCATCGAGGATCCCAGGGGGCCGAGGGGCCGCTATGACCCCCGAGAAGGTGCTGAGGGAGGGGGTGCTGGAGAAGCGGAGTGGGGGGCTGCTGCAGCTGTGGAAGAAGAAGCGATGCCTGCTGACGGAGAAGGGGATGCAGCTCTTCGAGCCCAAGGGCTCGCGGCGCAAGGAGCTGAGCTTCGCCCGCATGAAGGCGGTGGAGTGCGTGGAGTGGAAGGAACGGCACATCTACTTCACGGTGGTGATGGACGACAGCCACGAGATCGACTTCCGCTGCGCCCAGGAGGACCCGGGCTGGAACGCCGAGATCACCATGGGCCTCGTCCGCTTCAAGAACCAGCAGGCGATCCAGGTCGTCCGCGCGCGGCACAGCTGCCGAGCAGGTACCGGACCCGCCGCCGCACCACCGGTCGGGGTGTGGGACCCATCGGAGGGAGAGGACACCAGGTCCCGTCTCCAGGTGGTTTGGCTTCCCTGTGGGAATCACAGAGGTCCCATGGAGTGGGGTGGGTCTGAAGGGTGGTGGTCCTGGAGGGAAAGGACACCAGGTCCCATCTCCAGGTGGTTTCACTTCCCCGTGGGAATCACAGAGGTCCCATGGAGTGGGGTGGGTCTGAAGGGTGGTGGTCCTGGAGGGAAAGGACACCAGGTCCCATCTCCAGGTGGTTCGGTTTCCCCATGGGGAGCACAGAGGTCCCATGGAGTGGGGTGGGTCTGCAGGGTGGTGGTCCTGTGTCCCCCCTGCACCAGCTGGGACACCTCCATGGCTTTTACCTCCCCACATCCCTGGAGAGGGATTCGCTATAACCCTCCCTCTGTCTGGGGTGGCCTGAGGTTTATGGGGCCCTTTACCATCTTGCACGTGGGGTGGGGTGGGGATGGTGGCTGGCTCTGCTCTGCAGTCCCCTTGGGGCTGGGCCCTGCCCCACGTCCTGGCACTGGCCAGGTGGGTGACAGGCACCTTCTCTCCGCAGTGGTGCAGTTCGACACGGCCCCAGTGGGACAGCCCGTGGACCCACAGCATCCGAGGAGTCGGATCGAGATGGCCCTTGGCTCGGCAGGAGGTGGGGAGAACGGGATCCCGGCGGCCAAGTGAGGCCACCACTGTGCAGCCCAGGGACAAGGACGGTGACCCCAGAGAGGCCAGTGCTGGCACTGTCTCCTCCCACCCTGGGGTAGGACAGAGGCACCACAGGGGCCAGGCTGGCGCTGTAGTGGTGGCCGAGTCACATCCCTTTGGCACCATGGGGCAAAGGACACAGTCAGGGCCACCACCTGGGGCTCCAGACACAGTCAGGGCCACCACCTGGGGCTCCGGACATGGCAGGAGGTGACACCTCTGCCTGGGGGTCCACCACCCTTCAGCTGACGTGAGAAGGACCTTGGTGCACTGGTGGGGACCCCCGGGCCTCTCCTGCGGGACAGGGGACGGATGAGGCTGTGCCCCAAGGAAGCAGTGGAATGGGGAGCTCTGCCTGTGTGACAGTGACACTGGGACAGATGGATGTGACTGCGGGCATGGGTCCCCTCGAGCCTCCATGCTGAGAAGGGTCTGGAGAGCTGCTGCTGCACTGGGACTGACCCCTCGGGGCACTGACCCAATGGTGTGGTGACACTGCCACCCTGCTGGACATCATCCCACCCTGGGATGTCCTTGAACTGCTGGGGAACACTGGGAGGGCACTGGGGACCCTCACTCCTTGTTCCAAAAGTGTCCCCAAACAGGACCTTCTGCTTCTTACCCTGGTGTTGCTTTGATTTGTGGTAGCCCAACAGGGTACAGGAGAGCACAAATCCTACACAGAGCTTTGCTGGTCCTTGGCACCCCCCCTAACCCAGCATCCCACAGCCGGGCTCCAAAGCCCCCCCACTGCCACCTCGAGCCCCTCCGGTCACCCACCCCACTGTCCCCAGGAATTCCCATGGGGGTTTGGGGGCAGGCGGCGTGGGAGCAGCAGGCAGGGAGAGGGATGGCTCTGGCTCTGCAGGCAGAGGGAGGGATGGCTCTGGTTTTGCAGGCAGGCAGAGGGATGGCTCTGGCTCTGCAGGCAGAGGGAGGGCTCTGGCTCTACAGGCAGAGGGTTGGCTTTGGCTTTGCAGGCAGAAGGAGGGATGGCTCCAGCTTTGCAGGCAGAGGGATGGCTCTGATTTTGCAGGCAGAAGGAGGGATGGCTCTGGCTTTGCAGGCAGAAGGAGGGATGACTCTGGCTTTGCAGGCAGAGGGATGGCTCTGGCTCTGCAGGCAGAGGGATGGCTCTGGTTTTGCAGGCAGAGGGATGACTCTGATTTTGCAGGCAGAAGGAGGGATGGCTCTGGCTTTGCAGGCAGAGGGAGGGATGGCTCTGGCTTTGCAGGCAGAGGGATGGCTTTGGCTCTGCAGGCAGGCAGAGGGAGGGATGGCTCTGGTTTTGCAGGCAGAGGGATGGCTCTGGCTTTGCAGGCAGAGGAAGGGATGGCTCTGGCTCTGCAGGCAGGCAGAGGGATGGCTCTGGTTTTGCAGGCAGGCAGAGGGATGGCTCTGCCCTGACAGGCAGCGCAGACAGCAGTGCCTGGAGGCCACCCTGCTCCACAAGCCAGAGCCTGAACCCCAGCCCTGCAGCCGGAGGCACTGCGGATGCTCCTGGAGATTGCCCGGCCGCGTGGGAATTGGGGAGAGCAGTGCCCTGTGCCCTGGGGCTGCGGCTGCTGGCACCAGCCTGTGCACCATCCACCTCTGCCAGACCCCATGGAGCCCACTGGGTCCTGTCCCCATGCCAGGGCAGCGTCAGGTGGCTTCGGGGAAGGATGATGGCATGGCTGGAGCCCGCTCACTGTGCAGGGCCAGGCTCGGTGCTGGAATGGGCATTTGGGTGTTTTTCCACCCAAGGAAGCCTCGGTGGCCACCTGGTGCTCAGAGATGAGTTTGCTGAGAACCCCCTGGCTCATGTGTGGAGAGAAGTGGCAGGGCCAAGCTGAGGGGTCACAGATGAAGCTGGACTCAAACCCCGTGCAGATGGAGCCTTTCACCACCCCAGTGCTGTGCCAGGGACACGGTGGTGTCCAGGGATGATGGAACCTGGTTCCCCACCCACAGGAGATGTTCTAGGTGTGGAGCCCCGCATGGGCCAGCCCCCGGAACAGATCCCTGTGCACATTTTGGGAGGAAAAGGGGTTGTCAGGAAGGTGCTGGCACTCACACAGCATTTCCATGGAGTTCCCTGGGATTTCTCCTAAATCTCCAGCTCCCTGAGTCAGGGCATTCAGTGAGGCTCATTCAAAGCCCTGTGAGCATCCCACGCCTGTGCTGTCATGGGTACCAGGGGTGGGGAGCACCCACTGCTGGTTTTGGGCAGGGTGGCTCCCCATTTGCAACTTCTCTGCTTTCTTGCCCTCTGTAAATAGATATTTCCTGCTTTCCAACTGCCAGCAACGAACTGGGGAAGAAAATGGCCAAGATGGGGGGGTGTGTAAGTGCCATCCCTGGCTGTGGCACATCCTCTGTGCACTGAAGGATGAGGCAGCAGAGAGGCCACTGTACCTGGGAGCTGAGGAGAAATGTGGGCAGTTAACAGAGGGAGAGGAACAGAAAGAGGAGGCAAAATGCTATGTCAGCATTTCAGGTCCAGGCATGAGGAAAGCCAAGCTTTTCCTTCCCCATCCCAAGGCCCCCATCGCTCTGCAGACCAACCCAAAGCCTCTGCCTGGACCATGTATCCCCCAGGGGGCCTGTACTGTTCCCCAAATCCCCCAAACCCCCCAGGTTTGGGAGTTCCCTCTGTGCAGCCACCCACGTCTGCCCGACCCATCCTCGCCAGGCAGATTCCTGACCCTGGGAATGGGGGAGTGAGAGCAGGGCCAGCACCCTGAGAGCAGGAGGTGGGGTGGATTCACCCACTGCCTGCGAGGGCTGCATTTCTCCTGCAGAGGAAAAGGTCACCCAGAGACTGAAAAATAAAAATAAACAGCCAAGAGGCTCGGCCAGGGAGCAGAGCAGGGATGGGGCGGGCGACTGGTGCATCCCCCAGCACCAGGGACGAGGTGCCAGCACACTCCCAGCCATCCTGAAAAGCAGGGAGAGGACCACGGGCAGTGTTTTTAATGCCCCTGGAGGTGGGGAAACTGAGGCTTGACAGGGGGTTGGGAGGTCTGTGGCACATGGGCTTTGAGGAGGGGCTGTGCCAGGGCACCCCCATGCCAGGGCCCCCAAGCAGAGCTGGGGCTCAGTGCAGAGCCCCAAAAACACAGCGAGGTGCCCCAGAGCTGCCAGAGTTCAAAGGCAGGAGCCTGAAAATCCGGCTCTGCTGCTCCCAGCCCTGCAGTGCCCCGGCTCCATCGGCCCTCCCTGCACTGCTCCGAGGATGCTCCAGCTGGGGCAGCTCTGCCCAGGGCAGGGGCTCTGCCAGCACCCACAGTGCAGGGACTGGCACCCTCCATGCAGCACCACGAGGGGAGGGGGAAGGGGGAGCTTCGGGGCCCCTTTTTCCACCTGGTGAAATCCAAGCTCTGGCTTTGGGGTCAGTTTGGGGCTGGCTGGACCCCCCAAGTGCCAGGGAGGGCAGTGGGGGTCACACACTGAGATGGGGGGGTTGCAGTGTGATGGTGCCAATGCTTTTGGCAGGTGAGACCACGTGCACCTCCTCCACCATCGTGTGCCCTGTGGAGGGGCTGGCACTGCCTCGCTTCTCCTGTGGCCATCTCTGAGTTTCTGGGTGGTTTCTCCTCAGATAAAAGTGAAAAGAAATCACAGCTGTAGCAAGCAGCGTTCTGGTGGGAAGTATCTGGCTTCTTCAGATGCTCCTAAAATGATTTCATTGTTGACCATCCATAATTATAATTCCTAAATCACTGAATTTTGTTTTGGAACCCACCACGTGCCCACAGCCAGGCTGGAGAGCTTCCCAGGGCCCTGTGATGTCTGTGTGCCCACGCTCCTGGGGAGCAGAGGGCTGGGATGTCCACCCCACTGCTGGGAGGGGCTTGGCCATCTCCACTAAAGTCCTCTTGGATTTGGGTGTAGGGAGAAACGTTGCCATCAAAACATAGAGCTTGGGATGCTGAGGGGGACTAGGCAGGCATTAAATGGGTGTTCCACAATGTCCTGGTTGTGTGTCTTGGCCAGGATGTCCCAGGGAGGTGGAGGAGTGTGGCTGTGCCCATCACCCACCAGAGGACTTGGGGCTGTGGGAGGTGGTGGAAGGGTCAGGGCTCATCAGAAAGAAACCAAAAAAGGGGCCAGGAATTGCTGGAGCTGCAGGAGGACCAACCAGCACATCCCAGCCCCCATCTGTCACCCACTGTCCCCAAGCAAGGGTCACTGGGCTGATCTGGGAGTGGGGGTGGCCCAGCCCAGCCAAAAGGAGATGCTGAGATACATCAAGTGTCTCAGAGACAGGTGGGAGGGCCTGGAAATACCCTGAAAATGTCCAAAAAGTGTGTCGGGGTCTCTGCCTGGGCCAGAAATTTTAGGTTATTTGGAATAGTCTTTTATTCTTCCTGTGGAATATTTTGCCTTAGGTTGAAAAGCAGCCTGGATTTTAGGATATTCAAACTGATACTGCTGTTGAACCACGGCCACCCACTGGCACAGAAGAGCCAACATCCTCCTCCTGGTTATAGGAGCTGACAAGATCAACACTGGGAGTTTGTCTCATGTGTCACTTGGCAAACCCACGGAAAGCTTAAAGTCATCAGTGGGTGGCTCAGCTCCATTCTAATAATGTCTTCCCACTCTGCCAATTCCTCTTTATTTAATAAAGACATTTCTCTGTGCCAGTGGCACGAGGCAGGAGCGTGTGCTGTTCATGTGCTGTTGGCTTTGACACCTTCTGCAAACATTTCAAGTCTCCTCGAAGTCCTCAAGCTGGGAAAAAACAAATTGTCACACAACATTTCTAGAAGTGGAAGGCGTTTCCTTGAATTCTGAGGAAATTGTCCAGCTTTTGATGCAGTCCCACAGCTGCAGGATCAGCCTGAGGACCCAGGACAAGGAGCAGCAGATCCCAAAGGGATGAGAAGCTTCTGCCCCGCTGGGCAGTGGGAGATGTGGCTGTCCTGGGGCTGATGCGATGGGGTGAAGGCCACTGGGGCAGACACCTGAGCTGGGAGGGATGTCTTAGCCCTGTGGGACATGGGGCTGCTCTGGGGCTGTGCGTCTTCCCAGGCTGGGCTGTGATGGTCATCCAAATTCTTGTCCCCTTTCCAGCCCCACAGCTGTCCCCGCTGCCTGCTCTGCTTTGATGCCTGGGGGCATTGCCCAGGTTTGGTGGGACTCACTCACAGGTACAGTGGGGTGAGGGAATCCTTTCCAGGGCTGCAGAAAGCATTGGCTGTTGGAGAGCACCCCAGGAGGTTCTCACCCCTGCTGTCACCAACCCACGGAGCAGCTGGGACTGGCTGGATCCTTCTGGCAGCTCCTGAGGCACGAGAGCTGCCGGATGATCTGTAGGAGAAACACCCAGCTGGGATAATCCGTCAGAACAAGAGCCATGGTCCTTCATGACTTCGTTGCAACATGACCCTGCAGCCTTGCAGTCGCCTTTCTTGGAGGAGGTAACATCAATGTCCCCTTGTCTCTGAGCTGTCTCGCAGAGGGATAACCTTCTCCCACCCCGTGGTGAGTCTGTGGGGCATCCTCTGCCCCAGCCCTGTGAGAAACCTGGGGCAGCTGATGGTCTCCTGCCCCGTGTCCAGCGCTGGGGGCTGGCTCTGAGTGTGGCAGCTGGAGGGTGGGATGGACTTGTTTGGAGAGAGAGTCCCAAAGGACACCAGAGGCTCAGCTGTTGTTTCTATGTCTGTCCCGAATGCCCTGGGGAGCCTGTTGTCATTGTGAGTTCCAGCGGGGTTGACAAAACCAGGACGGTGCTCTGAAGAGGGCAAGGACAGGATGGGCGGGAAGGCTCCAGAGGAGGGAAAGGGATGCTGCAAGTCCACTTCTTCAGGCAGATTGGCTTCCTGTGGGGCAACTAAACTGCTTACAGGGGTCAGACACCTTCGAATTTGGAGTCCCAAGACCCTGAGGAGCCTGGGGCCATTGCAGTTCTCCCAAAGTCAAAGGGCAGATGTGGCAGCCCCTGCCATATTTGCAAGGCTGATGTCCAAGGATGAGGAAGAACCAACACCCTCCAGGGACTTGGTATATCCTGAGGGAGAAACTGCCCCAACCACCTCAATACATGCCGGGGTGTCCACTCATAAGAGATCAAACACGGGTGACCTGTAGGTCACGGGGACGTTTAGGGACAAACAGCTGTCCCTGGGGACTTGGTCCTGGATGGTTCTGACCTCCCCATACAGCTCTCTGGGAATTTTCTGTTGACATCCATCCCCTCAGTGGCAGCCCACGGGGACCCTTAAGTTTAAGCAGTGGCTCCCAGTAACAGGGGATATGACTTTGCTCTGAATTTGGTCTCAGCACGGCCCTGCCCCACAGACCTCCAGCCTGACCCTTCCTACCCCCAGAAGCTCAGAGTGATGCCCAGACCTCAGGTGGCACCTGATAAAACAACCCCCTTACCTCGGGGCAGCTCACTGTGGTTCGTGAGCTGGGGATGGAGATGGAGACCCAAAGTGTCCCCATGATGCCAGCTGGGCAGGAGGGATGGGAGATCCCTGGCTCCTGCCCCTTCTCCTGCTGCAGACCCCCATGGCAGTGCTGCAGCTTTGAAACCAAGAGAGAAGCCCCAAATCGAGGGGTCCCTCTACCCCACCCCTCGCCTCCCCATTCCTCCTCCTCCTCACTCCGGGTCCCAGCAGAGGATGAAACCTGAGCCTGGAGCAAATGGCATCTGAAGCAGCCCCTGTCCCATCTCTGGGCTGCAGGAGCTGTGGGAATGCAGGGCCTTTGTCATGGGCTAATTTTGGCTCCTCTGTGCTCCGAAAACAATCCCAAGGCAGCCGGGAGGAAAGATGCTGGAGGCCCGGCCCCGTGGGGGCTTTTGCCTTATAAAGGTCTAACAGGGTTGGTTTAAACCCTCCTCCTCCTCTGTGGCCTGGAGCAGATCTGCTGCGCTGGCTCTTGGAGCCAGGGAAGGGCAAAGAGCCTTGGAGGGGACCCCAAGGTGGGTGGGCATGGGGGGTCTTCTCCCCTGCCCGCTGGGGTTTGCTCAGTGCCATCCTTGTGCAGATGCCACAGCCACTGCCGTTGGCACTGTGGCCATCCCCAAACTCCTTGGAGGGGACTCTGGGGTGGGTGGGCATGGGGAGGGTTTCTCCCCTACCCGCTAGGGTTTGCCCAGTGCCATCTGCACAAGGATGGCACTGCCACTGCCGTTGGCACTGTGGCCATCCCCGAGCTCCTTGGAGGGGACCCCAAGGTGGGTGGGCACAGGGGGGGTTTCTCCCCTGCCCACTGGGGTTTGCTCAATGCCACCTGCACAAGGATGGCACTGCCACTGCCGTTGGCACTGTGGCCATCCCTGAGCTCCCTCCAGGCCACAGGATGACCCCCAGGCCACAGCTGCCCGTTGGTGTCCAACAGGCAGGGAGGGAGCTGGGAAGGTGCCTGTGCATCCCTGGCTCTGTGGGATGGGGGGCTGCCTTTGCCCCCCACCATGGCAGCTGCGTGTCCCTCCCTCCGTGACCATAATAGCCCCCAGGATTAACATACCGGGCATTGTCCCTGCCGGGAACCACGCTGGGAATTGTTTGCTCCTAAATTTGTCCCTACAAATATCCCAGGGAACAGGTGTTGCTTGCCCTGCGAACCTTTGCCATGCAAATCCTCCCTCCAAGGGGGGCACTGGGCAAGGGGCTTTGTGGGCTCCAGGGGGGTGAGACAGCAGCTTTTCTGCTTCTTTTCAGGAATTCCCTGGGGAAAACTTCAGGGTCTGTGAGAGGCTCGAAGCTGTTTGAGCATCCCAACCCACTGTGCTGTGCAGGGTGAGTCTGGATGGTCCATCTCCTCAAAGGCCGACTGCTCCTTGGTCCCAAATCTGTCTGTTTGACCCCATCACCCCTCAGAAACTTGCCCTAGCCTGGCCTGAGTGGGTTTATCCTCCTGCTCTGGTGGCTCTGGTGGCTGCCAGGAGGTCCCTTGGTCTCTGGGGACATTGTTCTGCGTATGCCCCATCACGCAGGAGGGGTCAGTACCGCAGCAGCTCCCCAGGTTGCTCACAACTCCCCACCCCTCAACCCCACAGAGACTTATTGAAAGCAAAAAAGAAAAGAAATAAAATTTAACTCCCCCTTCCACCCAAAAAACCCCCAAAAAACCAAAAAAACACCAAAAAGAAAGGAAGAAAAAAGTCAAAAGATTTTCTGCAAAGACAAAGCACTGCAATGTTTTGGCTCATGGATTGTGTCTCCCCAAAAAACACTTGGGGCTTTTCCAGCACCTCTGATGCTGTTTCACACTGGAGAGGAATGAGGCAGAGGTGCCATGAGGATACCCCCCCATCCCTACGGGCATCACCATCGCAGCCGGAGCTGAACCTCTGTGTGTCCACACACAACGTGCCTGTGAGCAGCGAGTGCTGCCCAAACCGGGGGGATTCCAGTGCCTGAAGGGGCTCCAAGAGAGCTGGAGGGGGACTTTGGGCAAGGGATGGAGTAACAGGGCAAGGGATGGAGTAACAGGGCAAGGGATGGAGTAACAGGGCAAGAGGGATTGGTTTCCCACTGCCAGAGGGCAGGGTTAGATGGGATATTGGGAAAAAATTCTTCCCTCTGAGGGTGGGGAGGCCCTGGCACAGGTTGGACAGAGAAGCTGTGGCTGCCCCACCCCTGCAAGTGTCTAAGGCTAGGTTAGATGGGGCTTGGAGCCCCCTGGGCTGGTGGAAGGTGTCCCTGGACATGGTAAGGGGGTGGAATAAGATGAGCTTTAGGGTCCCTTCCAATCCAGACCATTCTGAGATGATCCACATGCAAACAGCACTGGAATTCCTGGAATCGAGGGGTGCTCACGGGTGCCCTGAGACACACGTGCACTAACACAGGGGTGACGTGTGTGTGTCACCCCATGTCCTAGCCGGTGCCCCAGGTGTGTGCAGCACGTCACAGCGAGCTGGGACTCGCAGCAAACGCTTGCAGCAGGAGGGGATTTGTGCTATTTTTACTGACCACTTGCAGGCAGGGCTGCCATTCAATACTCCCCTCGGCCGCCGGCCCCCGGCACTGCACAGCTCTCCAGGGGCCAGGCATCACCTCCCTCCTGCACAGCCCCAGGTAAGGCACTGCCTGGTTTTCCAGGGGCCAGGCATCACCTCCCTCCTGCACAGCCCCAGGTAAGGCACTGCCTGGTTTTCCAGGGGCCAGGCATCACCTCCCTCCTGCACAGCCCCAGGTAAGGCACTGCCCTGGCATTGCCCTGCCCGAGGCTCCTTGGGTGGGCACACGGGTGGGACCCCCGGCACTCACACGTGGTGACGTGGAAGAGAGGGATGTGAATTTATCAGAATTTCTCCCCCTCTCTGGGGCTGGGTCAAACATTCCCCTCTGCTCTTGGAGAGAGGATCTGTGAGGCTGCAATAGGGAGAAATACTCTGGAGCTGAGATTTGGTTGGGGTTTTTTGGGGGTAAACAGGCAAACAGGACTGTTTTGGGGAGCATTTCCCTGCGTGCCCCAGTCTGGCTGCTCACTGGTGTGAGGTTCCTCCTGTTAACTGGGAGGGTGCTCATGGTTTGTCTCCAGCCTCCCAGGATGGGGGAGGATGTCAGGATTGACTGTGTTTGGCTTTTTGGGATAATTTCTTTTAAGGATTTCCATGATCTGATGGTTTGATAAGCTTTTCACAGCTGGGGGAATGCAAACAGTGCAGAATTAGCTTGCTCAGATCCTCTCATCCCCATCAGAGAGCAAAGTCTCTTGTGGATGCTCCAGATCCAGCCCGAGTCCAAAAGTCCTGTCACTGGGGGTTCCTGAGGATGTCTTCCCAGCACAGCTGAGTCCTGGCTGTCCTCCAGGAAGGCAATTTGGAATTTTTTGGCCGTAAAAATTGACTGACCTTGGTAGAGGTCGTCAGCCTGAGGCGCCGTGTGGATCCCACCTCCTCGGGACACTGGGATTTGCTCCCATGGATAACCCTGGAGACACGGAGAGGCTTCACCCAGCCCTGCCACCTCCAGGGAGACAAAGGCTCTTCTGGCACCCCCAAAATAAAGTGGGGGGAGCAGCTGGCACCCGATCTTAGCTCAGGGCACCAGTGCTCACTGGTTTCTCCTGGGATGCTTGTCGTGGGACCAAAAACCTCCTAAAAGGGCTCTGACTGACGTGGCTTTAAGGACAAAACAAATTCCTGTTCTTGGGTTTTTCCCTTGTAAATCCAGGGATCTAGGAGGCCCCGGGGGAGATGATTCCTGCTGGGATTTTATGGCATTTCACCTCCCCAGCTCCATTCCTTTAGGACTCCTTAGAGGCTGCAGGGAGCATGGGGAGGGGACAGGGACAAGTGAACAGAGCCGGAGGGTGCCCTGAGATTTGCTTGGCAGAGGCTCCACACAACACCTGGGAGCAGCCTTTTGAGACCAAAATTGTTCCTTTTTGCTTGCCCCAGCAGGAACCTTTGGGGTTTAAACCATTTTCCATATTTAGGGGGATGCAAAATGATCAGGGAAAAAAAAAAACATAAAAAAAAAATTCCAGCTTGGCCATTTCAGTTCTAAGGAAAAGGACT
Source organism: Grallaria varia (assembly GCA_013396735.1). Taxonomy (NCBI): domain Eukaryota; kingdom Metazoa; phylum Chordata; class Aves; order Passeriformes; family Formicariidae; genus Grallaria; species Grallaria varia. Next base: position 36,593 of record VWZG01001762.1, read on the forward strand.
GAACACACTCCTGGAAAACACTATTTCTTTCTAAAATATGGCTGGAAAGAGAAAAAGAATTAAAAAAGGGTGGGCATTTTGCTGCACATTTTTCTGTTCCTGGGGCTCAAACAGTGCCCCAGTTCCTTGGCAGGCGAGGGCAGTGCCAGCGGTGGGGCCGGGGGGTGAGTGGGGTGGCACAGCCTGGAGCAGCTGCCAGGGCAGGAGATCAGCAGGCAAATGTAAAATATGAAACCACGAGTGTTTCGCCACGGCTGAGGCTGCTCAAGGAACCCGAGGGCTGTGACTTGAATCCCAGACTGGTTTGGGCTGGAAGGGGCCTTAAAGCTCATCCTGTTCCACTCCCTGCAATGGGCAGGGACAATTTCCAGCTATCCCAGGTTGCTCCAAGTTCCATCCAATCTGGCCTTGGACACTTCCAGGGATGGAGCAGCCACAGCTTCTCTGGGGAACCTGTGCCAGGACCTGCCCACCCTCCCGGGGAGGAATTTCTTCTAACATCCAATCTAAACCTACTCCATGTCAGTTTGAAGCCATTCCCTGTGTCCTGTCCCTCCATCCCTTGTCCCAGGTCCCTCTCCAGCTCTCCTGGAGCCCCTTCAGGCCCTGGAAGGGGCTCTCAGGTGTCCCTGGAGCCTTCCCTTCTCCAGGGGAACATTCCCAGCTCTCCCAGCCTGGCTCTATGGCAGAGACGTTGCCTCTTGCTCCATCACTCCCGGGGTGGGTTTTGGCTCCGCCATGGCTGCCCTTGCGCACGGGGAGCTGCAGGACAGGACTCTCCGAGGCGGCAGAGCTCGGGAAGCCCCCGGGACATCCCATTCCTGCCCATTTTTCCATCCTGCTGCCCCGGGCCGGGGCGGGCGATGCAGCCGGCGGGGCAAGAGCCGGCGCTTGGGAACAGCCCCGAGGAGCGGCGGTGGGAGCCTTTGTGGGGCCGGCTGGCGGCAGGTCGGGGCTCGTCCCGAATGGAATCAGTTTTTCCTCGGGGCCGGGAGGCTCGTCCCGGTGTTTCCCAGCGCTGTCGGGGCCGCGGAGCTGCTTCGCCCTCGGCCGACAGCGCGGGGCAGCACCGCACCTCGGCATCCTTCTGTCGCCGCCTCCTGCTTTGGTGGCGTTTCGGGTTTGCGCCTTTGTTTCGGCTTATTCCCTACTTTTTCACTTTTTAATTTATTTTTTTTGTGAGAAACAGAGTCTCAAGCCCAAATGGGTTTTCGAATGAGAGTTTATTATATGGTAAAAGCAAAACAGCGCTGGGTGTGGGGGAGCCTCTGCTCCGCCAACACGCACACAGGTGCAGGGTATGTTAAGTGTTTATAGCGCTAATTCATACATATTCATTACATCATATGAATATACAGGTTACATCATTATTTCAAGAATTCCACAGATGCTTACCTAGACTAATCTGTTATCTATACAGCAGGGTATAAATTCTCGTATTTCTCCACAAGACAGTGTGAACATCCTGTTGACTAAGCTTAGTTTAGCTGTAACTCACGTACAAGATAAGGTGAGATAGTCTGTTTTAAGTTCTGTAAAGGGCAATTAAGTTTTCGAATCTTTTTCTCCCTTCCTGAGGTCGCCTTGACCTCCTTCATTCTCATTTCTGCACGGATCGCTAGTTCTCGTTTATCACATTTTTTTTATCATTATTTTGGCAGGCGAACAGCACATCACCGCAATGCCCGAGCCGTAAGTAGCACCATCGGGGTTCCCAAAACCCTCTCCCCGTGTGGCTGTCCGGGTGGAGGCTTCAACCGGGAGCCCGGCCCCAGCTCAAAGACCTCTAAGTCGTTCTCCCCTGCCAAAGCAATACTTAAATAACACTCATTAGTGATCCCAATGTCCCAGTTCAAACCTCTGAGCTTTCCCGGATCCCAAAATGTGGATCGGAGCTCGATTCTCCACGAGGATCCCTGGAGCACATTGTCCGAGCAGAACGTGTCACCCGGCGTGCAGGGAAGGGCCAAATGTCCCTGCCGAGCTCTCAGTGGGCAAAGACACCATCTCTGGAGGTTTTTAAACTGAGATTGGACGTGGCACTCAGTGCCATGATCTGGTAAACGGGCTGGAGTTGGACCAAGGGTTGGACTTGATGATCTCGGAGGTCTTTTCCAACCCAATCGATTCTGTGATTCAATGACACGGGGCTGGCCCAGCCCTGCAAACCCGAGGAGGATCCAAACATCCTGCCCTGGGAGGGGCTGGTTGAGGGTGTTGTGGCCCAAACTGTGGGGGCCAAGCTGGGGTTGGAGGGATGGGCACCCTGGCAGCTCAGCTGAGGCATCTGAGTGGCATTTGGGCTTTGTGAGCTCCCACTGCATTTCCAGAGAGCACGGTCATCTCAGACCTGGCTCACATGGTGGTGGCAACCATTTGATACAGAAATAAAGATCCAACTCCAACCACACAAGGTGCTTTTCTTGACTATTCCCTCCTTCTTTTCCCTCTCACTGATGCTCTGCTTTCTCCTCTCCTTTCTTATTGCTCCTTCCTGGCTGCTCGCCTGCCTGCAGGGAGGTAAGTGCCTTCCCTTTCAGGAGTGATCTCAATGCTGCTCTGCATTTGTTGTGAGTTCGTTTTCAAAGGGTGTTTTCTTTTTCCTCCCCTTTCCCCCAGAGAAAATCCAAGATCACAGCCTCACGCAAACTCCTGTTGAAGGTGAGTCCCGAGGGCTGGAAACTCCCTGGGATTTGCGTTGCTGGGGGAGAGGAGCCGAGGCTGGAGCACGTGGTTGGTGGGATGGTGATGAGAAATGGCACAACTATGGGCCGTGGGGAGCAGCTCCCACCCCACCTCGTGTCTTCTCACTCATGTGGGCTTTGTGGTCCGAGCGCCAAACAAACCTCCCCTTCGCCGCGGTGGGGAGAGGCTCCAACATCTTCAGCTCTGAGGCCACAGCCCCTGTGTTTGTGCTCCCAGCACAAGCCTGGGAGCTCCCCGGGATGTGGCTTGGGATAAACACTCCATGCCCCAGCAGGACAAGGAGAGAGTGCCGACGTCAGCGCCCGTGGGGACCGCGGCACCGCAGCCCCGGGGGCTGCTGCTCCCCCCACCCTCGGGGTCCCCACACGAAAGGGGTCGGCAGGTTTTGATGTGTGTTTGGGGGCACAGCTACGGGAGGAGGAGGTTTGGCAGGCAGGGTTGTCCCATCCCACAGACACGGCGCGAGGAGGCTCAAGGGGGGAGCTCAGGGGGGAGCCTCTTCACGCTCCTGCCATTGACTCGTGTTCACAGAGTTTGATGCTGGCAAAAGCCAAGGAGGAGTGGGATCAGGAGATCGTGGACAAGCAGTCAGAAAAGGAAAGATACCTGTCGGAACGGATCACGCCGCTGCACACCAGTGGGCTTTCCTTGAGCCAGCTCCAGGTATTTCCCAGTTCCAAGGGGGGAATGAGCTCCTTGGGAGCACGGAGGGGCCTCACTCGCTGCTCTCTCACTGTGCTTGGCCCCCAGGACCTGTGCAGGGAACTGCAGGAGAAGGTCGAGATCGTGGACGAGGAGAGATACGACATCGAGGCAAAGTGCAACCACAACACGCGGGAGGTAGGAGGGAGGACGGGCTCTTGGCCTCGGCACTGACTCCTTCCCAGGGGACAGCTCTGGCCTCAGGGGGGTCTTACAGGGACTGGGCTGAGCCTGGATGTGGGACGTGCACCAGGGTTATCTAAGGGCTGGTGTTCGCTCTGCAAGGCACCACTCAAGGTGCACAAGGTTCATGCCTGCCCAAGGGAGCTCAAACCATGCACAGGGTCCATGGAGAACCTCCTCACTCTCCCGGTCACCCCATGTGGGTCTGAGAGCTTCTCGTGGTACAACTGCCATCTGGACAGGCTGGGACAAGGCCATGACAGCAGCTCTGTGCTTGGGGGGACAATCCCTTGGTGAGGATGGTCCTCGTGGCTGCAGGAGAGGCACACACTCCTCTGGGGCTCAGTGCTGGCAGAGACTCCTGCTTCGCACACCCTTCTGTGCATGGCAGCCGTGCAGTGACCTCCCGCTCCCCTCCCTCCCCCTCAACCCCCAGATTAAGGACCTGAAAATCAAAGTTCTTGATCTCCGCGGAAAGTTCAAGCGGCCCCCGCTGCGGCGTGTCCGCGTCTCCGCCGATGCCATGCTGAGGGCTCTGCTGGGCTCCAAGCACAAGGTGTCCATGGATCTGAGAGCCAACCTGAAGTCTGTCAAGAAGGAGGACACGGAGAAGGTGGGTGACTCTTCTGGAGGCCGGAGATGGAGACACTTCCCAGGGATGCCCTTGCCTTTCTCCAAGGTGCCCTTGTCATCCCTTGTCAGCCTCAGAAAGAGCACAGAGCAGTCCTTTGGTGGCACTGCCCATCGTGGGATGTTGTAGGAGCACGTAGGAGCATTTTGACTGGGCCATGTAACTGGTGGATGGTAACAAGTGAGATTTAGGGCTTTGTCCATGATGGTCTTCCCTCCCAGAGCACGCTGGGGTCTTTCATCTGGGGTCTCTTGGCGTGACTGTTGAGCTCCATGTGCAGGGAGTTTGGTCTTTGATCTTCCAGGGGACCAGGAGAGCTCCTGTTGGGTGCAATCACACCCAGAAAACCCCCAGGGAACTCCCAGACCTGGATTAGATAAGACAGAGCAGCCCAGCAAGCCCCTTGGCCTGAGATAAATGGCCCAGTACCCACCAGCTTGGCGGAGGTGTGAGAGGGGAAAGTCTCAATACCAGGGATGGAGAGAAGTGCCTAAACCTGCCTGGGGTTTGCAGGTGCCCCAACAGCAAGAGCTGTGTTGCTTTCCTGAGGCCTCTCCCCAGAGGGGTTTTACCCTTTGGTTCCAGCTCAGCAGATTGGATGAGAATCTCAATTTTCAACTCTTTTTTCCTTTTCCCCCTATTGTTAGGGTAGCACTTTCCCAGTCCTTTGGGTAGAAAAGCATGTTTTGAGCCCTCAGTACCAGGGGGTGAATGGGTCTGGGTTTGTTTTAGATGGTGTTTAGATGGTGTTGGGGCACAGCCTGTGATCTGTGAATGCTGTGGGTTGGCAGAGCAGACAGCTGGACACGCTCCCAGAGCTGTCACCTCCCCTGTCTGCTCTGGAAAGGGCTGCAAATCTGTCAGTGCCACAGCAGCAATCCCAGTGCCCTCCGAAAGCCTGGAGAAGATGGAAGTTGGTTTTATGGGAGCTGGAATGTCGAGTCAGGAAGAGGTTTTCCTTACACCTGCCCCAGTGGAGTGGTGTCAATCCAAAGTCCCATCTTCTGGTTTCTTCCTCCTACAGAAATTTCCCTGGGATTTCTGTGCCTTCCTAGTGCATGAATGCAACTTAGCCAGGCTTTGAGGGGGGAGCATCCACATGAATCTAGATGTCCCTGTGGAGGTCAGACCTTCCCAGTCAGCTCCACGCACAGGGACACGCGGCAGAGCTGGGTCTGAGGCAGAGGGTGTTTGGCAGCAGGGCAGCTGCCTCCCCCAGCCCCCTGTGTGCCAGGGGACAGGGATGGCGTGGGGCTGCTGTTCCCTGTGCCCCACAGCCCCTGCATCCCTGCACCCTCCCGGCAGGAACGCCCCGTGGAAGTGGGCGACTGGCGCAAGAATGTGGAGGCCATGTCGGGGATGGAGGGGAGGAAGAAGATGTTCGACGCCGCCAAGTCCCCCACGGGGCAGTGAGAGGTAGGGCCCTGCTCCTCCTTCCCTCCCTGCTTCTCCTTCCCTCCCTGCTCCTCCTTCCCCATCCCCCTGCCCTCTGCAGCCTCCTGATCTGTGCTTGTGGCTGTGGAAATGCAGACACCAACCCCACTCCTTGCAGGAAAAGGCATCACATCCCCATGTCCCGCCCCACACTGAGGACGGGTGTCTGTCCCCCCTATCCCTGCCTTGGGGTCCCTGCCAGCAGCTGTTGGTCCTCTCTGGGCTCTGCTGCCCACGCCACACTCATCCTGTGCAACGTGGGCTTGGCTGGCACCAACTCCAGGCTGCTGAAAGCAGCCCCAAACTTCCTCTCCTGCCCCACTGCTGTGTTTCTTCCCACAGGAGCGTCAGGAAGAAGAACCTCCCCAGCCCTGCTGCCCTGCCTCCCTTTTCCTCCGTCCTGTGCCCTTTCCACCCTTGCCCTGAATTCTCCACTGAGCTGAAACACGTGGACAACTGTGTGGGAAGGAGACCTGAGCTTCCTTCCTTCAGCGCTGCCATCAGCCCTGCTCCCTGGCACAGCAGCTCCCTGGCATCCCCTGCACGGGCCGTGGTGTCTCCAAGGGGCCATCCCTCCCCTCCCACCACTGCAGAGAGGCCCCCGAGGTGGCTCCTGGTCCTTCCTCTCCCCCGTCCTCCGGCGGGTGCAGCCCGAGATGTCCCTTGGTGGCTGCACGTGTATTAAAGGATGGTGTTCCAGGTGGGGCGTCGCGTGGGCTTTTCACTGGGGACACTGGCCAGGGGCAGGGGCTGCTCCACACCCCAGTCCTTCCCTGCCACCCTGCAACGTCCCCGTGCTGGCTCCCAGGCCAGCAGCACACGCTGGGCTCAGACTGGCCTTGGGCTCATCTCTTCCAGCCCCCAGGCTGCTCCCTCCTGTCCCACCAGCCCCGATGAGCCCCCCCAGCCCCGGGCATGGGCCACCATTGCTGGGCTCCAGTGGTGCATCAGCCTCTCCACCACCAGGCTCGGGGCTGGCTCCCCCAAGCCCCCTTTTCCTCTGGTTTTAGAAAAGCCTTCAGAGCTTGCTCCCGAAGGTCTGGGAGCTGCAAAAATTGGAACAGCCCCATTTCAAGGTTCATTTCCAGCAGTGTTTCAGGAGAGCGTGAGATGAATCCATCTTTCAGGCCAAGCATCTCATGCTTTCCCCCCAGCCCTATCATTTCCTGTGTCACAGCCCCCCTGCACTGCAGCTGGTGGAGTGAAAGCAGCTGGGAATGTGTCAGCCCATGCCCAGAGCAGGGCTGGAGGGGTGAGTTAGTGAGAGTTCACACCACGTTGCTTCTGCTGGCTGGTTGGAGTGCAGGAGATGCTCAGTCCCTCACAGAGCCCTGCTTTTGGCTGTCAGTGGTTGTTGCCAGTGCCCTGTCCATGTTCCCAGAGTATCCAGAGCAATTGCAGCATCCACGGTTTCAAACCCACACCACGCCGTGGGTGTGTTGCAGCACATCCCATCCCTTTGTAGTGAGCTTGTAAAGCGCAGAAAATGCAATAAACTGGGTGCAAAGTGCAGGTCTCCAGCCTGGGCTGGAAGGAAACAGCATCAAAAAGTGTGCGGTTTCCAAAGGAGCTCAATCTTCCCAGGAAAACATCACATTTCTTCAGGGATAGAAGAGGGTGGCCCCACTCAGATGGCTCCTGCAGGACTTCCCACAGCAGACTCACGGCTGGCAGTGCAAGCAAGGGAAGGTGGGTTTGAATTTGGGAGCTGGATTGCCCTGGGTATCACACCCCCTTCTGTGGCCAGTTTGGGGACACTGAGATGAACCACTCGCTTTTGTCCCTGGGCGAGGAGGGTGAGGGCAGGTGGTGACTGATGGGAACCCTTCTTTCTAGCACGGTCATTAGCACTTGGGCTGCCACAGCATCCAGCAGCTCCTCTGCCAGAGATTTAAAACTCATAGGAAATCTCATCCCAAAATCCGGGTTTGATCAGAGGTGCCGCCAACTGGAAAATGCGCATTTGCTCCATTAGCAAACCCTGATGCTCAATCTTCGTCGTTCCACCTGACCCTCCGTGCCGTGACTGGAGCAGTTGCATGGCACACAGAGCCTTTCCCACCCATTTTGGTTTGCCTTTTCAAGCTTAATTTGGCTGAGCAGCTGCAGCCTAAACATGGCTCCAGGACCCACTGGCTCCCTGTCCTTACCCCACACGCACTCTGGGCAGTGACAGCTCTGGGAACTGAGTCTCTGTCCTGGCCAACCAAAGTGACTCCACTCTCAGAGGTGATCAGAGACCATCCGTGGTGAGATCCCAGGATAAGCCACGGCCCGACCTGCCCCACCACTGGAGGCAAAGGGTTTTGGCTCTGATCTCACCCCTCCGAGTGCCCGAGCAGGAGCCGTGCCCAGGCAGTGTCCTGGGATCCCGCCGTGTGCTCTCTCCCAGAGGGAACTCACACACTCGGCAGCGATCCTGGCACGGGAAGAAAGATGTGCAGGGAGAGGCAATAACTGTTACCTGACCAACTGGTAGAGCTGGAAAATGCAAGAGAGGATTCATGGCAACAAAGGCTTCTTCAGACCTGGAATAGAGGCAGAAAACGGCACACCAAGGGTTGAGAACAGTTGCTCTGAGCTTAGGGTAATTATGGTAATTTGGTAATTAAAAAGAAAAAAACCTGGGGTGGTGTTTGTGGGGCGGGGAGGGATGGAAGTGAGATGAAAGTCATTACAGGTGCTGTGGGACCAGGCCCTGGTCAATGCTGGGCAGCCAAACCGTGCCAGTGCCCTTGCCCAGCTCATCCTCAGATCCTGCACGCCGAGAGACCCAAAACTGCTGCAGAGCTCCCCAGTGTGACTCTGGAGCCACTGCCAGGGCCAGGCTGGGTGTGCTCATCAAGCTCCTGGAGCCCACATGCACTCAGGGCAGGCTAAAGGTGGCTTTAGGTGGCTGCCTCGTGTTTTAGATCAAGAGAGGAAAGAAAAACTCGACCCCCAAACTCTTCACTCCCCAAGTTCCTCTGCTTTACCAACTTAAGATGCTCCCCAGTCACCATGTCCCATTTTCACCCCTCTCTCGTGGAAAACCACACTGATTGCCATGGGAAAACAAAAGTTTGTGGATTTCACTTTTATTAGGAGCATGGAAAAAATGTGGGGGGGAAAAAACCCTTTTTAGTGGGTTTGAATCTCAAGGGGAAGATGCCACTGTCTGCTCTGAGCATGAGGCTCTCCTGGTTGGATCAGGGGACTTTGAGCCAAATCTTCTCCTCTGCCTCTGCTCTGGAGCTGCTTCTGTGGCTCTGAGCCAGCTGGGAGCACAGTTCTTCCCTTGCAAAGGGGGCAGGTTGAGCCCTCCATCCCTGGATGCTCCTGGATCCTCTCACTCTGGGCCAGCTCTGCAGTCCTATGGTTATTTCCCTACCGAGTGACAATAATCTCACTGAGTTAGAAGGGAACCCCACAGTAATCCCCTTCTACTGAAAATACAGCCCAAGTGGGGGACTTACAAGGCTCTTCTTAAGGAGAGAGACTGATGCTGGAGTCAGTAATGAAGTGGGGTTTCTTTACAGAAGAACTGGAAGTCAGTCCTGTCTCCTTGAACTCCCTTTGGTGGGTAGTGGGAGGCTCTTTGGACAATGGTTATTCCTTTCCTGCAGAAAAGTCTGTGGCCGGGTTTTGTCCATTTTCTGAGCAAACTCACCCCAAATCCAGACACTTCCTGCCTTTCCTCTCACAGCAGAGAACCATCAGTTTCTGGTGGAACTGCAATGTGGGAAGGACAGCCCTGGACCATCCCAGTGCTGCAGAGCACCAGCACGGGGACACGGGGAGATGCTGGGAGAGCAGAGGTTTGTAAGGCTGGTGGAACCTCTGTGAGCTGTGGCAGCGATGGGATGGAGCCATGCAAGGCTCAAAAGCCCCTCTCTGTGGCCGTGGAGCCCATGTCCCAGCACAGTGGGGAAGGCTGGGAAGATGATGCTGCTCCACCACTGCAGCACAGCAGGGATGAGCCTGGGGAGCAGAGGGAGGAGCTGAGCCAAGGCTGATGCCAAGGGAGGAGCTGAGCCATGGCTGATGCCAAGGGACCAGCATGGCACAAAGGGTGGAGGAGGTGGAGGGTTCACTGCTGAGCCCCAGGAGAGCCTGAGGAATGCCCTAATTACAGCACAGTTGTGGAAACTGGAAGCTCTCCACTGCCCTGTAGCCAAAGAAACAGGATCTGCATTGGAATGAGACACAGGACACTGTTCCCAAGGGAAAAAAAAAAACAAAAAACCAACCCTCTGTTGAATCTGGTCTAGCTCCTAAGTGGGTATACACGGGTGTCTTCTGCTGGTCTGGCCTCCCTGAGCTGCTCAGGCACATGCACGTCCCCTGGGCAGAGCAGGAACAGAGTGGTTTGGCCTTGGAGCTTCCCTGCTCCCAGCACGGAGAGCACGGCACTCCCCTCTGCGGGCTGTGGGTCTGGAACAGCAGATACAACAAACTGGGGCAGGCAGTGGGGCTGGGTGAACACCAGGCTGGTTCCCCTGAGCATCCCTTCCCCCCCAGACTCGCCCCTCTGCCTTCCTTTCATCACCTTCCACGCCGGGGACCTGCAGTTTGGGCTGGGCTCGGGTGAGGAGCTCGGGGTGGCCAAAAACAGCTTTGTAAACAGAAATCCGCTCTCACAAAGTGACTACTGTTTGCTGAAGGCATCAATGAGCTTGTGGATAAGGGTGACCCCAGTAGACAAGCTTTTTCCTGGATTTCCAGAAGCAAAGACCTTTAGGTCAGACAGGACTAAGAGGGAAAGTCCAAGCAGAGCTAAATAATCAACTAGCAGATAGGAAACAGTGGTGAGATAACAAGCTGCTGCTGATAATTCCTGTCTACTCGGCATAGCAGAGGGGAAGACAGGTGACAGATTTTCAAAAGGATCTGGCAGGACTTGGAGTTTGGGTATAAAATGGCAAAGGTTGTTTGGAAGAGTAGAAAGTGACACACAGAGGGGAAAAGTCCAACGTGGCTTCATATGCGAGATGATGGGCTCTGGGCTGGCTCTTGCCTTCTTGGGAGAGGTACCTTGGGGTTATGGTGGACTTGAAAAGACTTGAGGAACATCAGGGGAAACACGAGCTCCATGGCAGCAAAAATCCCCAACCATGAGACATCAATGCTTTGTGCTGTCAAGCAGCTCAGCAGGACTCGTCCAAGTTAAAGGAGTTTTTCCAGTAGTGGGGAAACTTGGGAACTTCTTGCTAAAGGATATTTTCTCTACTAACGATTTTCCTGGATTTGAAGGAAACTGGGAAAACCAACTCCACTGATCCCACTGAGTGATCTCCAATAAAGAGGAAATTGTGTTCAGCTCAGGACATTTCTGGGCTGAAAATAAAACCTGGGGGAGGGCGAGGGGCGAGTGTTGTAGAGGCTCATCCTCTGCCCAATCCCCAGACACTAAACACCCATCTAGAATTCCTTCACCTTTTTAATACAAGGAATCCCAAACTGTGAGGTTTTCTATTCCTTTAGGTGTAGCTCCTGGATGGGGGTGTTCTTTCACTGCCACGTTCAGCCTAATCCCTTTGAACACCCTGCTAAGTCCTGGGCTCCAGTGCTATCCCTTGGCGATGGGTTTTGCAAGTGCAGTGCTTGCCGTGCGTTAATCACAAAGGTTTATTGCTTTATGGTGGCTCTCTGATGCTCAGCTCCTAAATACAGTCTGTCAGCAATTAGGAGGATGCTTGCAAGGTTATTTAAGTAATTTTTTCTCCCCCTTGTGCCACAACTCGTGGAATTTTCTGTGCGTTTGAAAACACTTGAAAGACAAGTGGTTACTGCAAGAAGAAAGAAAGATGGAGAACAAGCCTTGCTCGGAGCGGGACAGCTCATTTGACAGGGTTATCTTTTAGAAATGGGATTTTAATCAGGAACCTTTGATTAAAATAGTTGCTCAGGTCACGGCACACCCCTGTGGGCTGGAGGCGTGCGGGCCAAGCCCAGCCTTATAACCAGTTCCTCAGGCTGGCGGAGAGATGGATCTCCCTGGGATTGGGGACTGGAGTTGTGCTCAGGGGGTCCCAGGTGACATTTGCTACAGGCACCACCTGCAATAGCACCCACCTGCAATAGCACCCACCTGCAGTGGCACCCAGCTGCAACAGCACCCCCCCATCTGCAGCATTGGGAGCATGGGCTCCTGGCCATGCTGTGTGCCTGGGTAGAAACCAGACTAGGACCTGCCTGGACCCCCTGTCACCCCAACAACTCAGTCACCCCAACAACTCAGTCCCCCCATCCCCCCAATAAGACAATGCCCTGTCCCCCTAATAAGACAATGCCCCCATTCCCCCAGTAAGACAGTCTCCCTGTTCCCCCAGTAAGACAGTCCCCCCAATAAGACAGTCCCCTCGTTGCCTTCACACCTGCCCTTTGAAGGAGGGTGTTGCCCTGTGTGTGTGTGTGGGGATGGGGGTCTGGGGGCAGATTCAAAGGGGATGGTGGGCTCGGTGGGGAGGCTCCAAGCACAGGATGAGCCTGGGCACACAGCTCCTCTCAGCACCCAAAACTCAGATCCTCCTGTGCTTCAGCTGCTCCCTCTGAGACTTTGGGAGCGTCCCCCTCTGCAGGAAAGCTCCCGACGAAGGGGAGGCCATGGCAGATGGATCCAAGACCCCCAAAATGGGCCGCAAGGAGCAAGGGGACCCTCCCATGCTCTTTGGCAAGCGCTGGACTGCGCCCAGCCGGAGGTGTTCTAATGAGTGTTTTGGAGGCCTGGGAGCCAGCCTCCTCCCACTCGGCCCAAGGTAATTCACCTCCTCCACCGCTGCTGGAGGAGTTGTTGACTGGTGGAGAGCGGCTGGTCGAACAGGTTCTCCGCAGGGAGTTGTCTCCCCAAAAAGCCCTGGGAGACCTGGATGGCTGGAGCCCCGAGCGCGGGTCTCTGCTGGGAGCCTGGCACTGCAGGAAGCCAAGAGGGAGCTGAGCTGGGGGGTTTTGCTTTATTTTTATTTCTCTTGCGTGGCACTTCTGGGCAGGGCGTCTTTCGCTCCGCGCCGCTAGTAGACAAATTACAGCCTTGCCTCTGTCAAGGTAGATAAGGAACCATGTGATGCAGCGTGGTGTAAACGGGTGGCGGGCAGGGTAAAGGTGCACAGGGAAATAACCTTGCAGGGAGTTCCTCCCTTCCCTCCTTGGGGAGCAGAGTCTCCGGGTGCTGCGGATCCGGCGGCGCCTTGGCCTTGATGCCTGCTCGGGTTCTGGGGGCTCTCTGAAACTCACGGGAAGCGGGAATGTCTTTCAGCAGAAGGAATTGGTCTGATCTCTCCAGGTAGGTTTAATGCTTAATACTCTTTCTGCAGGTGGGAGGGAGGGGGTGAGGGTGCATGGCCAGCCTGGCCAAGGGGTGTTGGGGAAGGTGGGGAGAGGGGCAGCCACCCTGGGGCTGTTGTTTGCAGAGGTGTTGCCAGTCCCTTGGAGAGCTCAGCACTGCTGGGGTTTCTTGTGAGTGGGCGAGATCAGAGGCATTTTTGTTCCTGCAGCCTGGGGAAGCTGAGCACTGCATAGGAAAATTACCCTGAAAACGCATTTTTGCCCCATGTGTGGTGCATTTTGGGTCTGTTTTGCCTTTCTCTGGGGCACGGTCTGGCTGGGCTCTGCATCCAGACTTGCTCTGGAGCTGGCTGGGGGGGTTTTCCACTCAGCCTGCGCCCACAGAGCCCCTGGGTGTGTGTCCTGGCTCTGCTCCTGCCCATCCAGTGCTGAGCAAGCCCTGATTCAGCAGCAGTCACTGAACCATCCCCGCAGCCTCTCCCAAAGAGAGATTCTTGGGCTCTGGCCATCCCGGGGTGAGTCAGGGGCTCCCACAAAGCTGGGGTGATGTGGCATCACTCCTGAGCCCCTGCAGACCCCAGGGCAGCACTGTCAGCCGGGTGCAGGTGGAGTAATGGACATTCAAACACAGCCAGGCTCACCCACAAATCAGAGCAGAAATCCTGGTTTAAGTGGATGTGATGGCTCCAAGACTTAATTGCAAGTCCTGGTAGCTCTTGTAAGAAAGGGGAATTTGTAGAATGCCAGCCTGGTCTGGGTTGGAAGGGACCTTAAAATTCATCTGGTTCCACACCCTGCCATGGGTAAGGACACCTTCTACTAAGCCAGATCTAACCTGGCCTTGAACACTTCCAGGGATGGGGCAGCCACACCTTTCTCTGTGCCAGCACCTCAATGCCCTCACTGTGGAAGACTTTCCTATACCTAATGGAGACCCCCATGCTCGGGGGCTGGCAGCTCGCCCCCTGCCTCTGCCAGGGATGGGGTGGGTCCAGAGGGCATTCCAGCCCCATCTGGATCCATCCCCTCCAAGGGATGGACCTGCCCGTGGGGATCCTGTGCCCGGCAGGGTCCTGTGNTCTCTGTGCCAGCACCTCAATGCCCTCACTGTGGAAGACTTTCCTATACCTAATGGAGACCACCATGCTCGGGGGCTGGCAGCTCACCCCCTGCCTCTGCCAGGGATGGGGTGGGTCCAGAGGGCATTCCAGCCCCATCTGGATCCATCCCCTCCAAGGGATGGACCNGGGTCCTGTGCCTGGCAGGGTCCTGTGCCTGGCAGGGTTCTGTGCCCAGCAGAGTTCTGTGCCTGGCAGGGTTCTGTGCCTGGCAGGGTTCTGTGCCTGGCAGGGTTCTGTGCCCAGCAGAGTTCTGTGCCTGGCAGGGTTCTGTGCCTGGCAGGGTTCTGTGCCCAGCAGGGTTCTGTGCCCGGCAGGGTTCTGTGCCCGGCAGGGTCCTGTGCCCAGCGGGGTTCTGTGCCCAGCAGGGTCCTGTGCCTGGTGGGTTTCCCAGCCCAGAAGGCAGTTCCTGCACTCCCAGTAGATGAGGCAGCACCAAAACAGCAGAAATGTCAGAAATCATGGCACTAATGATTAACGGGAGAGGGCAAGGCAGGGACACCTGCCAGGCTTTTTTACTCATCTCTTGGAGGTTAAAAAAGGTAAGACAGTGAAAAAGAAATCCCTCTTTGAAAGGAAGAAGGGGAAAGACTGGCGAAGCAAAGCCAACTCCTAATGGGTGAGTTGCTTAATTGGAAATAACGTGAAGCTGCATGTGGAGGTTATGTGCTGCCTCAGGAAAAGCCGAGGAAATCCAAGGCAGGAAAATCCCATTTTCATTTCGAAGGGGCCTGTGTGTGTAAAAACAAAGAAACAACCGGCTGTCATGTGGATTGAACCCACGGTTAGTGCTCTGTGCTGTCACTGCTGGAGGGACAGGAGTGCTGAGCAGAGGCACTGGCATGTGTGTGTCCCTAAGCCCCTGCTGACTTTTCCGGGTGGGAATGTGCGTGCAGGGATTGCTGCACCAGACAGGCACGGGGTGCTGTGCAAACACAGCCCTGCCAGCCCTGCCAGCACACAGGGCAGTGCCAGCCCAGGGGGAACGGGAGGTGTCCCCACCCGGGGATGCTCATCAGCTCCCCCAGGACACGTCTCCATCCTCGTCTCTCCCAGTGCCAAGCGTGGCATTGGAGCCCACCTGGAGCCCACCAGGTGTGGGTCAGGTTGCTGTGGGGGTGTTTGGATGGGGGTGTAGGGGGTGATGGGCATGGGCGCAGTGGGAGGGAAGGGCAGTACACACTCACAGAACATGCTGAGCTGGAAGGGACCCACAAGGATCATCCAGTCCAACCCTCACCCCTGCACAGGACCAATCCCAGGGGTCACGCCCTGTGCCCCAGAGGATCATCCAAACCCTCCTGGAGCTCTGGCAGCCTTGGTGCTGTGCCCACTGCCCTGGGGAGCCTGGGCAGTGCCCCACCACCCTCTGGGGTAAGGATCTTTTTCTCCCATCCCACTCCAGGCCATTCCCATTGCCCCATTCCCAGGCAGGACCTGTCCCCCCTGGCTCTCCGTTCCGCTCTGCCAGCCCTGCCGAGCTCCCTCCGCCTGCCCTGACCAGGAAGAACAGAAGCCACAAATACTTGCAGGGGGTAATGTGGTTTAATTTATGACCTGGCTTTGATTACACAGTAACTCGTAACCACGCTGGGAGTCACCGTGTCCGCAGCCCTGGACCCCTCTGACTTTCACCTTCTTAAAAGTCAAATCCGCGGCAAACCCTGAGCCCGGATGACACTGGAATGGCCAGGGACAGAGCTGGGATGAGGTTCTGGGATGGACCCTGTGCAGGGAGGGCTGTTGGGGTGCTGGGAGCTCCGTGGGGTTCCCTGCATGTCTTTGGGGCTGACTGAGGTGTTGTTGGTGAACAAACGCTGTTGTGAAAAGCTCAATCCATATTTTCCAGCGCAGTTCATGCACTGGCACAGGGGGTGGGCAGGTTTAGCACAGGGAAAGGACGGGAAAGCTGGTGTTTTCCAGATAAGCTTTTATTCAGGGTGACATTTTATAGCCTTCCCCTCCTGCTCCACATTTGGCTTGTGCAAAATAAAGTGTTCAAAGATGGGTACAAACCTTGCCTTTTTGGTCCAATCTGTGATGACAAACAATGCCCGCTCCATGCACATGCAGGGAGGAGGAGGAGGAGTTCCTGTCAGCCCTGTACCCTGGTGGAGCATCCCAGCAGTCATCTTCAGCCTCTGCATCTGAGGCTTTTTGCCCTTTAAAAATTAAATTGCCATCACCACAACTTGCTTTTGGGCTAGAATCTTCTACCACTAAGTGGCTACCCTTCCAGTTCACGTGGTTGAGGTCTGTGCGGTGACTTTAGGATCCTGGTCTTGCTGAGTTACAGGTTCAATATCCTTCCTTTGGAAGGTTTGTTTGATGCAGGGAGTCCGTTTGAATGAGCGCTCCCTCCCACAGGAGAAATTAGGAGTTGTCAAGTCAAGTGCTTGTGTTGAGAAATGCCTGCATGAGCTGGGAGGAATGAGAGCATTTTGTGACACTTGACTCATGTTGGCCTCCTTCTTCTCCAGCCCCATGCTGGGCAACTTCCATCAGCCCCTTGGCCTTGCCCGGCGTGTTTCAGTCTTCTTTCTTGTCTGGCACCGGGGCTGCAGGGTCCCAGTGCAGGACACAGCCTGCCCAAGTCCTTGTGTTTCCTCCCAAACAGCCTGGCCAGGCAGAGGACCCTTGAGGATGAAGAAGAGCAGCAAAGAGAGCGCCGGCGAAGGCACCGGAACCTTCTGTCCTCCACGTCGACTGACGAAGAGCCTCTCAGCCCTGGCAAAGACACCAGCCCAGCTTCCAGCAGGTGGGTGGGGTCCTGCTGGAATCAGCCTTGTCCCTGGCTCTGATGCCTCCTGCCTTGCTGCCCTGTTTGTCTCCATCTGCTGCTGCAGTTGGTGGGAGTCTCTCCTGGTGCTGTGGGAAGAGCCGGGATCCAGCTGGAGTTTGGGCAGCAGGATGGGCTCCACAGGAGGAGAAAAGGGTGGGATATCTCTGGTGGGCTCAGTCACAGCCCTCAACATGTCCTGTGGCACAGGGAACCGGTGCACCGGGGTGAGGGCTGGTGCCAAGGCTGAGCTCAGGTGGGTGCTGGCCATGCCCTGGTGGGATCTACAGCGGGTAAGGGACTCCCACCTCTGCAGGGCTGGTGAGCAGAGCACGCAGAGCCTGGGTGGCCGCCTCCTCTAAACCTCACAGAGATGTTGTGTGACCTTTGCCGAAGTGGGGAGGTGATCCAAGGGCTTTCCAAAGTGCCTGGCTGCAGGGAGCAGGGTTTGGAGGTGCTCTGGGACCAGGCTGCCCTTCCACAGCCTGACTCGTGTTCTGAATCGATCCTGGAAATGTCCAATATTTAGGTGGTTTGTGTCCACAGCGAGACTCGTGCTCCAGAGATGTTTCTCTGTGTTTCAGATGAGATGGAGTTGGGATGTTTGGGTTGGATCTGGGTTGGGCAGGGGCTGGACATGGCTAATAGGTATCAGGTGGGTAGGACAAGTCCCCGTTCCCTGGTGCTGGCACAGACTGCCCATGTGGTGATTGCAATTCAGGAGGAGGGCAAATATTATCCCACCTCTTTCCCAGGCCCTGGAGATTGTGTCGATACCATCTGCATGGCCCTGGCCAGGAGTCCTTCTGCCCCTTCCCAGACCTTGTTCTTGTTTGCCTGTTTGGGAAGGAGGGGAAACAACTATTTCATGGGTTTTGCTGGGACTGTGGCTGGACTCAACTGACTTCCAACCAACACTTCACACTAACAGAAGGTGGGAGATTTTCCCAGTCCAGTGAAGAGCCACGGACACACTTCTCATGCAGCAGCAGACCCAGCACAGCGACCTGAGCCTGCACCTCCCTGGCACAGGACTTGGTGGATGCTGGTGTTCTGGGACAAGGCTGCAGAAATGCTTCATCCCTGCCACAAAAAGGGGGGAAAAAAAAGGAGTTTTAATCCAATCTTGTTCTTGAAGAGCTGAGCTGGGATGCTGGGGATGAGTGGGGGATGAGTGGGGGGATGAGCAGGGGATGAGTGGGGGGATGAGTGGGGATGAGCGTGGTCTGATTGGAGGACTCCACGATGTTGGTGGGACTTTTCTGTCCCCACCCCTCAGAGGCTTTTGCCTCACTTGCAGCGTGAGAGCCATCCCTCTGGTGCTGGGGTGCTGAGGTTTGCCTCCTGTTTTGTCCCTGTCTCCAGACCTCAGTCGCTGGTGAAGCCGCTGTCTCTGGAGGACGCGGAAGAGCAGAAGCTCCCGGAGGTGCTGAAGACGCAGGAAGGGAGACGGACGAGGTGTTTGCCACCCGTCTCCATAAAACTGAAGCACGAGAAGGAGCAGAAGGAGCCAGGGGAGGGAGAAGGCCACACGGAGGCAGGGACACAGCCACGTGAGAGGCGGGAGAGCACCGGGGCTGGAGAGCGGGCTCAGGATGCGCCCAAGGGCCGAGGGGACCCACCGGGAGAGCAGCACCCTGAGCCTGTCTTGGAGAGGAAGGTGATGGCGAGGGGACGACTCTGGGACAAAGAAGAACCAGGTGTGGGGACTCCTTGGGAGCAGCAGAGGAGGGAGCAGAGGGAGCTGCAGCAGCGGGCACCGCCGGAGCTGGGGGGCTGCCGGCTGCGGGAGGTGAAGATCCTCACCAGGCAGGGAAGCCGCAGCTCGGAGGAGAAAACAACCTCGGTGGTGACCTCACCGCTGGACCAGCAGGTGAGCTGGAAGGACAAAGCACCAGGCCTTGGGGGGCAAGGTCCTGGGTGCTGGATGGACGGCAGAGGGAGTGAGAGCCCAAAAATCCCAGGAGGGAAACAGGACCTGTGGGATCTTGTGAGAGCTGCAAACCACGAGGTGGTGGACAAGGTCCCACCACCTCCTTTCCCTCTGTTGCCTGCACTGTTCTGATCACCTTCTCCAGCAAGCCTCTACTGACATCACAGTTTCACTGAAGAGGGGTTTGAGGGTTTGCACATCCAAGTGAGGCAGCTAAGGTCTGGAGGATTTTGAACTCCAACTCCTGCCTGCAAAGCAGTTCCCACCCTGGCTGCTCTGCTCCCTGCTCCTCAGCCTTGTCTGCAGGCTCTACAGGGATGTATCTGATGTCTGCTTTTTCCTCAGCAGCCGTCCAGGAATCCCTCAAAGCAGGTTATACAACTGTCTCTCCCACAAGATGAAACTGCAGAAAAGCCAGACCCTTCTCCAACTCATGTCACCTACAGCAGCTCCATCAGACGAACCAGCCCGAGAACTGTCTCCTTTCGGGTAAGAGCTGAAGAAGGTGGGGAAAGACCCCCACGGAGGCAATGGAGGATGGGGGCAAGGAAAGGTTGCTTTGGCCTCTGGATTATGTTGGCAGAGCCTGTTCCCAAAAGTGTGCTTCAAATCCACCTTTGGTCTGGGCATTGCAGTTCTGCTTCAGCCTTCCCTTCCTTTTCCTTCTCTGGCTCTGAACAAAGGCCTGTGATGATGAACATGCCCATGTTCATACGCTTTGTGCTGGCCAGGGAACTTATGGGAAGTGATGGGAAAACAGGGAGCTCATTGTCCTCAGGATTTCCAGAGTCACAGGAATACACATTCCAGCCTTTCTAGTCTTATCTGAAAGGATAAAAATAAAATCCATCCTCCTCCTTGTCCCTTGTTACAACCCTGAAAGTATCTTTAATTTCAGCCAGCCAAAAGACATCTCTGGAACAAAGTGATTGGAGAGGCTGGGAAAACCAAGGACTGTGGAGACCTTCCCTGCTGTGGATCAGGGCTGACTGGCTGCACTTAATTGACTTTCATGGGGCTTTATTGGGAATAAAACTGTTATCGCTACAAAGAGTCTTTAGTCTGGGGAGCTTTGAGATCTGAGATAAGCTCTGGTGTGGGTGCAAATGGAGCTGGCTTGGAACTGGGGGAGATGGGGGAGATAGTTTCTCCCATGCTTATCTTTGATAACCAAAACTGGTTCCAGTATCTCCTCTCCTTGTGTCTTCCAGATCATCTCAAAAAAGCAGAACGAGGAAAGCCAAAGCCCTCTCACAAGGAGGTCAGCACCTCTCTCCGTGTTACTTTGGTCTTGCTGGGCAGGAATTGTCATTCTTTGTTTTCCAAGGGAGGAGATTGAGGTGATGGGACCTGGGAGTTAGTGAGTGCCCTGGCACAGGTCTGCTGGACATTGGTCCCCGGGGTAATGAGGCAGAGGATGGGACAATGTCCAATGTGCAGCTGACATCAAGATCATGGAATCACAGAGATCTAGTTCCAACATCTTCCATTAGCCCAGGTTTCTCCAAGATCCCCCCAGCAAGCCCCTGCTGTCCCTTGGGTCACGTAGTTTCACGTCATTGCTCAAGCCTGCACAGGAGTGGTTGTGTCGAGTGGTGCAGCACCACAACAGGCTCCCATCCATGGGGACATCAAAACACACCGTGCAGGTCCCTGAGAAACCTGAGTTGGCTTTGATGGACAGATCACGGGATCTTCCACATGTGCATGGGAAGGTTTGGCCAAGCGGCTTAAAAACTCGAGGAACCAAGGGCCCAGGGGTGAACTCAGGGAAGTGATGGGATACCCTCTCCCACCTCTGAATGCAGGGTAGGGCAGTGGGGCTTAGGGACACCTGGGCTTGCCCCAGGCTGTAGGACAACCCATACCGGTACTGGGAGGACGCAGTTTGGAGCTGGCAGTGGTGAAGCCAGGGCAAGCTGAGGAGCTCAGAGATGTACAGAGTGGCCCAAGCAGGATGGTGAGACCCAGAGGTCCCTGCCACCAGCAGGGAGTGAGCTGCCTGGCTTCACTTGGCACATGGACATGGGAGTGCCACGGGGTCTTCTCCTGCCAAGTGAAGTCTCCCAGGACCATGGGCTGAGACCAGGGGACCCTGAACGGGCTGCGTTCAACTCTTCCCTCTTCTTCACCAGTGCAAGTCTGAGGATCCCAGGTAGCAGCAGCACCATTGGGGAGAAGCTGGAAAAGTACAACTCAGCTGTGCAGGTACCAAAACCACTTGGCGTGGTCAGGCTGGGGTGGGAGGGATGTGTGGGGAGAAGGAGAGGGGTGGCCTGGACCTGAGTGGGGAGGGGAGTCCTGAGCTGCACCGAACACCAGAGCTAACGGGGCTGAAGAAGATGGTGCCAGGCAGGACAAGGAATTGGCCTCAGGGTTCTAGGAGCAGAGAATCATAGAACTAAAGGATGGGTTGGGTTGGAAGGGACCTTAAAGATCGTCTCATTCCAGGCAATGGCAGGGACACCCCCCATTAGACCAGTTTGCTTCTCACCTTGGGGTGGGCCATGGTGATGCTGCCCAGTCCTGCTGGGGCGGGAGCAGTGGGGCAAGTCTGTGAGCTGGTGACGGGTAGGGACGGAGCAGACCCCGAGGGGCTCAGGGTGCAAGCCAGAAGCAGGACTTTGCTTTCTAACCCTTTGGGTGCAGCACGGCCCCGCTGACGTCCATCTCTCCTCCAGCGCTCCGAGGGGGTGAAAGCCTCGGTGGGCGTCCAGAAGAGCCGCCTGCTCTCCTCGGAGGGGGTGGCCAGCAAGCGCAGCTTCTTCGAGGCCAGTGCTCCCACCAAGGCTGAACCTCTGGCTCCCAGGAAGGTAAGGGCAGGAGCTGGCCCGAGCAAGGGCCTCCCAGCAGGGTCCTGTGCCAGGGCAGGCACCAGCTTTTTGGGCAAATCTTCCTCTTTGGGTACCAAGACATGGCCTGGCAGGCAGTTGGGTGGGAGTGCTTGTCGAGCGGTGCCAGGCAGGGCTGGGCTTGGGCACCGAAACTTCTCCGTCAGTGTGTGGGTTCGTGCCGATCTGCTGGTATTTGAGGAGCTGGGATGGAGCCAGCGTGTGGGCTGGTCTCTGCCTGTTGCAGCTTTGCTCAGTCTGCCCGTGCCCTGGGGACTGTCCTGGGTTACGTTCGTGCAGTGGGAGAGCTGGCGCTGTAACGCTGGCGTCCCTCTCCGTGTCACAGGACAACCTGAAGATCCCAGGATCGGTGACATCCCGCATTAATCTGTGGATCAGCCGAGCTCAGGAGCCTGCCAAGGAGGAAAATAGCAAGGTACCACCTTGTGCCAACACCTTGTGGGGCAAGAGCCCCGAGACCAGGCACCCTGACAGGACAAGGTCCTGCATCTGGGGTGGTGGGGCTTGAAGGGTTGATGAACCCTTGGCTGAACCTATTAAAGGATTTGAGAGAAGTTTAGCCAGATTTGGAGGTCTGGGTGCTTCAAGGCCACAATGATAAGATAGTGGAGCTCTTCTTGTTGCTGTGTCCTGATCCCAAGCCCAAAATGCCTGAGACAGCTGATTCCAGCCCTTGATGGAGTGAGGAAGGAGCAGGCACCAGCTGGATGCATGTCCCAGGACATGTAGGGGTACCTGACCCTGTCATTTGTGAGAGAGATCACCCCAGCATGATCCCATCTCTACCAGCGCCTCGAGGATTAGCTCTGACCCGGAGACCACCAAGAGTTGAGTTGTATCCTTAGTTCCTTGGCACTGGTCTCTGATGGGCTTGGACACCTGTGTGTGCTCCAAGAGGTCCTGATGCCCGTGTGGTCTGGGGTCATCTGCACCCCCTTGTGTATCCCAGCCCCCCAAAACAGGGTGTCTTGTATCTTTGGGGGCTCAATGTCCAGCTGAGGTGCCTCAGAGGTCATCACTTTGCCCTTGTGGTTGCTCCATAGACATGGATGCAACAGAGATGGACAGGAGAGCCTTTGGCCCCAGGGTGGTTTTACTGTTCTTGAAAAGGCTCAGCAAGTCCTGGGCAGGTTTCACCACTTGCAGCATTGAGGTGTTTGGCCACTGCTTGTAGCAGAGTTTCCTGTAGCCCCTGGGTGCAGGACCAGGAGGGGCAGCTCCAGCCCAGCGCCACAGCCAGGACAGGCAAGCCTGGGCACCCACAGTGCTGAGCTGCAGAGATCAGCTCTGCCCAAACGTGGCTCTGCTGGCTCGGTGCCTGCCAGGAAAGGCTTGGTCCCTGGGGTCACTCCTGGGCAAAGCTTGCAGCTCCTTGATTAGTTTTCCCTCTGATAACACCTGCTCCCTCTCTGTGGAGCTGCCCTTGGTTTTGAGGGTCTACCAAACGCAGCATCTCAAAGCTGGCTGGTCTTACCCGGACAGTGTGTGCTTTTGTTGAAGTCAGACCAAGGCAAAGGTGCACCTGATGCATGGAGAAAACCTTCCTGTGCCACTCATGACTCCCCCGTTTGCAGGAAATCAGGAAAATCAACAGCCTGCCGAAGCGTGATGTCTGGATAAAGCAACCTGGAGACACCTCTGGAGACACCAAGGTAGACACGGAACTGCTCTGGTGCATCCACTGAGCCAGGGGCAGAACCAGGCCCTGTCTGCTGGGGCATCATTCCTAGGGCAGGAGGAAACCAGGCTATGGGGGAGAGGGAACATGGGGGGCATCCGGACCCCAAGACTCGGGGGAGGCAGCAGGAGGGGACAAACTGGAGGCATCTGTAAGGGTCAGAAGGAGTCTGGAGAAGAAGGGAAGTGGCACGTGGTGGGATTTAGGAGATGCCTGCCTGTCCCATCCCCTCTTGGGTCCTGGTTAAAGCAGCTGCCTATGGGGTGGTTTGCAGCCTCACTGGTTCTCACTTTCTTTTCCAGTTGCAGTAACACCAGTCGTAATAACAGATGACCTGGGGAAAACTGGCTTACCCTGAAGAACAAAGCCCAGCCCTGCCCAACCATCCAACAGCCCACTGCCATGAGTACCCCGTGCCACATGGACCACCGGGGTCCTCTGGATGGGAAAGAAGAAGGCTGGAGGAGTCTCCCTGTGCCCCTGGTCCTCTCTCACTGCCTGCCCAGGGTTGCCCAGGCCTGGAGGCTCCTTGCAATGCTGAAAGCAGACTCTCTTGCCTCGTTTCCCTACAACATTTTGGTGTTCTGCTCCTGATCTCTGCCTGTGCCCCATAACTGCCCTTGCACAGAGGACCAGCCCACACGTCTCCCCAGCAGCTGGAAGACGCCAGTGGGGCAAGAAGCTGCCTGGCCAAGGGAGTTTCAGCTGCACGTCCATGGACATGTCCACCCTCGCTGTCCAGCCCACGTGGGGTGAGGTGGGGCAGGCAGATGTCACCCCCTTCCCAGGCTGTCACTGCCAGAGGGACCCAACCAAAGCCAAATGGTGTTTGTAAAGTCTTACAAGTGCCGCTGTAGCTCAGAAATGCCTCATGGGAAAAGGGTGGCCCTGATGGCCCTGGTGCTTCCCTCCGGGACGCGGCTCAACCAGAGCCCTCTCCCTGTGTCCCCTGCCCCCTACGAGCAGTGACGCCTCTCATTTAAGGATACAGGGAGAGGGGGCTGGTCCTGGTCCTGGCCCTGGCCCTATTTTGGGGGTTCCATGGAGCTGAGCACCCCGTGCTGGGCCCCGTTTCCCTCTTGCCCTTCCTCCTGAGCCCGTTGCCCAGGGCTGTGCACACCCTGAGCCTGCTCTGAGAGCCCACCCCCAGAGATGCAGGATGCTCTCTCAAGGCTGGCTTTAGGGTGCCATGGGCAGAGGGCTCAAATCCTTGTGCCGGGGCTGTTCTGTGGGCTTGGGCTGTGCCTTGAGCAGCCACTGTGGTGACAAATTCGGTGTGGGAGTCTGCTGCTGCCCCTGGATCTGATCTTGCTTCTTGGGCTTTGCAAAGGACTTGGTTTTCTCTGTGCCTTTTATTTTATTTTTTTTTTCTAATAAAACTTGCTCTTTCTGAGACGCTCCTGGTCACCTGCTCCTGGGCTGGGATTGTGATCTGTTCACTCCCCTTCTCCCCACAAGGGAAAAACCTGACACAAAAATGCCCTGAGAGGGTCAAAGCATCCTGAGGCTCTTCCCTTCTCGTTCCAGCATCTCGAGCTTGGTGCAGGGGCTGAGTGGGCCGGGGCCAGGGGTGCCAGGGGTGCCGGGGGTGCCAGGGGTACCAGAGGTGCCAGAGGTGCCAGGGGCGCCAGGGGTGCCAGGGGTGCCGGGGGTGCCAGGGGTACCAGAGGTGCCAGAGGTGCCAGGGGCGCCAGGGGTGCCAGGGGTGCCGGGGGTGCCAGGGGTACCAGAGGTGCCAGAGGTGCCAGGGGCGCCAGGGGTGCCAGGGGTGCCGGGGGTGCCAGGGGTACCAGAGGTGCCAGAGGTGCCAGGGGCGCCAGGGGTGCCAGGGGTGCCGGGGGTGCCAGGGGTACCAGAGGTGCCAGAGGTGCCAGGGGCGCCAGGGGTGCCAGGGGTGCCGGGGGTGCCAGGGGTACCAGAGGTGCCAGAGGTGCCAGGGGCGCCAGGGGTGCCAGGGGTGCCGGGGGTGCCAGGGGTACCAGAGGTGCCAGAGGTGCCAGGGGCGCCAGGGGTGCCAGGGGTGCCGGGGAGGGTCTGCCCCTCCACTCGTGGCAGCGCTGCCTTATCAGCGTCCCCAGCCCCGGGTGACAGCTGGGCTGGCTTGTGTCAGCCCCTCGGGCACTCACGTATCTCGGTCCGGAGGGTTTAAAATAGCAAATCTCTGAGGCCACACAATAGCTTGGGCTTATATGGGCTCCTGTGGGGGGGAAGGGGGAGCGGCGGAGGGGGCCGGGGCCGAAATAGCAGCTCACAAGTGTTGCATTCCTCGCTGGGCGCCGGGCACATTCCTGCCGGCGCTGCCCGCCCCGGGGTGGGCGCTGGAGCCCCCTTAAAGCCTCCTGTCCCTCAAGAGCATCCCCCAGACCCCCGTCCGGCTCCCCCTGCGCTCGCTGGGAGCTGCCCGGCGCCCGCGGCACAGGTAAGGCTGGGACAGCCCCCGCTGCCGGGGCAGGATGCTCAGCGCAAGGGCAGCGTTTGCGCAGCCCCAGGGGGTCGGTTTGGGGTTCACGGTCCCCCTGCAGCCCCTTTGCTCGGAGCTGTGTTTGTGCCGCCAAGGCAATCCCACGGATAAAGCACCCAGGACCCTCTCCAGCAGTTCGCTCAGTGCCTTTGGAACCGCCCGGGTGGGCACCGAGGCGGCCGGGATCGGGTTTTGGCAGCCCTGGTTCCAGGGGAACCTCCCCGATCCCTGTTCCCAAGGGAATCTCCCCCATCCCTGTTCCCAGGGGAATCTCCCCCATCCCTGTTCCCAAGGGAATCTCCCTGATCCCTGGTTCCAGGGGAATCTCCCCGATCCCTGTTCCCAAGGGAATCTCCCCCATCCCTGTTCCCAGGGGAATCTCCCCCATCCCTGTTCCCAAGGGAATCTCCCTGATCCCTGGTTCCAGGGGAATCTCCCC
>VWZG01001762.1:63201-111096 GCA_013396735.1 Grallaria varia
GATGCAGGTGGGATGCAGGTGGGATGCAGGTGGGATGCAGGTGGGCATGGTCTGACCCTGCCAAGGAGGGTTGGAGCAGTGACATGACCTGCATTGGAACAAAATGGTGGGAAATGGGAGCTCCATGTCTGGGCAGCCTGGAGGAAAGGAGAGACTCTGGACCACAGGGGATTAACTCAGCCCCAGAGGTGTGACCAGCCAGCCCTGAGCTAAAGGAGAGGAGGATTTTAAGGAGTGGGAGGAATATCTGGATTGTTTAATACACAGCAAATGATGGGAGAATTTTGCAGTCAATAGTATGTGCGATGTTTCCTCTTTAACTCTGCAATACATCTCCTGGGTTCTCCTAATTCTATCAAAAGAGGATTTCTGAGCTTTAATGGAAGGGTTTATCAATTTCTGTGCAAAGGATGGCTAAATATTTCCTAGAGCCACTTTTTTTCTTGTGTGCCCTCTTGGAAGTCCCAGGTTTGGTGCAGTTCTCTCTGCTCTGTGGGATCTAGTGATGTACGAGAGAGGAGAGGATTGGAAATATGGGAATAAACTTTCACATGTTTGCTCTGTCGTGGCCAGGAGGGGCCCTCACTCCTGTGTCGTGAGAGGATGACATGAAGCCTTGGGTGCTTAGGGGCCAAACTTGGGATTTCAGAACCACGCTGAGCCTGAGGGGAAAACAGGGCCAGGAATTGATGTTCGAGGGGAAATGGAGAAGGAGGGGATGGTGCTGCAGGGGGTGCTGAGGGCCAAGCCCCAGGTCCGGCAGGGGAAAGGGAACAGTGACAGCAGAAGCAGGGGGTGACCCCGAGGCAGAAGGGGCATCATGAGTTCTGACTTCATGTGTCTCCAAAAGCCCCTTGTGAGTCATTGCTCAGGAGTGAGATTTGACAACCCCTGGAGCTGTGGGTGTGCCCAGACACCCCTCCTGTAATGCCTTTCCCATGCCTGTGGATTCCAGCCCTGGAATTCAGCATCTTGAATAAGCAATCCTGAAGCCTGTCCTACCCATCCCGGGTAATAAATGCTCAACAGATGTAGCCAGGACCAGTTGGTGTCCCAGACCTCCGGGCAGCAGGAGAAGTGCAGGGGCACTGCCCTGGGAACAGGTGGTTTAGCACATGGAAGTTATTTCCAGAGCTGCCTTGCGTTGTCCTGAGGCATCTCAGCTCTACCGAGGTCTGGCACAGGCAGTGCACAGGCTGGGCAGGGGATGGGGCTGATGCTCTGGGCTGCTCCGGGATGCCCAGGGATGGGGCTGCTCTGTGCAGACCTCACAGTGGAGTGGTGGGTGAAGGTTAGATGAGGTGGGATGATGAGCAAAGTCCTCCTGAGCACAGCAGGGAGGGAGACAGATGTGCCGAGAACATGAACACAGCAGAGTTTTTAGCCCTATTGCTAAACCAGGCTGCGAAGGATGCCCTTTAGCTGAGCTCAGGCTCAGGGCCAGTGCCAGGAGGGAAATGCTCCTTCCCAGAGCACTGGGCTGGGAGGTCTCCCCGAGGTCTTGTGCTGTGCCTTGTGCAGGGCTGTAAATCTGAGATAACAGGTTGTGCCTGAGAGTTTCAACTGAGCCAAGAATAGTCGGGAAGCAAAACAAGCCCATCATCATAACAGGGTGATTTTCCTGCCCCCTGAACAAACACAGCCCCCTGAGAGGGCTGAGGAGAGGGGAACTGTGCCCTGGACACAGGTCCTGACAGAGTTATCAGTGTTGTGTGAGGCTGTGTCTGATCTCCTGACTCCTATTTGAGGCGAGCTGTGATTCTGGGACAGGAGGGGAGGGGGGAGCCTTATCTCTGCTGAGATAACACTGTCACAGTCCAGCTGGGGACAGCTCGGAGCTCCAAGTGCTTTGGAGGGACACAATGTCTGTGCCATGTCCCGGCGCTGGAGGACGGGCTGTGCTTGTCCTTATCTCAGCTCCTAACCCTCACTTTTTCCGATCTGCCTTGAACTCTGCCAGATAACCAGGCATGTCGGACACTGAAGAGGTCACCGAAGATTGTGAGCAGTAAGTGGTGTGTTGTTAAACACCCTTCCTTTCTCCTTACTCCCTCTTTCCCACAGAGTCCCCCTATAGCTTAGAGGTGCCCTTTGGAGGGCACTGGCTCCTGTCATTACCCCAGCACCCAGCACGAAACCCCCCAACCTGTGCCCACCTGCACCACTGCCCTGGCAGCGCCAGACCCCCAGAAGTGGGGAGTTTTGGGTCACTGTGTCCACACACACGGATGGGACAAGGGATGGTTCTTATACTAAAAATTCTGCAGTGTAAATCAGTGAGACAGAGCTGGGAAAAGCTGATGCCACCAGTCTGCTGCTGATGGGGTCCTGCTGCCACACCCAGACCATCCCTCCCTAAGGCCCAAATTTGAGAGCAACTTTTTCTGGTGAGGGCTCCTGGGCCACGAGATGCACCCTGGAGATATGGGGCTCAACATCTCCACTACGCACTTAGAGGGATCAGTGTGAACGCAGCTCCTGCTTCTCATCTACCACCGAAAAAGCAGCTCTGAATCCTCCTCTTGTGTTTTAATGCCACAACAAACTCACCTGTGGGCACACCTGAGGACAGGCTGTGCATCTCCCCCAAGGGCAGGGAAGGACACTGGGGCAAAAGCGGGATATGAGATGCCTGTTTCTGGGATTATAAACCACAGTCACTTTATCTTCTCAAGGTGCTAACTGGTGATGTGCACTGACCACTGTCAAAGTGTCAGTCGAGCCCTTCAGCTGCTGCTGTCCACAGCCTGCAGGGTGACCTCGGTCTTGTCCCTGTCCCCACTGCCACCTTACAGCCACCCACACAACAGTCCTTGCCTGTTAATATAAGAAAGGAGAGTCATCCTTGAGGAAAATCCAAATTCCCCTCCTGATGGACACACGTGCCCCATTACAGCAGACCAAGGTAACTCCAGATATTTGTGTTGTGCTTTTCAGGGAGCAGGAAGGTAAGAGGACATGGACCACCTGCAGCCACCCTGAGACCAAAAAATGATCCCAGCAACTTCAATAATCTGCATCTTCCTTTCCTTCTCTCTCTCCCGTGCCACATGTGCTCTCTGAAGAGGAGTATGTGGAAGAAGGTAGGTGTTTACCTCCAAGGGCCAAGACACAAGGGCTGTGGGTTCAGTGCTTTGCTTGGGGGGCTGTGGGGGTCAACTCCTTGGCTGCAATGGGCAAATCATGTCCAGGAAAGGCAAATGGAACCACGTTCAAGATTTCTCCACCTGAAACATCAGTAGGATCTAAACCAGGCTGAATTTTCCCAGGATCTCTTTGGTCAGAGTGATCCCTTGACTCAAAACAGGGGTGGAAATGCTGGACAGGGGGGCTGGCTGAGCCAAATCACCCAATGGGAGCTGGAGCTTCAGCAGAATGTGCGTTGGTGATGCTGAAGGACAGACCTTCATCTGCCTCAGCCCCACGGAGACACAACCCCCTGTGCACGGAGGTGCTCTGGGGCACAGCTGGGCTTTAGGGCACAGCTGAACGGGGCTCTGGGGCACAGCTGGGCTTTGGGGCACAGCTGGGCTGGGCTTTGGGGCACAGCTGGGCTTTGGGGCACAGCACAGCTGGGCTTTGGGGCACAGCTGGGCTGGGCTATGGGGCACAGCTGGGCTTTGGGGCACAGCTGGGTTGGGCTCTGGGGCACAGCTGGGCTGGGCTTTGGGGCACAGCTGGGCTCTGGGGCACAGCTGGGCTCTGGGGCTCTGGGGCACAGCTGGGTTAAGCTTTGGGGCACAGCTGGGCTTTGGGGCACAGCTGGGCTTTGGGGCACAGCTGGGCTGGGCTCTGGGGCACAGCTGGGCTCTGGGGCACAGCTGGGCTGGGCTTTGAGGCACAGCTGGGCTTTGGGGCACAGCTGGGCTGGGCTCTGGAGCTGGGCTTTGAGGCACAGCTGGGCTTTGGGGCACAGCTGGGCTGGGCTCTGGAGCTGGGCTCTGGGGCACAGCTGGGCTTTGCTGAGCCTCTTGCTGCTTCTGGCACTGCCAGGCAGCCCGGGCTGCACGGCGAAACATCCTGAGTGTTAAAAGCAAAGACAGGCACAAAGGGGAAACCGCTGCAGTGCTTGAGTTCTTGTCTCATGCATGCCAAAGCTCCCCAGCTTCATGGAATCCAACTAACTCTGCACTTATTCCTTTCCCTCCTCCCTGACCCAGAAGAAGAAGAATGGATAGAGGAAGAGGATGGTAGTTATTGCACTTTTCTTATTTCATCTCTCCACTGCTGCTGTGAATCTGTCGTGGGTCGGGTGTTTTTTGCCTCTCTCTGGTTGGGAAATGGTTTTCTTTCGTTCTTCCACTTCTCTCTCTTGCTCTTTGCACTCCCCTCCTCCTGCCCTGCTGTGTCGTGTGTGGATCTGCTCCTGTGTCCGTGGCTTCTCTCTTACACCTACCTGATGAATGCCCTCCTGGTTTCTTATCTTTACTATCTTCTTTCTCTTTCCCTCTGTCCTGCTGTGGGACCACAAGTCTTCTCAGGACCTGCGGGGCCTCAGCATGGCTCTGACTCCAGTGGAAGACTCTTGTGGGGACACTGCTCCCTCCAGTGGAAAAACGCTCCAAGAGTGTCACAAATAAGATAGTGAAGGTGCTGAAGGCACGTTCTCTAGTGACAGCCAGTCACCCTTCCTGGGGTGTGAGGGAATGATAGTGAGAGGGAATGAGGAACAAGCCAGGAGGTGGCTGTAAATCCTCTCATTTCATTAATTTGATTTCATTTTTTCCCTTCCCGACCTCAGGGCAGCCCTTGGGGGAAGGTCAGAGCAGAGCCCTTTGCTTTCCTGGCTGCTGGTTCTCTCTCCTGTGTCTCCCCTGCTCTCTCTCTCTCAGTCAGCTCCGTGCCACAGTTGTCCAAATGCCAGGATCTGTAGGGAGCCAGTGGGAATGGGGCTGTTGGACTCACACTGCCCTTCATCCCACAGGTCAGGAAGAACAGGTAGAGGAAGGGGAGGAGGAGACTGATGAAACCAGGGCAGAAGGTGAGTGGTGGCTTTGCCATGCTCTGCTCCAGGGGCTGGGATGTCTCAGCACGGGCTGTGACAGGGGCCAGTGGCACAGGGGGCAGCTCTGCCCCAGATTTGTGGTGTCCAGTAAGGGGTGGGGGTCAAAGCTGAGATGCCCTTTCCTCACCTGCCTTGGCCCTGCAAGCACGAGGATGTTTGTTGGTGGTTGGTTTGTATTCATCCCTCTGAAATAATGCCAAAGATGAGTCAAGCCTGTTCCCAGAGCCTTAGGGGTGCAGGGGGTCCAGAGCTGGGGTCATGTCCTGATGTTCCCACCACCTAAAGAGCGCTGGAGTTCAAGATGGCTTTGGAGCAGATGGGGTGGCCTGATGTGTGACTCCAATGCTGTTACAGCTGGTGGGGTGGGCTCAGACCCCAGCTGTGCCCCACAAATTTGGGTGCGAGGACCCCCCTGTGGTTACCTTAACTCGTATTCTTGCCATTGCTTTTGAAACAGAACAAGAAGATGAAACGAAGGCATCAGGAGAAGGTAAAGCAGGAGCAGGGGAGGGATGGTTTTGGCCATTTCAATCTGGATTCCAGTCCCCCGAGCCACTGGGACTCTAAGAGGGATTTTGGTGTTGAATTGATTTGCTGCTGAAGGGAGAGAATCTGCAGGAAATGTGGCAGAGCTGCCCTGGCCCCTTCCTCCAGCTGGAGGAATGGCTTTGTGCTGCCTGGGGAAGGAATTCGCCCATAAACAGAAGGAAAGGGTGGCCACTGCTGCTCCCCCAGCCTGAGCTCTGGCAAAACTCCTCTGGGTTTCTCCTGGAGAGGACCTTGGCCTCTCCTGCTTCGTCTGTGAATGGGGTATGTCTGTCAGGGACCTGCCCTCTCCCAGTTCATCCTGGAGGGATGGAGCTGGGTTTTGCGGTGGGGACAGGCATGGGACACTGGGGAACAACCTGGATAAACCACCCCAAGGTGTCCAGAGCAGGGTGTGTGACAGGGCTGGCCCCTGGGACACAAAGGATCATGTTGGGTTTGTCCAGCCTGGAGGAGACTGAGGTCAGACCTCCCTGGGGTCTTCAACATCCTCAGGAGGGGCAGTGGAGGGGCAAATACCAACCTCTTTGCTCTCATCACCAGTGACAGGACTCAAGGGAGGGACTGGAGCTGAGCTGGGGGAAGTTTAGGTTGGATCTCAGCAAAAGGTTCTTCCTCCAGAGGGTGGTCGGGCACTGACCAGGCTCCCCAGGGCAGTGGGCACAGCACCAAGGCTGCCAGAGCTCAAGGACTGTTTGGACAACACTCTCAGGCACATGGTGGGATTGTTGAGGTGTCTGTGCAGGGCCAGGAGTTGGATTCGATGATCCTTGAGGGTCCCTTCTGACCCAGCATATTCTATTATTGAAGGACTTTGTTTTCCGCAGGTGGAGAAGGGGATCGAGAGCAGGAGCCTGGGGAAGGTGAAGTATCACCCTCAGTCCTTTCACCTGTGTAAGGAGGTACCAGACACTGTTCTGCCCAGGCAGGAGCATCAATGTGTGTCTCGGGGTTTGGCACACAGATGGGCACCTCATGGCTGGAGCATGATCCACAGTGCAGCCTGTGCTGCTGGGAGAGGGGGAGAACCAGCTCAGGGTGGTGGGTTTGGGTCAAGGTGTGAAAGGAAATGCCTCTGTGACACTGACCTTGTCTTTCTGTCCTGCTCCTGGGGACCTGCAGGTGAATCCAAGCCAAAACCCAAGTAAGTGCTGGAGTGTTTCCTCTGGGGCAAGGTCTGAGCTGGGAGCTGTGCCAGGGAAGAGGTTCCATGTGATGGGCTTATCACCCTGATCCATGAAGGGCATGGGACAGCAAGGCCTCCAGAGCATGAAAACAGGGTGGGACTGGGACATGGAGAGAAAAAGGGAGAGAAACAGACAGGTAAACACAGAGCACGAAGAGGATCCTGAGAATGAGGTCTTTAGGCAGTTTTGAAGCATTTTGCCTGCTCCTTGGGAGAAGCTTGGCTGCCCTGTGGCCCTGCAGCTGGAAAAGATCCATACACCCCAGTCTGGGATAGACAGTCCATGGTACGCCAGGGCCTGGCTGTGGCAGTGTGTCCCTGGCCATGGCATGAGTGCCACCATTCCAGGGACAGAGCACCTGCCGAAGGAGCGGGGCATGAACCACTGTCAGGAACCTGTGGGTCCTCGTGGACCCCGGAATGCTGTGGTGTGGCAGCCAGATCTGCTCTCAGCCCTCATCTCTTCATCCCTTTGTGTCTCTCCGTGCACCTACTGAGCATCTCCTTCCCTCCCGCAAGCCCACGGAGGACGAGAAGATGGGACGGTCCCCAGCACCCTGTGCCAGGTCACGCTGAGCACACAGTTCCTCTGTGACCTTTTGGGTGGGCAGGGGGTTGGCTGCCAGCCCCAGGGGTGCTGGCAACCCATCGTGGCCAAGTTGTCTGCAGCTTGCAGAGTTATTCCAGCCACGTGGGCGCCTTGGAGAGCTTCCCAGGAATGCCACAGCTCTTCCTCTGTGGCTGTCCAGCTGGCAACCTCCAGCAAGAAGCATTATTGCCTGTCCTGTGGCTGTGCTCACTCCACGTCCCTGGGGACTGGGAGGCTCTGGGAGCAGGGCTGGCTGGATCAGTGGGTGGGTGATGGGCACCATCCTGCCCCGGGTACCTGCTGCAGGCCCACCATCCTCCCGCTCACCTTCCACTGCAGGCTCTTCATGCCAAACCTGGTGCCTCCCAAAATCCCAGACGGCGAGAGACTGGATTTTGATGTAAGTTGTGCCCTCGGTTCCCGTTCCCACAAGGTGATCCCCTCACGTTGCTCCCCTTGGGGCACCCAG
The DNA here is from genome assembly GCA_013396735.1 of Grallaria varia. NCBI lineage: Eukaryota > Metazoa > Chordata > Aves > Passeriformes > Formicariidae > Grallaria > Grallaria varia. The sequence goes on from VWZG01001762.1 coordinate 70,997, forward strand.
CAGCTCCACAGCTCTTGGAGGCTCCAGTCCAGGGAGTGTTCCTGTTTCTATCCCGTGCAGGACATTCACCGCAAGCGCATGGAGAAGGACCTGAATGAACTGCAGGCCCTCATCGAAGCCCACTTTGAGAGCAGGAAGAAGGAGGAAGAGGAGCTCCTGTCCCTCAAGGACAGGATTGTACGTCTCCAGCCTCCTGCCTCTGTTGCTATTGCCACCCCCTCTGCTGTGGGCACACAGCAACCATCCTGTCCTCACTGTCCTGACGGGAAGACCTGGAGCATCCCAAGTCTGTGCAGGACAGAGCCTGAAACTGGAGCCAGATTTTGTACCATAGAATCTCCTGAGCTGGAAAGGACCCACAATGACCATCAAAGTCAAACTGCTGGCCCTGCACAGGACACTCCAACAATCCTACCCTGTGCCTGAGAGCCTTGCCCAAACAATCCTTGAGCTCCGGCAGCCTTGGTGCTGTGCCCACTGCCCTGGGGAGCCTGGTCAGTGCCTGACCACCCTCTGGGGGAAGAATCTTTTGCTGAGATCCAACCTAAACTTCCCCCAACTCAACTCCAGCCACTCCTTCAAGTCCTGTCACTGGTGATGACCCAACCCTGCCCTGACACAGCTCCCGCTGTTCCCTCAGGTCTTGTCACTGGGAAGCCCCTGCTCTGGCCACTGCGATGCTGTGGTGGCTCCTGCAGCTCCCCCATGGCCACTGTCTGCCTGCTCCCTTGGGAGATGCGGGAGCAGCAAATCCACCCTGGGGGCTCTGGGGACTCTTAGGATCAGGGGTCTGTTCCTGGGGACAGAGGGGACGCCGGTTGCCCGGGGTGTCCAAGCCAACGTCCTCTCCTTCTGCAGGAGAAGCGGCGAGCGGAGCGGGCGGAACAGCAGCGGATCCGCAGCGAGAGGGAGAAGGAGCGCCAAGCCCGGATGGCCGTGAGTGTCCCTTGGGAACGGGGGGCTCAGGCTGGGCTTGGGGGGCCGGGGAGCACGAGCTGCATGTCGGGGGCAAGACAGTCCATGGTGTGCCTGTCCATCCACTGCTGACCCTCTTCTGGCCCCGGCAGGAAGAAAGAGCTCGCAAAGAGGAAGAGGAGGCTCGGAAGAGGGCTGAGGAGGAAGAGCGGAAGAAGAAAGCCCTCTCCAACATGCTGCATTTTGGAGGCTACATGCAGAAGGTGTGATCCTACCCCAGGCGCTTCCAATGAAGCTGCTGGAGGCTCCTGGGAAGGGCCTGACCATGGGCTGACCTCACCCGGCGTTGGTAGGCTGTGGTTTCCAAAAGCAGGAGAAGTCAGGTCACCGGTTTTGGGTCACAGCAGAGGTTAGAGGGCCAAAGTGAGCTCAGAGCTGTTGTGAGCTCAGCTCTGGTGGGCAGGGCAGCTCCAGCCTCACCTCAGGGACAGGGAGGGGGATAAGGGTGTCTTGTCCACTCTTGCCAAAATTTCCTCGAGGACCTCATGTGTTTCTGGAGCCCCAAAAGTTGATGGTGTTGGAGGCAGAACTTTGGATAGGGTAGATCAAAGGCTGGGCAGGTTTCCTTCCCTCCTATTAACTGGTGGTTTCCTCAGTCAGAGAAAAAGGGTGGGAAGAAGCAAACAGAGCGGGAAAAGAAGAAGAAGATCCTCAGTGAACGACGGAAGCCCCTAAACATTGACCACCTCAGTGAAGACAAGCTGAGGTGAGCACAGGCAGCAGGAGGGATGTCCAGGGCAGGAGCTCTGCATTGGGTCCCACCTCCTGGGGCAGGATCCGGGCTGGGGAGGGATGGCTGGGGCAGGATCCTGGGCTGGGGAGGGGTGTCTGGGGCAGGATCCTGGGCTGGGGAGGGGTGTCTGGGGCTTGCAGCCCAGACAAGAGGGTGATGGCACAGCTAGAGATGGGCTGTGACACCCATCTGGGGACATGGCTCCGTGGCTCTGCCGGGTCACCACATGAAGGCTGCGGCTGGTGGCACCAGCCATCAGAGGGAGCCAGGCTCACATACATGGGACATGTGTGCCCAGAGTGAGCCAGGCTCACATAGGTGGGACATGTGTGTCCAGAGGGAGCCAGGCTCAGTCAGGTGGGACATGTATGTCCAGAGGGAGCCAGGCTCACACGGGTGGGACATGCATGTCCCCATACATACTGACCTCCGCCATGGCTCTGGTCCACATGTGGGACTGGCATCACCACCTGGGTATCACAGTCCTGTCTGGACAAGGAGCCCAGAGCAGGCGAGGTGTTGGCATCACTGCCCCATTCCCTGCATGGAGCTCCCTCGGAGCCATGTCCCTTTCCTGCACTGACACCAGGCGGCTCTTCCCACAGGGAGAAGGCCAAGGAGCTGTGGCAAAACATCCGTGATTTGGAGGCTGAGAAATTTGACCTGCAGGAAAAGTTCAAGCGGCAGAAATACGAGGTGAGCCACCAGGTCCTCTGGGATTTGTTCACCCTCTGTGTTCCTGGCTGCTCATTCTGCTCCCTCTCCAGGAGCTGAGGTGGGTAGTCCCCCTGACCTCCCAGTTCCTGGGGACGTGTTCTTGGCACTACAACAGGCCTTCCCTGATCAAGGCCAGGTTGGACAGGGCTTGGAGCCACCTGGTCTAGTGGAAGGTGTCCCTGCCCATGGCAGGGGGTGGAACAAGATGAGTTTAAGGCCCCTTCCAACCCAAACTATCCTGTGATTCTGGGATTCTAAACCCCACACAAGAACTGCTGGGAAAAAGAAGGCAGTGATGCATCTTTACCCTGACCCTCCCCACCAGCCAGGCGTGGGGCATTTTGCCAGACCTCACCATCCACCTGCATTTTTTCTTGCAGATCAACGTCCTCCGAAACCGTGTCAGTGACCATCAGAAAGTGTAAGTCCCTGGGCAGGCTGTGCATCCTTCCACAACATCTCCTGTCCTTCCCAGCTCCAGTTCCCTGCTGTCCTGGCCCCAGTTCCCTCTCTTGGTACCTCCTGGCTCTCTTGTGCCCTCGCTGAGCCACCGCCTCTCCTTCCCACTCCTGCCTCTGGTCCCACTGGTGCCTGGTGGACCTGCAGGGCTGGCCCAAGGACTTTGGTCCCTGCTCTTCTGCTCCCACTGACAGATCTCCATGGCCTCCCACCACCACACCAGCTTCCCCCTGCCCCAGAGACCCTGGCTGGGGATGGACTCCGGGGAGACCCCAACCCTCATGTCCTGTGAGGTCCTTCCAGCTTCCACCCATTCCCATCCCTGCAGGAGCTCTGCCCAGCATCCTAGGAAAGTGCTGGAGATCCCAGCTTGTCCAGGAGGGAAAATCCCATGGGCTGTGGGAGCTGTGCAGCCCCACAGGGCAGGGCAGCCTGTCCCCATGTCCCCTGCACACAACCGAGGAACCCTCCACAGGAGGGTGGAGGGGGGTGTTTGACCTCCACTCCCAGGAGCACCAGGCTGCTCTCACATCCCCATCCCACTCTGGCATCTCCCGTGGGGGATGCTCAGCCCACCCTGTGCCAGATGCAGCCTCTCCCACCCGCTAACACCAACTCTCTCTTCTCTCCTGCCCCACCGTGGCCTGTTCCTACAGCAAAGGGTGAGTACAGATGTTTCTGAGTGCTGTGTGTCTCCCACTGTGTGTGCTGCACGGACACTGGGACATCAGGGCAGCAGCAGGGATGAGGGATGAGGCAATGCCAAGGCTTGGCAGCCAAAGCCAGAAATGCCCTTTGCTGTCCACCTGAGCCTTCCCCTCCTCCTCTCTGCTGACCCTTGCCCAAAACAGTGCCTGTTCTCCCTGTGCTGGTAAAGGAGAGCAATCCTTGGAGGATCCTGCTGTTTTTATCCCTCTGCAGCGAGAGATCCAACTCTCACCAGTTCTTCTCAAAAGGATTCTCGGTGGGGAGAAAAAAGGGAAGGAAATTGGAAATGCCTGGCAAATGCATGAGCTTGTTCACACAGAGCCCCAAAACACATTGACTCTGGTTCCAGGGTTTTACTGAAGACCTTCAACCCCACAGGGCAGAGAACATCCATCAGAGGTGTCTCCCTGCTGACAGCACCCACCTCACCCCTCCTGTCATGGTCACCCTTTTGCACAGGCTTTTCTGCTTCCCTTCCAGGTCAAAGGGAGCCCGTGGGAAGAGCATGGTGGGCGGCCGGTGGAAGTAGCCGAGTCAGGAGGCAGAGGAGGCTGAGCCATGGAGAGGTGCCCCTGGGCTGCCCTGCATGCCCTCCCACTGCACCAGGCCCTGGCTGCGGGCACAGGGCAGGCTGGGGAGGGCAGGAGCTTCACGAGGTGCCGTTTTTCATCTCCACACCCCCAGCTGGTGTTGTGTCTGTAAATAAAGAGAGCGATGAGGGGGTGCGGGTGTTGTCTCCATCCTGAAGCTCTGAGCCCATGGTGAACAGGACACTGGATGGTCTCGGCAGAGCTTGACAGAGCCAGCACAGTTGCACAACTGCTCCAACCACCCAGGACCTCCTGAATAACACTGGCACAGAATCACAGAGTATTCTGAGCTGGGAAGGGACCCACACGGATCATCAAGTCTAACTCTCAAGTGAATGGTCCATACAGGGCTTGAACCCACCATCCTGGCATTTTTAGCCCCATGCTCCAACCAACTGAGCTCCTCATGTCCTTGTGCCTCACAACATCTCACACCTACAGTCCTCGGGAGGTTTTGTGACAGACCTCAGTGGTCTGACCTGCTTTTCCTGCTGCACTTTGGGGCAATCCTTGTTAGGGTCACTTCAGTTCTGCTTTTGCTGTACCAGAGCCCCCTCTGCTCCTCTCTGCTCAGGGCGATGATTTATTTTGCCTACTCCAACACACACCATCAGGTTTGGGGAACGAGGTTCTGGGAAGCCTCAGACTCACTGAGGCAGCAAGAGGAGGACAAGGATCTCCCTATCCCCCACTTCCTCAAAAATGAGGTGTGGAGGGGTGAACGTGATCCCTTAGAGGGGGGGCAAAAGGGGAGCTGGGAGAGGGTGGCAGTGCTGGGGGAGGGGGCAGTGCTGGGGGAGGGTGGCAGTCCTGGGGGAGGGTGGCAGTTCTGGCACATGGAATGTCCAGGGGGTGACTGAGTGATGGCTCAGCAAGTGACATTTCCACCCTGCCTGATGTGTGGCACCAGGAGAGAGGAGCACTCGGGACAGACAGCTGTGTCTGGCTTGGACAAAAACATCCCCTTTTCCCAGGTTCCAAAGGTCCATTCTCCAAACTCCTCTGGCACGGAAAGGCTGGTGCCACCAGTGCCCGGTGCAGCCGCTCTGCCCGTCTCTGCAGGGCTGGCAGCGCCCAGGGCGGGGGTACCCGGGCACTCCCTGCTTCCCACAGCGCTGCCTGTCCCAGCAGCTCCTGGCCCTTCTCCAGCCTGGCACCTCCACAGCCGTGCCAGGCACCTGAGTCAGCGCCCAGCCCTGCCACCAACCCTGCCCTGCGCCCTCTCCCACCCGAGTCCGTGGATTCCCACTGTGAGCGGGCACGGCAGAGGGTGGGCAGGGTGGAGCAATCCTCTGGGATGGGGCAGAACCCTCTGGGATGGGGCAGAACCCTCTGGGACGGGGCAGAACCCTCTGGGGGCTTCCTCGGGGTGCTGCCATCATCCCAGGTGTTGCATGGTCTGTGTGACGATGGTGGTGGCACAAGTGCTGTGGGCTGGTGAGCAGCTCTGCTCTGTCACCTCTCCTCGGGGTCTGCATCTTCCTCACCAGGGGCAACACCAGTTTCTGCCCCCTGTGACAGTGACAGGACCAGCTGGAGTTGTATCAGAGAGGTTTAGTTGGATCTCAGGAGAAGGTTCTTCCCCCAGAGGGTGGTGGGGCACTGCCCAGGCTCCCCAGGGCAGTGGGCACAGCACCAAGGCTGCTGGAGCTCCAGGAGCATTTGGACAATGCTCTTGGACACATCCACCAAGTGAATGTCCCAAGCAACCACGGTCACACATGTATCCATGCTACAAGCATCGTGGTCCATGAAGTGGCCCACAAGAACCTGTGGGACAATGGAGCAGCAGCTCTTGAAGCTGGAATGCTGCCAGGGCCCCGTGTGTCTCTCCAGGTGGGGATGTGGAGCCTCTCCCTGGGGTCATCAGTTGGGGCACACGGTGAAGAATCCCCTCAACCTCCACCTTGGAGATCACAGAATGGTTTAGTTGGAAAGGGACCAAGGTCCACTAGCATGGAGCTGAGCCAGGGGAAGTTCAGGCTGCACATCAGGAGGAGGTTCATCCCCCAGAGGGTGGTCAGGCACTGAACAGGCTCCCCAGGGCAGTGGGCATGGCCCCAACCCTGCCAAGGAGCTCAAGGAGTGTTTGGACAACACTCTTAGGGAATTGTTGGGGTGTCCCATGCAGGGCCAGAAGTTGTATTCCATGATCTTTGTGGGTCCCTTCCTGCTCTGGAGATCCCATGAATTTATGAATCTGTGATCTAGTCCAACCTGCCTGCTCAAGGAGGGACCCCCATCACACACAACAACACAGTTTGACAACACAGAGGGTGTTGGGCTGCTCTGCCCCTTCTGCTTGGAGCCATCCTTCGCTCTCCCCACTGCAGGACGGGGGACCTGAGTGCTCTGGGGCTAGAGAGGGGGTGCAGCACAGGACAACACATTCCCCACTCCTGAGCCCATGGTGGACTGTGGCTGGCACACAGGGTCCCCACTGCCCAGGCTCTGTGTTTTGGGTGACATCCAGGGTGTCCAGGGCACCTCTGTGGAACGTGGAGAGGATGGGATTGGATGGCATTGCTATGGGCACTGCCTGTCCTTGGGAGTGTGCTGGGGGATTCATCACTTCCACCACCCATGAACCCAGGGACAGGGTGACAGTGGCACACTGATCCGCTGTCCCCAGGGACAGGGTGGCAGTGGCACACTGATCCGCTGTCCCCAGGTGCAGGGTGGCAGTGGCACACTGACTCTCTGTCCCCAGGGACAGCAGTGGGTGCCCAGGTCCCAGCTCAAGCCAAGACCAAAAGCCAACAAAAAACTGCAGAAAATGAAACAGTACAACCTCTGATTTCTTGCAGGTCTGGTCCAATAACAACCTGCAGTTTAAAAGACCGAAAAAGGATGTAAATGCTGAATTTTGTAACACCTGCCAGAGGTGGGGCTCTCATCTCCAGAGTCCCAAGCCATTATGTTGCTGTGCCATGGCCCTCCCCAACACACCGCCTTGCAGGGCAGGCCTGTTTGTCTGTGCAAGCACCTGACGTTTGCAAGTTTCTTGTGATTATTTTTAAATGCCTTATAAAACTTCAGGTTTCATTGGGTGTCTTTTAGCCCTGCAAATCACTGCCCGTAGCAGCTAATTCATAGCTATCAATTAATGGCCTTTAATTGGTTGAAGTCAGCCATGTTTTCTGCTGATGCCACAGGTGTGTTAAGTCATCGATGAAGTCTTTAATGCACCACAAACATCTACACAATGACCCATGTCCGTGAGACGAGTCCTGCTGACGCAGCAGCCAGGGATGTGCTGGGATAGAAAGGAAGAGGCTTTGGCTGCTGTCTGGAAGCAGCTTTTTATTGGCACTTAGTGGAAGGAAAATAAGCTTCCTGGTGATGCCTGAATCATGGTGTGTGCATGTGCTCTCATGCCCCGGTTTCAGTGCAAGGCCCAAGTGTAGACTCTGCTCTTCGGTGCAGGGCAGCAACCCCTGGCAGGAGCACAGAGGTGTTGGGTCCTTACTGGGAGGTGTTGGGTCCTTAACGGGAGGTGTTGGGTCCTTACCGGGAGGTGTTGGGACCTTACTGGGAGGTGTTGGGTCTTTACTGGGAGGTGTTGGGTCCTTACCGGGAGGTGTTGGGACCTTACCGGGAGGTGTTGGGACCTTACTGGGAGGTGTTGGGTCCTTACCAGGAGGTGTTGGGTCCTTACCGGGAGGTGTTGGGTCCTTATTGGGTGGTGTTGGGTCCTTACCGGGAGGTGTTGGGTCCTTACTGGGAGGTGTTGGGTCCTTACCGGGAGGTGTTGGGTCCTTACTGGGAGGTGGGATCTGCCCATTGCCCAGCATTGGATCCACAAGGTCCATGACTGGTTCAGGTGCCGTGTGCCTGCCCCGGTGTGGTGCTGGGCACCGAAGCTGCCGTGATCCTGCAGGGGTGGCTCCGGCAGTCCCAGGCGGTGCCCAGGCACAGATCCAGGCAGGTTTGGAGCACTGGAGGGAATTTCAGTCTGGAGAAGAGGAGGCTTAGAGGTGACCTCATCACTCTCTACAACTCCCTGAAGGGAGGTTATAGCCAGGTGGGGCTTGGACTCTTCTCCCACCAGCCAGCAATAGGACAAGGGGGCACGGGCTTGAACTCTGCCGGGGGAAATTTAAGTTGGATATTAGAAAAAAAATTCTTTACAGAGAATGGTCAGCCATTGGAATGGCCTGCCCAGAGTGGTGGTGGATTCCCCGTCCCTGGAGGTTTTTAAACTGAGGTTGGACATGGCACTCAGTGAGTAAACACTTCCAGGGTTCCAGGGGCAGACACAGCTGCTCTGCCCAACCTATGTCAGGGCCTGCCTACCCTCCTAGGGAAGAATTTCTTCCTAACATCTAATCTAAATCCCTCCTCTTTTAGTTTAAAGCTGCTCCTCCTTGTCCTGTCACTATCTGCCCATATAAAAAGTCATTTTTCCTCTTTCATAAACCCCCTTTAAGTATCAAAAGGCCCGAGTGAGGTGTCCCCTTTGTATTTCCAGTTTATAAAGCTACACAGCCGTGTTAGATCATGGCACAGGCAATCCTAAAATGGCTTTATGGCCCCTGCTCTCCTGGTTTCCAAAGCTCTGTGAGCCACTGACACCTTTTATGTGCACCTGTAAACAAACACGGTTGTGCCTTGGCAGAGTAGTAGATCCTCCTCTGATATCATGACAAAGATGGAACGCTTTGATCCAGGGAAACACTTTGATCTCTCTCCCTGAATCAGATGCTGCAAAAATAGAGCAATTATGGGACGTTTTCCTGCGGTGTGGCAGTGCCTGTGCCACGTGGCTCGTGCCTGTTCCAGCTGTTGTGTGCCATGCCAGGCCTCCAAAGAAAATTGACAGGACATGACATTCAAGAGAACATGAAGATCAAATGAATATAAAATTCAACAAAGTTATGGCATTCTCAAATTCTCGGGTTTTTTTGGACCAACATCTTCTGGAAAAGGAACATTTGGCTATGAGAGGTTTCCCACCTCAGGGTGTTCATCCAGACCACTGATTGAAACACTTTGAGATGATTACAACCAGAAGCATCCTCGCAGAGACTAAGAAGCATTGCTGGCTGCTGGAAGAGTTGCCCAAGGGCCCCTTGAGGAAGACAGGTCTCCTCTCTTGGACTGAGCACCTTGGGGATCTCCCCATCATCTCCTTGGCTGCCCAAAGCTCATCCTCGAGAGCTGACAAATTGGGTTGGCTGCACCAAGGTCTCCATGGGGAAGAAGCCACAGTGTGGAGGAGATCTTGGCATTGCTGGGCTCCAGATCTTCTTGTAGGATCCCTGGATCCCATCAGCTCCATCCCAGGCTCAACCTGATACTTCTCCAGCCACACAGAGTAAATCAGGAACAGCAGGTCCTGACCCACCCCAACTCCCAGTGCCTCTTAGGGGATCGACTCATGGCCTGGTTTGAATTCCAGGTCTCTCCTGGCAGTGGGTAGAGACAAATATTTCCAGAGGGTGGTTCGGTGTTGTGTGACTTGGCAGGGTAGAGCCAGGACAGGGTCCTGGCTGGAAGGAGCACACCGAGGGAGGGTGGGAACCAGCCTGGGTTATTTTCTCGATGGGGCAATTAGCCCTGCATGTTCCTAAGCCCTGGGATTAACTGCAGCCATCCAAACACCTTCATGGGGAAGGACGAGCAACTGAAGGATTCTGGAAATTGTTGCCCATTTCTTGGCGGCTGCAGAAAGATGCGAATTGCAGCTTCCCCCCACCCCCTGCAGTGTAATGAATGAGTTAACTTTGTTCATAAAATCGTAAGAAAAGAAGATTTCATCTGCTTATCTAAAAGTCACAAGAATGTGAAGAGACCCCTGCTTATCGAAGGCCATGGGTATTCAGTTAAAATAAACTTCACATCCTGGTGATTTCCATGTGAGAGGGGGACGTCTCCCACCTCAAGACAATTAGGGTAATACTTACATCCTGACAATTGACACTTGAAGGAAAACATCCATCACCCAACAAAAACTCCAAGAGGCAATTTACGACCGCCTGGTAACTGTCAACAAGGACACATACACAATGTGGAGATAACCAGATCACGTACACAAGAGTTAAAAATTGTATAAATATAGAGATTTTTCCTCAGTATGGTGCAGACTTTTGGCAGAGCACAGTCTCTCCAAACTGCCCAGCGCTGTTTTGCTCTCTTATCGCTTGCTAATAAATTCAATCTTTGATTTAATACAAATTGGCTCTTCCAATTTGTCACGAGCGTCTATAACATGCAGCAGTCCCATTTCCCTCCCAGCAGTCCCATTTCCTCCCCAGCAGTCCCATTTCCCTCCCAGCAGTCCCATTTCCTCCCCAGCATTCCCATTTCCCTCCCAGCAGTCCCATTTCCTCCCCAGCATTCCCATTTCCCTCCCAGCAGTCCCATTTCCCTCCCAGCAGTCCCATTTCTTCCCCAGCATTCCCATTTTCTCCCCAGCAGTCCCATTTCCCTCCCAGCAGTCCCATTTCCCTCCCAGCAGTCCCATTTCTTCCCCAGCATTCCCATTTCCTCCCCAGCAGTCCCATTTCCCTCCCAGCAGTCCCATTTCCCTCCCAGCAGTCCCATTTCTTCCCCAGCATTCCCATTTCCTCCCCAGCAGTCCCATTTCCCTCCCAGCAGTCCCATTTCCCTCCCAGCAGTCCCATTTCTTCCCCAGCATTCCCATTTCCTCCCCAGCAGTCCCATTTCCCTCCCAGCAGTCCCATTTCCCTCCCAGCAGTCCCATTTCTTCCCCAGCATTCCCATTTCCTCCCCAGCAGTCCCATTTCCCTCCCAGCAGTCCCATTTCCCTCCCAGCAGTCCCATTTCTTCCCCAGCATTCCCATTTCCTCCCCAGTAGTCCCATTTCCCTCCCAGCAGTCCCATTTCCCTCCCAGCAGTCCCATTTCTTCCCCAGCATTCCCATTTTCTCCCCAGCAGTCCCATTTCCCTCCCAGCAGTCCCATTTCCCTCCCAGCAGTCCCATTTCTTCCCCAGCATTCCCATTTCCTCCCCAGTAGTCCCATTTCCCTCCCAGCAGTCCCATTTCCCTCCCAGCAGTCCCATTTCTTCCCCAGCATTCCCATTTTCTCCCCAGCAGTCCCATTTCCCTCCCAGCATTCCCATTTCTTCCCCAGCATTCCCATTTCCTCCCCAGCATTCCCACATCCTCCCCAGCATTCCCATTTCCTCCCCAGTAGTCCCATTTCCCTCCCAGCATTCCCATTTCCCTCCCAGCAGCCCCATTTCCTCCCCAGCATTCCCATTTCCTCCCCAGCATTCCCATTTTCTCCCCAGCAGCCCCCCACAATGCGTGGGATGGAATTTGCTGAGGTTCTGGGCGAACTGGGTTTAATTTGATCTGTCATTCAGAGGTCCTGCCTCAGAGACAGTCCAGGGATGTTTCCTGGTGGAAATACAGTCAGGCAGGAGCGTCCAAAACAAAATTATTGACCCAAAATCTCTAAAATTCTTCTGAAGGGCTGGGTCTCTGACTTCATTTAGCCATAGGAAAAACCAGTGTTCCCATACCTGTTTTGCCCAAGTAAATGTGACCCATATTCCCCCAAAGCCAAGGATGTGCAAGAGAAGTGACATTCTTGTGGCAGCTCAAGAATTTGCCCCAAGGAAGGAATAAGAGAGCTGGGAACTTCAACACAGCTCCTGGAGCTGGAGACACAACTCCAAGGGCCAGGTGCACGTAGAGGAAAGTTCATTCTGCACTAAGAGATGCCGGGGAAGGGCGTCCATTCGGAATGAATGGTGTTGGGAAAAGGCTGTTTGCAAACAGAGCCCTCCCAAAGGGCAGTGGGCTGAGCTGGTGGAGCCACACAGGGACTGTTCACTCAGCAGTTCCACCAGACCCGCAGGTCCACGGGAGGAAGCCACACGGTTGGTTTTCGGGGCATTCCTGTCCAGGTGTTGCCCTTTTGAAGCTGCTGGAGCTTCTCCTGGGCTGGGTCCATCCCTGCCGCTGACGCCCCTGGGAATGTGGATTGGGGCGACCAGTCGGGCCAGTAACCAGACCTTCCTCCAAAATGAGTTTTTACTGAAAACTGTGAGGAGCTGTCGCAAGCTGGTTGACTCACGCAGTTTCTCAGCTCTTAGTCATCAGCTTCAGCTCTGGACAGTTAATTAGTTTGTTCTCGTGGAGCGCTTTGAAGATGCAAAAGCAGGCCGGGAAAGTGAAGTGTTATTAGCTCATTATCTGCAATTTTTTTTTTTTTTTTTCTTTTTGTGACAGAGAAGTCCAGGCTCAGCCCAAGATGCTTAACAGCACTAAAAACCCAATTGTCCACACACCCAGCCCTGTCCTTATTGCAGTGCAGCTCCATGCCAAGGCTCAGTGGCTCTGCAGGCTCCTTAACACTGGCTAGGCAGAACAGGATAGTTTGGCATCACTGCCCAGGTAATCAATGAGAGAACTGCTGAAAATCTGGAATTTGGACTATTAATTTCCCACTAGTTTTCACGTGGATGCAAAAAGCGACAATGAAGTCAGTAGATTTTTTTATAATTCACACCCCAATGTGCTGATGGGGGTGTTTTTGGGGTCGAGTTCAGCACCTGAGAACCCGAGATCTTTACAGAGAGGAGTAAAATTAAGCAGCTCAGAAAATTATGAATGACATGAATGCTTCCACTCGGTGCTCAGTTCCAGGCTGCAGCTTTCACCCGATAACATCTCTCCCCACCTTCACGAGACTCTGTTATGAGTTTTCTTATGCTGCTGGAGAAGGGGAGACCGAGGGGAGACCTCAGTGCAGGTCCAAGTTCCTTGGGTGGGAGGGACAGAGGAGGGACAGGCACTGATCCTGCTCTGGGGACACCAGGGACAGGCACTGATCTCTGCTCTGGGGACACCAGGGACAGGCACTGATCTCTGCTCTGGGGACACCAGGGACAGGCACTGATCTCTGCTCTGGGGACACCAGGGACAGGCACTGATCTCTGCTCTGGGGACACCAGGGACAGGCACTGATCTCTGCTCTGGGGACACCAGGGACAGCACCCAGGGAATGGCCTGGAGTTGTGTCAGGGCAGGGTTAGGTGGGATCTCAGGACAAGGTTCTTCCCCCAGAAGGTGTTTGGGGCAGTGGGCACATCACCAAGGTTGCCAGAGCTCCAGGAGCATTTGGATGATCCTCTGGGGCACAGGGTGACTATTGGGACTGGTTATGTGTTAGCCATGAGTTGGACTTGCTGACGCTTGTGGGTCCCTTCCAACTCGGCACATTCTGTGACACAAATGATGAATTCATATTACCCCTTGATACCATAATGAATTCATGGTATTCCTTGTTTGGGGAATAAGATGTCTTGGTTTCATTGCCTTTTGTGGCTACTGGCAGCAGCTCTACAATTTCCAGCTCTCATTTCCCTGCTGGGTCACAGCACCACCAAAAAAAGGCCAGGCTGGACAATCAGATGACGCTTCCTTTGCCACCCCAATCCTTGCACTGCTGTGTGTCTGACCAGAGACAGTGAAAGCAGCCACAAATTGCAGGGGAAATCCAGTTAGAAGGGTTTCCATCCAAGGATGAGCCCAACGAACCACACTCCTGAGTCACAGCACCCAGCTATTTACAGTGAAGTCCTCCTAATCCTCCCCATAAAGATGCGTTCCCCTCCAGCACATGGGCGGTGCTGAGCCTGTCGAGCTTTTGTCTGGAGGCTTTTGCTTGCAAATAAAAGAAAGCAAATGTCCTGGGTGGCTTAATGACTCCAGGAGTTGGGTTTTTCGGAGGGGAGCTGGTGATGGCATGACAAGGGTTGGCAGCCCTGTCGTGGTGGGTGCCCCTCGAGCTGCGGTGGTTTCACCTTCTTTGTTGGTCTGCCACCAGTTTCATGTTCACATCAGGAAGGCACAAGAGATGTGTTGTTTGCCATCCCGTCCTGCCAGGCTAGAGCTGCTCTGTCATCCTGGAAAGAAGATTGTTCATTATGGCATTAGAGTGGGTGTTTGTGTGTCCGTGCTCTCCCAGAAGATAAAGGGTGAGGTTGGGGCCACCCAGCTACACCTGAGCACCTCTTGTCTTAATCTGCACTTCCTTAATCAGCAGTGGAAATTGAATGCTATTAATTTTCCCCTTCTTCCACCTCTGCCCGACGATGGGATGTACCTCGTGCTGGGCAGGCTATTCCTCTCCACTAGCCAGGAAGGGAACCCAGAGCAACTATCTCAGACTTCAGTGTCTAATTTCAAGCTGCCCAAGTGAGAATCGGTGGATTCTTAGAGATTCCTACTAGAAGGGAAGGAGCAATAAAGGCCAGGAAGGCAGGGCAAGCTTTTTAGGTGTGGTTGTTTAGCTCAGTTTATGGAAGGCTGCTGTTGGCAGCTTTCTTTAAAAAAAAAAAAAGGAAGGAATCTGTTCTGCCAGCCCTGCAAGGCCCTGCAGGTGAGAAGGCAGGCTAGCTCAGGACCAAGGCTGGCATCCCATGCCAGTGGCCAGGGAGCCCCTCCAAACCAGCAGAAGGGCCAAAATATCTACCTGGAAATGAGATAAACTCAGTCCTTGCTGGGCTAAGATGTTGAAGGAGAAGACAAGCAGGTAGAGAGACCAGCCAGGATGGAGTGTGATAAAAGTCCATCAAAGTGCCAGCACTGGTGTCCTCTGCCTTCTGTGGTCCCAGAGGAGGGTGACAGGGTGGTGGCAGCAGTCTGGCCAGGGGAACCTCGTGCTCCTGGTCATCCTGGGAAGGAGGAGCAGCCCAGTGGCACATCCATGAACAAGGACAGGAATAGCTGCAGTGCTCTCACAGGGCAGCTGCAGCATCTTCCCAAAGGAGATGTGAAGACACCAGCTATCTTGGCCTGGCTCCTCCTCAGGGTTTGGCCTCAGGCTGTGCCACTCTGGGGCTCTTGTGGTGATCACTGGAGGGCATGGAGGTGCTGCCCTGGAATCACTTCCAGGCAAGAAGCATTCCCCTTTGGAGAGTTTATGGGATGTGCCTGTGGTTTGGCTGCTGCTGGATCACACTCACAACCCCGTCCCTGGCACGGCCATGGGGCTCCATGACCCTGCACGTGTCCCCCTGCCGTGACTTGCTCCTGTCTGTCCAGCTCAGGTGGAGGTGGAGATGGTCCATCCCTCTGCCAAATCCTGGGAGATACGTGGGACAAAGGCCCAGCCTTGGTTTCTGGGGATGGCAAACTTCTCCCTGCAGGGATGTGGCCTCTGGCAGGGACACCGCTGGTGGAGACTCATCCAGAAGATATTCCCACATGCCGTGCTCTCGGCTCTTTCAGCACCGGGCTCTGTTTGACCCGTCCCAGGGCAAAGCCAAGCACTCAGCTCCCTGTCCATGAGTAATCTCAGGCTCATCCCATCCCCTTCCTGCCTGTTGGAGCCCTGACAGTCACCATCAACCTGGAAATCTCCTCCATCCACCCTCGTCACCCACCGACTGTCCCGCTGGCTAATCTGGGATACGGATTCATCCCTGGTTTAACTTCAGCACCCAGAAATGGGTCGGGGGGCTCCGTGGGTACAAACCACCCTCTCAGGCTCTGCCTTTTTTATTTTTGGGTGCCTCTCTGCGGGCTCTGCTCCCTGCCCTTCCCAGCGAGGTGGGGCTCTGACTCACCTGCAGCTGGCTCTGCTGTTCCCACGGTGCCTGAGCCCTGCAGTGCTGCTGCTGCTGCTGCTGCTGCTGCTGCTGCTGCTTCACCCTCGAGCTCGTGGCTGGAAGGCTCCAGGGCCAGGAAGGGATTTGCTCCATGTGCTGAGGAGTCATCCCTTCCAACAGCATAACATCCCCCCCCCGTACCATCTCCTCCTTCTCCCCTTTCTCCTGGCTCCTTAAACCTCCCTCCTTCGGCACATCCCATGGGAAACAATTTCTAGGGTGCTCCTGGGTTACCCTTGGGGGAAAAAAAAGAAAAGTAAAAAATATTTGGGAGAGGCGCCGCCAGTTTCTCACTGCACAGACGAGAGTGACAGAAGCCATCTGGGAGTTGTGCCACTGCCTGGGAAATTCAGAGCCTGCCTGAAATCCTGCCAGTGACCCTGCCCCTATCCCTTCGGGTGCCTTTCCCCATCCTGGATGTGTCTTCTCCCACGGAAGGAAACGAGAATCAGTTTTCATCACGGGTAAAAAAACACGCTAAAGAAAAGCTGAGGGTGGAACTCAAAGGCACTCAGATTATCTCCAGTTTTCCCCTTCATATTTTTGGAGCATTTCTTTCAGCCCTGCTGACGTGAGACTGATTTTCCTGTTCTGCCGGGAGAGATCCCTGTTGATTGAAGCAGGAGTTACCTGTACTGTGAGATAAAGAGCCTTCCTGGGGAAAGAATAGAAAACATAAGGAAGAAAACAATAAGATGCACAAAGCAAAGCTCTGCTCCCCTTCATCACACAGCACCAGTCTGGGGCATCTCCCAGACTGAAACTTGGCCCCGGGACCCAAAAGCAGTTACTGTTATTGCCTGAGCTCAGATCTCTTGGGTAAGATCTGCACTGCACTTGTAAGGCCTTTTGTGCTGAGAAGTGCCAGGGAAAGGCAAGGAGGAACTCTCGTTCTCTGGGGAACTATTTGGGTTTTGCAGTGCCAAGAATTTCCAATGGATTTATGACCTTCGAAAATTTCTACCTGCTGTTTTTCCTATTGCATTCCCTTGGGAAGCCAGAGGCCTCTGCAGCAAGTGCTCAGATCTGTCCCTCTCTCAGCTTTGGGACATCTGAGATGTCATCCCAGACCTGAAATACTGACCAAAGTGTTAATCAGGACCAGCCCTGCTGCCTAAAAATGACTGTCAGCAATCCCACCCTCCCAAAGACACTCCCTAGTACCCTGCAAAGATTTCTGCAATCCTCTTCCTCGTGCTGAAACACTTTCTTGGACATCATCTCCTGGGATGAGGAAGCTGGGACCACCAGGGACCTCATTTCTGTGCCAGGGATCTCATTTCTGCACCAGGGATCTCATTTATGCCCCAAGGATCTCATTTCTGTGCCAAGGATCTCATTTCTGCCCCAGGGATCTCATTTCTGCCCCAAGGATTTCATTTCTGCACCAGGGAGCTCATTTCTGCCCCAAGGATTTCATTTCTGCACCAGGGATCTCATTTCTTTGCCAAGGATCTCATTTCTGTGCCAAGGATCTCATTTCTGCACCAGGGATCTCATTTCTTTGCCAAGGATCTCATTTCTGTGCCAAGGATCTCATTTCTGCACCAGGGATCTCATTTCTGCACCAGGGACCTCATTTCTGCCATCAAGTTCAGGAGTGGGAGCAGCAGGGAGGGAATTGCATCAAAACCTCTCGCCAAAGGTTTTTCTGCATGAGATGATCAAGTTGCAGAGAGCTGTGACGGGAGCTGGAGCTGGAAAAGCACTCCTGGGGCTCAGCTGGGGCTCGGCAGTGGATGCCATATCCCGACAAACTACACACAGCTTCCTTTAGGCGGGAAATGTTGTCCTGGATGTCACTATTCCGTTCACCCTGATGGCGAAGAAGGTGCTGCCAAGGCTCAGGTGGACCTGCAACACTTTCCTGCATCCCAGCAGAGCAAAGAAGAGACCTCCTGGTGTTGGGGGAAGGAGACACGGTGCTGTTCTTGGGATGCCTCATGGGGGTCCCTCAAAAGGCTTTCCTGAGACAAAGCCCAGCTTAGGAAGCACCAAGGAAGGGTGTGCAACAACTTCCCCGCTCGGCGAGGTTCGGTCTGCAAGGACACGTAACTGTGGGGAAGATACAAACGGGGTTTGTGTGATAGAGGAGCACAAAGTTGGGCAAGTGACAGAGGAGGAAACAAAGGAATGAGTCGCTGTGCCCCATATGGAACTCATCCCTGGGGCAGAGATGCCCTGGGGTGTGAGTGCACGAGGGCTGGGGGGCTCTGGGCTGGAGGGACCATGCAAATCACTGAATCACAGAATATGCAGAGTTGGAAGGGACCCACAAGGATCAGCGAGGCCAACCCTCAGCCCTGCACGGGACCAGCCCCAAGAATCCCACCCTGTGCCCCAGAGGATCATCCAACCCCTCCTGGAGCTCTGGCAGCCTTGGGGCTGTGCCCACTGCCCTGGGGAGCCTGGGCAGTGCCCACCACCCTCTGGGGGAAGAACCTTGTCCTGAGATCCCACCTGACCCTGCCCTGACACAACTCCAGCCATTCCCTGGGTGTTGGTCCTGGTGCCCCCATGGCAGAGATCAGTGCCTGTCCCTGGTGTCCCCAGAGCAGGATCAGTGCCTGTCCCTGGTGTCCCCAGAGCAGGATCAGTGCCTGTCCCTGGTGTCCCCAGAGCAGGATCAGTGCCTGTCCCTGGTGTCCCCAGAGCAGAATCAGTGCCTGTCCCTGGTGTCCCCAGAGCAGAGATCAGTGCCTGTCCCTGGTCCCCCAGAGCAGGATCAGTGCCTGTCCCTGGTGTCCCCAGAGCAGGATCAGTGCCTGTCCCTCCTCTGCCCCTCCCGAGGAAGCTGGACCTGCACTGAGGTGTCCCCTCAGTCTCCTCTTCTCCAGCTGAACACCCCATGTGCCCTCAGTGTCCTCACAGCCCCTCCAGGCCCTTCCCCATGTCTTTGTCCTCCTTTGGACACTCTCAGAACACCAAAGCTCTCGTGCCTGTGCCTTGCTCTGTGGGGCAGGGCTCTCTGCCCTGGGCTGCCACGTGTCCCCCAGAAGGGTCCCTGTGGCACTGCCACAGTGTCTGGGATGGCACAGCAGTGCCTCTGATTGGGGGTGACCTCACCCAGCATGTGGGAAACCAAGGCAGAGGGACGATGTCCCAGCAGGTCCTTTGTGTGTCCCAGTGGGAGAGGTTGGTGCTGTGGGGTCGTTGGTGCTCTTGTGGTGTGTGGCTTGGGATTGGTGTTTCCTCAGGGTGCCCTGAGCAGTCCAGGGTGGTCCCAGTGCTGTGAAACTTGGAACTGGTCTTGGCTGGGAAGTGGGGATGCTCTGGGATGTGGCCTGGGGAGGTTGGGAATTTCTGGTGGGGAAAGTATCCCATGGACCTGAAAATGGGGAGTGGGATCTGCTCTGAAATTTGCTTTATTACTGGGGCTTGCCTGTGCTACAGCTTGGTTCCTGCTTATGGGAAATCATCCAGTGCATGGACAGAAATTGCCACAGCGATGACTCTTTTTTCGCCCAAATCAGACCTTTGAGTATTTATTGACATTTTGGAGCTTACAAACCCGTGTGCCTTTCTTGTCTGGTGCTCTTCTACCCAACTAATGTCACACAGCTGACCATCTGCTTTCTGAACATGGACTGTGCTGCAAACAGCAGCCTGACAATTTAACCATTTGACAAATTAGCCCAGTTATTATGAAGTACACAGTGAAAAAGGACTCAAATTTGCACTGGGGGATGGCAGAGGGGCCATCTGGGGCTGTTTGCCTGGGGGGAAAAGGCTGTGCTGGTGGAACCCTTTGCATGGGATGAGGTCCCATGAGCTGTAGGACCTGTCAGCTTTCCAAGGACTTCAGTGCTTGCCCTGTATGGGACAAGGAGGGTTCTGGGGTTACTCTGCACCCAGCAGCACCCATTGAATCCCTTGAATCCTGCTGCAACACCAATTAAATCGGAGCTAAGTCAGTGCATTGACATCTGTCTGACCCGGGCTCTGGAGAAGATCCATTTTTTATTGCATTTGAATCACACGAGGAGCACCTTGGTTGACTTTTTCTTCCAACCTGCCCTGTGGTCTCTGTGTGTGTCTGCAGACCACCCTGCCCAGAAATGGACTTTTTCTTTTGTGGTCACACCTGGGGTATAGATCCCAAAATAAAGAGACATGCTGGTTTCTTGGTGTTTGGTTTTGCATGCTTCAAATAGAATCGAAGAATCACAGAATCATAGACTGGTTGGGGTTTGACAGGACCTTAAAGCCCATCTTGTTCCCCCCCCTGCCATGGGCAGGGACACCTCCCACTAGCCCAGGTTGCTCCAAGCCCCGTCCAACCTGGCCTTGGACACTTCCAGGGATGGGGCAGCCACAGCTTCTCTGGACAACCTGTGCCAGGGTCCCACCACCCTCACAGGGAAGGATTTCCCCCTAATACCCAATCTAAACCTACCCTCTGATAGTTTGAAGCCATTGCCCTTTGTCCTGTCACTCCAGGTTCTCACAAACAGCCTCTCTCCATCTTTCCTGTTGGCTCCTTTCCCTTGAAGGCCACAATTAGGTCACCCTAAAACTTTCTTTTCCCCAGGCTGAGCAATCCCAATTCCCTCATCCTTTCCTCAAGGCAGAGCTGCTCCATCCCCCCAGTCCTCTTGGTGGTCTCTTCTGGACTCGCTCCAACAGGTTGATGTCCTCTCTGTGCTGGGACCCCAGAGCTGAAAAGGATTAAGACCCTTGTGTGTAGTTGTGTATCTGCTCCACTGCTGAGCAGCTCCTCATTTCCAAACTGGGGGCATGTGCTGAGAGCTACAATGACATGTCCTGCCCTTCTTCAGTGTCCAGAGAACCTGCCCAGAAATACAGAGGGAGGACTCACCTGCATTAGTTTTGGACACTCAACGTCTTTGCCAGACTCTGTAAAAGGCAACTCGCTCTTCTAGCCTGGAATTTATATGACCTTCCTTAGATGTGCCTTCAGGTGTGGTTTGGGCCTGAAGAAGCTGCAGGATGGACACCACAATATGTATGTGATATCAATATTTAATCCTCCCAAGGACTTCTGGATACATCTTCCTTAATGGATTTTTCTTAATGGATTACCTGGCTCCCAACATCCAAAGCCCATTGCAAATAGCCCTGCTGTCCTGGGGCCTGGGAGCAGTTTTAAATCATGGTTGCCAATACAGTTTAAGTTTTGAAGTGTCTCCAGGCCCACCCAAAGCTGGTTAAGACATTTGGGTTCCCGTTCTTTGCCTTGGTGCTTAATCCCTTAGTTCTCACCCACCTTTCACCCACCTGGGCAGAGCAGCCGAGGGTGCTCCTGGAAAGCAGCCCTGAGCCTTTCCACCAGATGCTTAAATTCTTTCCTACCCCTGGCAAGACAACCCAAAATAAAACCATCCAAACCAGGAAGCTTGAAGAAATTCCAGCGATTTTTATTGATGTCAGCTTTTCCAATGAAGCAAATACATACAGTACAGCCAAACCAAAACTCCGACACATTATTCTCACATACCTCTATCTTACAGAATACACTGTATAGCTATGGACCTGCAGGCTGAGTTGGTCTCAAACTGCTGCCTGTTCAGAGAGGGATAGAACTGCCTACTGCCTTCTGCTCGTCCACGAGGCTTCTGAAATGCTGGGGTGGGTTGGATTGTACAGGCACAAAACAAACAAAGCAGTTATAAGAAAATAGACCCAAAAAAATAAAAAATAAAAATAAAAGCTCTGCTACGCCCAGGACAAACAACAAGTGTGGTATTTTGGTATTTATTTACATGGCTGTGTGTCCTGTGCACAAGTCAGGCCCCAGCTGCTCTTATTTCTGCTGCTGGGTATGGTCTTTCCCCCCTCAGAAATTCTCCCTCTCTCCAACCCAGAGTGTGTGTCACAGACCTGCCCCTGTCCCTCTTGCTGGGGACATGCCCTACCTTGGCTCTTAAAGGAGCAAGAAACTGGAAACCAGCTCATAAAAGGGGATGTCACAGTTAAAAACATGTCTTTAAGAAGCAATACCTCTCTGGAATGAAAAAAAAAATTGTATTGGAGGTGGAAACAGAGTTAATTTATGATGGAGGGAACCTCACTGAGCTCCCAAAAGCGCTGGCTATGAACTTCCAGTAAGTCTGATTTTCCTTTCTCTTCTCACAACTGGGCATCAGTGTCACTTCACTGACCGGGGTGGAGTCTGTAGGCCAGATTTTAAACAGGGAGACTGAGAGGAAAATAGAGTTGCGCATCAGAGAATTTCCTGGGGAAGAAAGAGCTGCAAAGCAGCCCTGGGATGGCAGAGCTGTTACGGTTCATGCAGCCAACCACTCTCCCGAGTTAGCTCTGTTTTGAGGTATGAAAGCAGTAAAAAACAGCATCACAAAACCCATTTCCTTGGAAGGAACCTCTCTGGCCTGCCCAGCCCAAGGCAGGGATAATGTCAAAGCCAGGTGAGATTGCTCAGGGCTGTGCCCAGTCATGTTTTCAAGATCTCCGAGGATGGAGACAGATTTTATTTTTATCATTTTATTAGCTTTGGAAAAACAGCCATAATACTTTTTTTTCTTGTAATAAAATTTATGTGAATAAATGCGTCTCTGTCTCTTGAAGTCTAAGACTTACTAATGAAACCTCCAGTACTTGTAAATTTAATTGTGAGCTGACAATCATATAGCCACGGCTCCTTGTGCCTTATACAGTGATTCAGTACCTGCATCACAGGGGAAAGCAGCAGCAGTGTTTGAAAATAAAACCTAAACAACAGCCAATTAGAAAGAATGTCCTCAAGGTTCTGTCATCCCATTTTGCAGTCGGGTTGCCCCGATCAGTTTTACAGAGAAAACCATTAACTGCCAGGACTCCCATTGAACATGTAATTACAGGAACAAATCTGAATGCAAGAATTGCACCCCCACATTCTTTTACACCAAAACTGAATCAATCCTGGGGATGCTGCGACTGTTTTGCACATCCAGAGTCTTGGGCTCTGCCGAAAACACTCGGAGCTGTGCATGTGGGAATACACATCCAGCAAGGGCACTGCTGGCAGGGACCTGCCCATGGGGCTGGCACTGCTGTGCTGCTGCTGCTGCCCAAACACCCCTGAAACTGCCCCACTGGATCCTCCTGGCTCTGCCTCTCCACTTCAAAGGCGCTTTTCTGCCCTCCCCTCGTTTGGCTGCGAGCTCGGCGCATAAAGCTCTGGAGGGAACGTGGGTGGAGGGCAAGCAAAGGGTTGCTGCTCATTAAAGTGCACGAGTTAAGCCACCCTTTGCAGTCCAAAAGCGAGGGGGAGATGGTCTCCCTCTGTGGACTTGGGCTCCCTGGGCTCCAGAAGGGGGGCCAACAAGTGCCATTTTTTTTCCCCATCTTCAGAGCAAATCTGAACCTCCCAGGTGGTTCTTCCGTGGGCACGAATTATGCAATTAATCAGTTATTTCTTGGCAAAGTAGGTGAGAGGCACAGCCAAGGCCAGCAGCTTTGTCTGTCCTGTGATATCTGTGCTGGCCACCTCTGAAATGCACAGCTGGAAACATCTGCCCTGAACCCCAGGGGACAGCACAGCCCCTCACCTTCCAAACTGGGCTGAGAAGATTTAGGATGAAAACCCCCAGAAAACACTTCAGGGGTGATTAAAAATAGCAAAAATGCCCCAAATTCCCTCTGCCCCAAATTCCCCCCGCGAGGGCTCTGTTCTCACCTGCAGCCTGAACGTGCACAGGGAGGGTCCTAAAATCTGGAGGAGAGGGTCCTGAAGGTCGTTCCAGCTAAAGATCCCATCATGTTCTTATCAAACCCGTGGATGTGGATGGGGACTGAAATTCCCACCAGTTTAGGGGTCTGACACTTGTGAAAAACAGGATTGGTTTCCCATTTCTAGGCTCGTAATCCATCCTTCCCAAGTCCCTCCTGAACCCTGATGTTTGAACAGTGGGGTCCTGTGCCCTGCTCCTTTTGAGGAGGAATAAGCAGCACAATGACCGTGGGTGTGGGACAGCCAGCAAGCACATCCTCAGCTGCTCCTTTCCCTGTGGATCTGAGCTGTGTCCCCTCCAGGGACAGCCAGAGGATGTTTTTCTTCTGGAGTGAGGAAGACCGTAAGGATTGGGTTGCCCTAAAATGAGCTCAGCAGTGCCCCTATCATAGCCTCAGCATCACAGGGAGATTCATGCAATTAAAGATCCTGAGAAAGAAAATATTTCCAAACCCGACGTCACACAAGTGCTTCCATTGCTTTGCATATTAATACTATTTCTTTACATCGATTAACACAACCAAAACATGATTAAAAAGGCCACATCCCTCGTTTTTTCATTCCCGTGTGGCAGTCGGTGATCCTGGGGGGAAAAAACCACTTTGCCCCTCCCGCTCATCTTCTCAAATGCCAAGTTGGTCCAGGTACAGTGAGGAGTTTGAGTTGTTCTGGTGCTCAGAGTGGATCAGGGCCCAGGAATATTCCTGCTCTGCAGATGTGTCGGGATTGTCCCCTCCCATTCACCTTCAGAGAGGGGTCGCTGAGAGCCCAGAGAGAATTTGCAGATGTCAATTTGCTTCTTGAGACAAAGAGTCCAACGTGACAGGAAAGAAAATGCTAACAACTATCAGAGAGAAAAAAAAATCCTAAGCAGAGGAGAAACCCGTGTTCATAAACGTTCTGAATAACCAGCCTTGGAAAGAAGAGCATCATTGCGTGTATCTGTTAATGTGCAACGGGGGGGAACTCAACAGAAACTTGACTTCTTTTTTTTTTTGTGTATTTGTGGATAAAAATAGGTTTGTGACAGATTCGTAGCGTGGCAGTACTTGGTGCATGGATGGGGTGGGATCGGAATAAAACTCTGCCAGGGGGTTGAACTGCACAGTGTTGGGAGGAGGGCAGGGCACTAAGCCTGTAGGAGGATCCTACTCACGGCGTGTGCCTGTGTGCTGCCTGCACACACATGCACAGCACAGACTTACACAGACACACTCTCGGCCAAAAAACCAAAAAAAAAAATAATTATTGACATCAAGAAAGTATATAAAAGTCCCTTCTCCCGCTAAAAAGAAGAAAATGCTTAAAAATATAAGTATCATCCACATGAAATCCACATGTTTAGTTTGCTTTACAGTTGAGTTAAACTCAGAAACACTCTACATCTTTAACTTCCTAAGTAATCGTGGAAGGGTTGTCTTCCTGGACATGAACCAATTCCAAATTCTGAACTGGAAAAAAAAAAGAACAAAACAAATCAAAACTGAAAACCCGGATAATTAAAGCATCCAAGATATCTTTTCATTACATTAAATCCCAATTTATAATCTTTTGGCTTAGCCTGTACCCATTTTTTTGGCTGCCCATAACTTTCCACCCCAAACTTCCATCGTCCACAGAATCTCAGTGGAAACAGAATATGCAGAGTTGGAAGAGACCCACAAGGATCATCGAGTCCAACTCTACATCCCCATAGAGCAAGAAGTGAAATCCCTGGCTGGGCAGAGGGAGGAAATGGGCTTGGGCACCCTTTTCTCTTACAGCAGGGCTGTGCTGAGTTGGTTTACAAGGAGCATGTTGGGGAAAGAAGCAGATAATTAATTCTTGGATAATCTCTCCCCGCCATCATAGAGGCATCTGCTGTTTGCAAAGTGCTTGGAGCTTTTCCCTTCAGTGGGAGTTATGAGTGAAAAATGCCTTTGGGATTCAACCCTCATTTTCACGCCGAGTATAAAGCCATAATGTTGCCCCCAAAATTGTGCCCATGATTTCTCTACCCTGGTTTCTCTATTGGGATTTTTCAGCAAACAGGACGTAGTTCCTGATTTTGACATGAGACTTGCAGGTGAATTAAGGGCTCAAACAGTCCCTAAAGCCACAGCATGGGCTGAAATTAATTGGACATTACTGGCATTATCTGGATAACCCTCCTCAAAGGCCACGAACAAGAGCTCTGACGGGGCTCCTGTGAAGAGCCTCACCTGAGAGGACTTGGAAAAATGCAATTAATCAGTTATTTCTTGGCAAAGTAAGTGAGAGGCACAGCCAAGGCCAGCAGCTTTGTCTGTCCTGTGATATCTGTGCTGGCCACCTCTGAAATGCACAGCTGGAAACATCTGCCCTGAACCCCAGGGGACAGCACAGCCCCTCACCTTCCAAACTGGGCTGAGAAGATTTGGGATGAAAACCCCCCAAACACACTTCAGGGGTGATTAAAAATAGCAAAAAGCTCACAAATTGCCCCAAATTCCCCCTGCGAGGGCTCTGTTCTCACCTGCAGCCTGAACGTGCACAGGGAGGGTCCTAAAATCTGGAGGAGAGGGTCCTGAAGGTCGTTCCAGCTAAAGATCCCATCATGTTCTTATCAAACCCTTGCTGAAAAAGCAGATGCAGGTGAAATGCAGTGAGTGCATATCAATTTCCACACTGGCAGATGCCCATTGCCTCCTGCCCAACTTCAGCCTTCCCTTGCAGAGTGTTTCCTTCTCAGCCAACCTCCTTTGCCAGCCCTCTGTGTCCCCTCATCATGTCACCCTTATTGATGGACTTCACAGAATCATTGAATCGTGGAATGGTTTGGGTTGGAAGGGACCTTAAAGACCATCCCATTCCAACCTCCTTCCAAGGGCAGGAACACCTTCCATGAGACCAAGTTGCTCTTCCTTTCATTGCTTTCCATCAACCAAAAGTTGGACTTCTCCGGATTTTTTTGGAGGAAACCCTTTATCTAATCATTCACTGAGTATTATTTTGTTTAGTTCCTCATCCTGAAAAAGCAGCACAAGGACGTGCATGATGCACGTCCCCTTGCAGGCTCCCACCCCCCTCCTCTGATGTTTGCCCACGCAATGAACATCTGTGTGAACACCAGAGTGACTCAGTCCCATCACAGTGAGTTGGCACCGGCTGCTGAGCTGAGCCTGGCACGGAGCTGCACCAGCTCCTGTGCAGAAAATCCCTACCAAGAATCATGTTTGGGTGCTCTCTGCCTTCCTGCCCCCGGGTTCTCCCCTTTGGAGACAGAACTCCCTCTTTAATCTGGCCCTTTACTCTCTGCAGGTGCTGCTGCTCTTGGGTTGGGAAAATCCAGCTGGTTCAAAGGAAGCCACTGGGAGCTGGCCCAGCGCCCGTCTGGCTCTGCACTTCCACAGCTCCTGGTGGAGCAAAACAAACCCTAAAGACTCCTCCTCTTGGGTTGAAAAGCTTCCCCTGACTGCAGGGGGGATGTAACCACAGGGCAGGGTTATGGACACGCTAGAAAATGGGGGCAAAGAGAGAAGGAACCTCGCCAGGGATCTCTTGGGACACACTGATCCTACACGGTGGGCTGCAATGAAGGGAATCTCCTAAACTGGTGTGAGATGTCCAGGGCTGTGCCAGCCCAGAGCAGGGCTGGGCACACACAGTGCCAACCCTCGGAGTGAGGGGGCAGAGCCCACCCAAACCACCATCAGCCCCAGGGAGGAGGGTGCCCAACACAGGCACGCCACCCTCTGCTGAGCCCCTACAATCAGCCGTGACTCGCTGCCTCCTGCTCGGGTCTGAGGTGGGTGCCAAAGTTCTGGGAGCATCGTGGTCCTCCCCCAGCCCCTGCAGAATCACGGTCTCTGCAAGGCCACCAGCCTTGGCCAGCGAGCCAAGACCAGGCTTGTGGCTGTCACCCCATAGCAGAAGGTTCTCCTCACCTGCTTGAGCACGCTCTGGAGCTCCCTGTTGGCCCACAGGTCTGTCAGGAGGAGGCGAGCAGCTTCAGCTGCCTTTGGACAGGAGCTGGGAAGATGAAAGCAAGCCCAGTGAATTTTGGAAGCCAAGGAGAAGCAAACCACAGCCCCTGCTGGCAGCCCATTCCAGCTGGAGCTTGGCTGGACACCATGGAGGACCACCAATAAAACCCTCTCCCAGCAATTTTATTACCTGCCAGCAACCTCTGGGACCAGAACGGGACAAATGAAAAAAGAGGGAAGGACCTGAGTGGGGAAAATGAGCATCAGACTGAGCTGAGGGAGTGTTTCTGGAGCGTGGAATTCAAAGGGTGGAAGAGAAAGGAAACGATGCCAAGGCTTCCCTGGAGTCTGCAGGGACCGTGGGTGGATCTCCAGGGAGGGCAGAAGAGGAGAGGGCTCCGTCTGCCCGGGGTGGACGAAGAGGTGGGAGCATTTGTAACAACAACATCTGCAACCAGAAGCCCTTACTCAGCACGAGTTAATAGATACTCGCTCACGTAACGACTCTGAAACCGTGAGTCACAGAGTGCCTTTTATAATTCTGGAACATCCCATAGGACAGCCCAGCTCCAAACCTCCTTGCTGGCTCCTGTCGCTGCTCCCCATCTCCTGGACCTTGTTCTGTCTACGGCAGAGTCGGGTCCGTGTTCAGGGTCACAGCCCCAGCCCGTCTCAGGCAGGGGGATGGAGAGGTCCAAGCCCAGGCTCAGGACCCTGTCAGTGTCATCAGAGCTTCTCAAAACAGGCTGTCCTCAAAATGGTCCTCACCAGGCTACAGGAACCGGGACCCTGGTGAGGAGGGACCTGGGCCCTTGGAATGGGAGAGGACAGGGGTGGAACCACATCTGGGGGCTTTTCTCTAACGTGCACAGTCGTTGTGACCACAGAAACGAGTAAGTTTAACTTGGTGAGGAACTTCAGAGGGGTTGTGCAGCTCGTGGTGGTGGTGATGGGGGCACTTGGGGCACAGCCAGAAATCCCTTGGGACAGAAAAATCAGGGTTTCTTCCAAAGCTGCTTCTCTGACAACCATCCTCTGCTCTGTGACCAGAATGACTGTATTTTAAAACATTTTTGGCTGAAATAACCCAATAAACCCAAGGGTACTTATGATAAAATGTCCTGGCCACTCTTTTTCAAGGATATGTTGTTTCGTGTAGTTTCTCTCTTTCTAAGCCAGAGCAATTTTTCTTTTATTTATTAAATAATTCCCTTCTAATGTTGCTAAATACATACTTTTCACCATTATGTCACCAGAGCACACCTCAAAAGTTTTCCAGTTTTCAAACCAAAATTACCAACATTTGGTGTCTGAGCCATTTACAAAGTCAGACAAGAGAATTTCTAAACTATACAGTTCAGGTATAAAGAGATTAAGCTGCTGGAGCTGGGATGACAATTTCAGGGTGTAAATAGTGTGTCCTAAACAAAAGTTCTGGGAATAGTGTGAAATAGTGGGAATAGTGGAAAACATGGAGCAGAATGTCAAGGACAGTTGATTTGGGGGAAAAAAATTCTTAATACAAAGTTGCCTGAAAATCGCTGTTGATTTTAGGGACAGGTTGTTTTTTTTACAAATAGAATTATGCATTAAAAAATCGTGGAAAGACAACAAGGAAGATGTTTATGGGTGGCAGTGGCAGGAGTCAACCAAAAAACAAAGAGCAAACAAGAACCTCATCAGGAGGAGATGGTGGGGATTAGGGAGAAACATAAAGGGGACATAAGAGACAACAATTTTGTACATAAATATCAACTAATGGGGGAAAAGAATTCTTCCTCAAAGGATAATGTCACAGGACGTGCCAAGGAATTCCCAGACAAAGGATTTCTCCAGGGTATCATGTTATAAAATTGATATCAAGGTGCAATCTCTGGAAGAAATGGGAAATTGGAGATGAATGGATGAGAACCCTCTTCCACAGGAAAGAACAAAGGGAAGGCTTCAGTTTCTCAAAAGGTTGATTTTGGGAAAATTAATAGCGGTGGAATTAAAAAGTAAAATAAAACTGTGCAACAGAAAAGGGGTGAAAAGTGAAGGAACAAAGCGAAGTAGAAATAAAGCCATAATAAAGGCACTGTGAGGTGAACTGCAACTCTGATGCTCTAAACTACAGGGAGAGATTTTGGAAAAAAGCTTTGAGTGCAGCCAGTAGAATTATTGAGAAAAAGTGTGATTTTATTAATGAATAATAAATTACTTGATAAAGAGCAGAAAAATGGTTTTTAGACAGCTGGAGAAGAAAGGAGAGAAGGAAACCAGACATCACAATAAGCCAGGTACAGCAGCTTGTGTTTTAGAAACAACAACAACAAAAAGAAGGAAATATTCAATATATTGGCAACTTGGGTTTAAAATAACAAAGAATGAATGAGCACCATCATCACCATGAACCCGGTGTCATAGATGGGAGTAACTGCAGGAGACAGGGACAATTATTTAATTGGGATCCTCAGGAAGAAGAAACCACATCTATCAGATAAACTGCTGAACCGTTTATGCCTTTCACTCAGAATCCAACTACAAGATAAACGAGGAGAAACAAATGTGGGAAGAGAGAAGAACATGGGAAAGGAAAATATCCGTAACTTATTTCTTTGTAACGTGGGATCTCTTTCCAAAATATGAATGTAAAATATTAACTCTTTGAGCAAGTTAAACTCATGGTTTACAGCTTGAAATGCAATGAGAGACCAGTTCAGAGACACAGGCAAGGGTCTGTCGGGTGGCAGAAGAAACACGAGCCAGGGAGGGACCACCCAGACACACCAAGCCTGAGTTCAGGGGGGAGGGAAAGGGAAACTGAGGCAGGAAAACTGTGCAAAATAACAGCAGGTTGTCCTGGTGCCCTCAGTGGGGCGTTGAGATCTCCTCTGTGATTCCCTGTCCTCCACCTCTGCTGGCCCTGGGAGGTTGATCATGTGGGACTTTCCCCATTCAGGGTGGGCATGGGGAGGCCTGGGGTCTTCACCCAGCCCCAGCGGGGGTGTTAAATCTATTTATTGCCATCAGGGAGTGGGTGAGGCTTTTTCCGATGTAGGACTGGACAAATCCCACCCAAATTTTTCTTGTTTATCTTCACAGGCTACACAAGACAGTGGGAAATTGTAGCTCCAGCAAGTGTCCACAGGCTCTTTCACACCTGCCCTACGGGGAAAATCTTATATAATATAGTTTGAATATATAAGATTAGGCCTGGGTGTAAATTGGGGG
Organism: Grallaria varia; assembly: GCA_013396735.1. Classification (NCBI taxonomy): domain Eukaryota; kingdom Metazoa; phylum Chordata; class Aves; order Passeriformes; family Formicariidae; genus Grallaria; species Grallaria varia. The sequence continues at coordinate 101,615 of VWZG01001762.1, forward strand.
GGTTTTTTGTTTTTTGTTTGTTTGTTTGTTTGTTTGTTTTGTTTTTTTCCTAAGAATTGAACAGAATAAAAATCTTCAGGGACAAAAAATGAGTAATGGAGGAAAAGGAACAACTCAAGTTTTGGATACTGACAGAACTGGGGAGTTTCTCCGGAGGAATTTGTGCTACAGGCAGCAGGGACATGCTGAAGACATCTCCAGAGTTTAGTAACTCCTCAGAGTTTAGTGAGTCACTGCAAACAAAGCTCATCACGCCGAGCAGTCAAGACAATTAAATGAGCACAAGCCCAGTTGTGCAACGTGGTGCTGAATTAGTAAATTAGCTGACGACTGGTCTGAGGGCTCTGAAGCGGGACTTTAGGCAGGACTAAATACCATTCAAAACAAGGAAGGCTTAGGAGAGGGCTGGGTTTCATGTTAATTGGGCTCGTTGGAGAGGGGAAGCCCATAAAAGCTGCAACAAGACGGATGCTCGTTGGCCCAAGCCCAAACTAAACAAGGAGCCCACGTCTAATGACTGAGAGTCTTCTGCTGCCATGGAACGAGTGGTGGATTGGAAGTGGTTTAGCAAAGGAAGATGAAGGCATGCAAATGTCTGCACACAACAGAAAACAATAGGTTACTTGGATAAGGTATTTTAAAACAAAGGCAGATGGTAGGAGAGATGAAAGTCCAGGAAGGAGAATACACCGTCAAAGATAATGCAAGTTCAACACCAGTTTGGCCAGAAATGAACACAGAGCTTGGAAAGGCTCAGTGAGGTTGAAGGCAATATGGGATAACAAACAGCACAGAATTGTTATCACCAAAATCCACACCAAGTCCTAAAACAGAAAGCAGCAAAACGCACTGAGACTGCTCAGTTGATGTAAAACACATGAGCAGACATGGGGAGGTGCTTCTAACAACTCATAAACCTCCCAGGGGCATCCTGAGGGTGTCTCAGCAGAAAGATCTGAAGGTGAATATTGAGTACAGTCCTTGTAAACCTGTGGTGTTGAACCTCAGACCTGACCTTCATGATAAGGGGTGCAGGAAGCCCTGAGCAGGAAGCCCAGGAGCTGGGAAATCACTGACATCCCCTGCTCCAAGGGCTGGAATTTTCATAGATCAGAGAATTATAGAATGGTTTGGGTTGGAAGGGACCTTAAAGCTCATCTTGTTCCACCCCCTGCCATGGGCAGGGACACCTCCCACCAGCCCAGGTTGCTCCAACCCCATACAAACTGGTCTTGGACACTCGCAGGGGTGGGGCAGCCACAGCTTCTCTGCCCAACCTGTGCCAGGGTCTCCCCACCCTCCCAGCCAGGAATTTCTTCATAATATCCAGCATAAATCTCTCTTCTGTTGATTTGAAGCCACTCCCCTTTGTCCCATCACTGTCTGCTCATGTAGAAAGTCACTCTCCCTCTTCTTTGTAAGTTCCATAAATATTATTTTTAATGTTGCTGCTTCAATTATTTTTAGAGTTTCCTAAAATTCAACCAAGAAAATTTCCTGAGGCCCCTTTCCTGACCCCTCCCTGGATGGCTCCTGCCTGATTCCAAGAAACCACTGCTGAGGATTCCTGTCTACCAGCACCCTGGGTGTATTTTAATCTCATTTTACAAGCCCAGGGAAAGAACGATGCTTTACTACGGGTGTTGGGAAGGCTCTGGGGTTAACCTGGCTTGGCACAGAGTGTGTGGCCTCCAAAGTGTCCAAGTGTGACCCTTGCCATGGCTCCTGCCCCAAACTCACCCGTTTCGGCACAGGCTTACTACATTATTGAGCACGTTGCTTGTCAAGTAAGACTTTCCCAGGTGGGGGTTGGACATGATGAGGTTCCTCAGAGTGTAACAAGCTGATGTCATGATCTCGCCATAGCTGCTGGTGTTTCCAGACTGGAACGACAGGAGACGTGATACATCTGGGAGCACCTGGTGAGCTAAAGAAGTGGAGGAATGTTCCAATCAACAATTAAACAAATCCTCGCAGAAAAGAACAACATTATTTGGGTAAACACCATTCAACAGGAGGATGGAGTGTTATCTCTGGAAGGAGGCACTGATGATGTTGGACATCACAGTCATAGTTTAATTTTTTCATGACCTAATGAGGGCTGCAGGCCTTTAGAAGGCCAGTGTTGTTGGTCATGGGCAGTCAAGTCCAAGTCAGTTCCCAAAACACTCTCATCCCCGTGATCCTGCAGGTTTATCACTGTCTATAAAACACACCCCATGCTTGCAGAGACTCCAGGATGACACATTGTGTGGATTCATCCTGCAGATACCACTGGTCACTGTCCTTTGGGCCAGAAAAACTGACCCTGCTTTGCCCAGTTTTGAAACTTGGCTAAGTCTTCTTAAGGGGTTTATAAAGGGAGATGGGCAGATACCACAGAGCCAGAAAGTGGGCATTGTCCTGGAATCCACCGTGGTGGAAACGACTTACCCATGGTTTTGTGGAGAACGGGATGCCGGGACATGTTGCTCAGCAAAGAAGCCCCAGACCGGACAACTTCGGAGCTGTTGGACTGGAGGAGCCGTGCGATGCGTGGCAAGCCTTTCTCCTTCAATCCAATCAACTGGCTCATTGCGTTGGACATCTGGGAGAGAAAACAAAGATGTCTCAGGACTCCTCATGCCCAGAGGACACAACTGGAATGACGTGCAGGGCTGGAGAAATACGAGTGTGCTATAAAATAGGCACCTCTATTAAACATTCTCCCGCTGCCATAATCCCACTTACTTTGCTATTTACCTCTTTTCTCTACAGTTCTGTGAGCCTGGAGAAAAGGAGCCTCAGCGAGGACCTTCTGGCTCTCTCCAACTCCCAGACAGGAGGGTGGAACCAGGTGAGGGTCAGGCTCTGCTCCCAGGGAACCAGGGACGGGCAAGAGGCAAACGGCCTCAGGTTGTGCCAGGGAAGGTTTCAATTGGATACTGGGAAAAATTTCTTCTGTGAGAGGGTGGTCAGGCACTGGTCCAGGCTGCCCAGGGTAGTGGTGGTGTCACCACCCCTGGAAGTGCTTGAAAAAGCTGTAGATGCAGCACTTGGGGACATGGTTGAGTGGTGAACGTGGCAGTGCTGGGTTCACTGTTGTTCTCCATGATCTAAGAGGGCTTTTCTGACTTTCATGATTCTATGATTCCATAGCATTTGAAAAATCAGCCTCATTGTCTGTGATATAAGTGGTACTCTTTCTGGGCCCCAGGTGGGAACAGCTGATGGTCCAACTGACATTCCCAAAAGCTGGGGATGTTTTACTTTCATGTCCATGTGCCCTTGTCCTTCACGACAGCCCTGCAGCTCTCTGCCACGCCACAACTAACAGGCTGTGGTGGAGTGGGAACAGCTAATGGATGCCCTTAAAAAGCAGTGTGATGACCAAAAATAGTCACCTCGGATCCTGGTCTCCTGCTTGCCTACGTAACTCTAGGGGATCTGAGGATGGAGCCAAGGCAGATGGGTGGAAGCACATCCCCTGAGTAAATCACCAAACCACCCTCCTATTGACAGAGTTTAAACTGAACTGCTCAGCCACTGCCCCACCAGAGAGGCTACGGGAGATTGTTGCCCCACCAGTGACACTTGTCCATCAACAGTGACGTGGGAATGGAGACAACAGGCTGGAAAACAACCCTCTTGCAGTGGGCTGAGACCCAATTTCCTTCCCATGCTCCAGGAGGCACCTGTGCTACAGACTCACACCAGCAGGTCTGGGGTGTGTAAAGCAGAGCTGAAGGAGATTCAGAGCCATCTCCTGGAAGCTAAAGGGTCACAGGAAGCTTTGTGAGCTCGTCCCCAGCTTCCCTTTGCAGCAGGTGACAGCAGACCCAGCAACACACCCCAACTCCAGCTCTGAGATGCAACAAGACCCTTGAAAGGAGGAGCCAGTTCTGCACATCCAGGCAAATTTCAGCCATTCAAGAAGGATGAATTAAGTTACTTCAGCACTGTCAGAGCTGGGGTTTGTTTGTTTGTTTGTTTTTCTTGGCCTACCCAAGAGACCTCCTTGTGCAATGATGTTGATTGTTGAAAGGCTTTTCATTCCCACAGAGCACAGAACTCCAGCCCCATTTCTCTGATCAGCTGTCCCCAATCTGTGACAGCCTCTCTCTACCTTCTGGTTAGTGGCACTGCTCAATTAAACTGAAAAAAAAAAAAAAGAAAAAAACCCAAGCATTTCCAAAGTATTTCCCATGGAAATGCTTGTAAAAAAAGCTCCCAGGGGGTTGGAGTTGGCAGGTCAGTGATGTCTAATGTTTGTAAAAAAAGCTCCCAAGGGGGTTGGAGTTGGCAGGTCAGTGCTGTCCCAGCAGTGGAGGCTCCTCCCGTGAGTCACCCCGTGTTTCTGGGTGGAACACTTCACACACGTGACACGCCTCTCCTACGTATGAAATCATTATCTCTTTATCTCCCCATCCATCTTATTTAAATTGGAATTGACGGCGTTTGACACAAACAGGCAAGTCGAGGTTTGCCCACGGGAGGCAGCCTGCGAGGACACGCCTGTGGCAGTGACATGGGGCACGGCAGAGCCGCTGGCGTGACGTGTCCCCTGCTCCTGCAATACCCCCGGCGTCACACAGCCCTTGTCACCTCCACGCCACCATGCCCACGGGTCAGGGCATCTGTCAGAGCTGCTTTACGAGCAGCTCTGATGTGAGGACAAGCCACAATCCACGGCACAACCCACCCTTTAATTAGAGCCACCTCCCACTCGGAGAACACACGCACAGCCTTTCTGCCTCCTCCAGTGACATCTGGCCACATGTGCACAGCTGGCACCCTGGGCAGAGGGTGCCACTACCAGCAGGGGCTGCTGGTATGACCAACAGACTGTGGAAAACCTGGAGCCCAGTGTATGGACCTGGGATAGACTCTGGGGATGCTAATTGGAGCCCTCCACGAGACACTGTTCTTGGAATTAATAAATATCCCCCTGGAGCACTCACTGGCCATGATGCCCTGGGGTTTGAGGAGGACATTTCCCTTTTTGATGGCTATAAAGTGATGATGGTCAGTGATCTCAGAGCTCTTTTCCAACCTTCCTGATCCTGTGATTCTGTGAAAGTGCTGCCACATTTGGATGCACACGAGAGAGAAAAAAGCTCACCAGCCCTCGGCTCGCAGTGAGGTTCTGCAGAGCTCCAGCACAAGCTTCCAGGGTCGCATCCTTCTTGCTCTGATCCATCAGGGACAGGTAGGTGCGGATGGCATCGGAGTGGTAGAGCCAGCTGGGTCCTTTGGGTTTAAAATCCTCCTCAGGAAGGGGGACACCGTACTCATCATTCTACAAAGAGAGGAGAAACTGGAAGCTCAGACCCTGCCCTTCACTTGCAGTCCTTGCATGGGGCTGAACATCACATTCCCAATCCTGCTGGGGCTGAACATCACATTCCCAATCCTTCTGGGGCTGAACAACACATTCCCAATCCTGCTGGGGCTGAACATCACATTCCCAATCCTTCTGGGGCTGAACAACACATTCCTAATCCTGCTGGGGCTGAACAACACATTCCCAATCCTGCTGGGGCTGAACATCACATTCCCAATCCTTCTGGGGGCAGGGGCTGAACATCACATTCCCATCCTTCTGGGGCTGAACATCACATTCCCAATCCCTCTGGGACAGGGGCTGAACATCACATTCCCAGTCCCTCTCAGGGCAGGGGCTGAACATCACATTCCTAATCCTGCTGGGGACAGGGGCTGAACATCACATTCCCAATCCCTCTGGCACAGGGCCTGAGCATCACATTCCCAATCCTGCTGGGGCCCATCTTACCTCCATTTTCCCACTCCTGCTGTTGAAACAGCCCGTGAGGGTTTTGTCCATGTAAACGCTGCGGGCCATGTGGTTGAGCTGGGTGTATTTGTTGGGAACCTCGGCATCCAGGCGGTAGGAGAGGTTGTGCAGGATGCAGATGCAGTTCTCCACGGACTGAATGAAAATACAAACATCACATTAGGCAGACAAATACGGAGCAGCACCCGCTATAGGTCTGGAGAGGACATGGACCACGCCATAATCAGCTTTTTGTAGCTGCTGCACCACGTATGCTCCTGATTCTGCTTCAGGAAGCAGTGGATGGGAAGGAAGAAGGAGGTGGGATGGACATGAGGGAAGGCCACCCAGCCCAAATGCTGCAGCGTGGATCTCAGTGAGGTGGCTGGCTCAGGGAACTTTGTTAGGTCTCACTGCCACGGACAAGTTGGCAAACAGGAAAAGAGAGTGTGAGGGTGGTTTAGATCAAACAACAAAGTGCCAAATCTTGCAAGTCCTCCTCTTGCCACTGTCAACTTTGAATGACTTTATCCAAGTCACAGCCACAAATCAGGTGACCCTTTTTTACCAAGAACACGCTTTTAAGCCTCCTTTCCCTGGATGTCAGAGTGCCCAATGGAAAGAGCAAGGGAGAATTTCAGCTGGATACCCACAACCAACACCAAAACATGTGGTTACATTTCCAAAGGGCTGTGCTCTGTATGTGCTGCTGAAACTGGTCTTCTTGAAAAGACCACCCCAAAAGGGGAGCTGCTCAATCCTGAGATGATGTGAAATAATTTTGGCACTTTCCCAGACATTGAGGACTTTTGGGTGTTGAACTCCTGAAAATGTGGCTATAAACACTATTTTAGCCAAGGCAAATGTTGTTTACACACAGTAATGAGGGTCATGGTCAGGGGACTGGCAGAACGATGCCAGCTCCTGATTTCCTGCTGAATGTGATGCCAATCCAGGGATTACACACTCGAGTCCTGCTGGATGAAGAGATGTGGTGGTGAGAAGAGCAAGGGATGGAGATTAGGATGCTGGAAGGATCCCAGGCTGGGAAGGGAAGGGAGGAAAGCATACTGGGGGCTCAGGAGCCAAAATATTGGGGTGCTTCTTTGTGTTTGGAAATGGAATATTGTAAAACTACTTCAGGCTCAGAGGACGTGTAATCTTACAACAGATCCTACCGGGGCTTGGAAGGAGAAGAGCAGCCACAGAGAGTCCAGTCCCTTCTTGTACTTGTTTGAAAGGGATTTTGAGATATTCCCAAAGTTGCCGTTATTAACTATGGGGCTGAACAACAGCAAAGAGCTTGGGGGGAGCATCTGGTACCTTGTCATCAGGTCGGTTGGAAGCCACGCAGTTCTGAGCATAAGTCATGACAGAATCAATCAAGCCAGGGTAATTCCTCATGGTTTGGCGTCCCATGTCTGCAGAACTCAGGTTTCTGAAGGACATCACCGAGGAGCATGTGAGGAGAGAAGGAGAGAGGGTTAGTTGGGCTCTGCTCTGGCTGTGGCTGTCACTAGATTCCAGGATTTTTTTTTTATGGATTCAGCATTCAAGGATTTTTTTTTATGGATTCAGCATTTGATGCTCTCATTCTGGAGACCTTCTGTAGGACTGTGCTGGTGCACAGCCCTCTTGTAGCTCTCTAGGATTGATTTGACCTGGAAAAATGTCCTGTTAAGGAGTTCTGCACAGAAGACACTGTCCTAGTGAGATGTCACCTTAGGGGCTGTGCCTGTGCCATTACACCAGCCCTGCGCCAAAGGGAAGACTGGCTGAAGACCATCTGGGATTCCTGTGGTCACCAGGAGGGGGGACCTGGTTGCAAGCACAGAGCGACCAGGGCCAACAGCAATGTCTGAGTGGGGCATGGGGCAGACACTGGAGAGCAACAACAGCCCTGACCAGAGGGACTGACCAGTTTGGGAAGTCATAATGGATTCCTGGGCACTGGTGGCTGCCAGGACAGGGGAGTTTTTCCAGTAACAGAAAATAGTTTTTTTGGTTGTTTTGTTGTGTTTTTTCCTTCCCTGTTTCATTGCCTTGTAGCTTGCAAATGAAAAACAAAGAGAGGCTGGCAGTCATTGTGAGATATTCACTCCAGGCGTTCCAGAACTGGATTTGATGTTCACTGTGATTTGCAGCCTCCTCATTAACATGAATTCATCTGCAATCCAGAAATGCTTGAGCAGCAATGGCTCGAGCCCAGGGCAAACCCAAGGCTGTTCTCATCTCTGCGTTATGATGTGGCAGGGCAGTGAGTCACAGCAATCCCGGCTCACCCCTTGGAGCAGGGGCTCCAGACTCAACTGCCCACCTTTCCTCCCTCTCCTCGCTCCCCAGCCCTGCTCCCTTTGGCCTTTCGAGCTCCCTCTCTGACCTGAGTCTTCCTGGGTGGGTTGGATGGTGCTGCCACAGGCTGCAGTAAATCCCAGGAGACAAGAGCCCACCTTGAGTTAAAGTCCACGGAAAGCTCCTTTTACAAGCTGTCACCGCACTCTTCTCCTCATTTTACTGGGATATTTTGCGGCGTTGGTGGGTTGGGATGGTCTTAAAGTCAGGCATCTCATACACAACCCACACCACACGTCCCGACGTGGGGAAAGTTCCCTGCACGATGGGGATGGGAACAGCACCCACTGTTGGGGAGCAGAACCTGCTGTTGGGGAGCAGCACCCACTGTCAGGGGGCAGAACCCATTGTTGGGGAGCAGAACCCACTGTAGAGGAGCAGAACCCACTGTCGGGGGGCAGAACCCATTGTTGGGGAGCAGAACCCATTGTCAGGGGGCAGAACCCATGGTCGGGGAGCAGCACCCATGGTCGGGGGGCAGAACCCATTGTTGGGGAGCAGAACCCACTGTCGGGGGGGAGCAACACCCGCTGTCGAGGAGCAGAACCCATGGTCGGGGGGCAGAACCCCCTGTCGGGGGGGCAGAACCCACTGTCGGGGGGCAGCACCCACTGTCGGGGGGGAGCAACACCCGCTGTCGAGGAGCAGAACCCATGGTCGGGGGGCAGAACCCGCTGTCTGTCAGACACGGCTCTCAGCCACACAGGACGATGGTATCGCGTCTCCAGAGGCTCTTGCTGCCTTCACCCACTGGGTTTCACAAGCAGGTCGAGCTCCTGCGAGCTGCGTGTCTGGGAAGGGCGCGGCCGGCGCTGCGCTCCCCGGGGGAGAGCCTCGCTTGATGAAAGTGCCTAATTATACAGGGTAGGTTCTTTTTCCCCACTTGTTCCCATTGAGACAAGGAGCTCCCATCCAAGTGGAGGAGGGTGGTAGGAGAAACAGCAAGTCAGGGCGAAGATCCTCCACAAAAAGGGCTCTGGCTTTCCCGTGAAAAAAAATACTAAACTACTCTGGGCTCGGTCTGTGCCCTCGGTTTGGTAGCTGAGCTGCCTGATGAACAGAGCCAGGAGAAGTGCAGGGTGCTGGGACTGATCTGTGCTAAAACAGTTATTAAAATAAGTGGGAAAACGCTTGTTTTTCCCACGTAGAGGATTCTTTTTGTCGCCCAGCACCCAAACCGGTTTGTTTCCCGGCAAGTGAAATTGTCTCTGGAAGCCTCAAAAATCTAAAGGCAAAACATGCCCAAATGCCTGGTCTGAGCTGAACACCGACAGGTTTCAGTATTGCACAAAGCAACTTACGTTATTTTTTGAGAAGAGTCTTAGCAAGAACAAAATTTAAAAAAAAAAAAAAAAAA
>VWZG01001762.1:112771-125933 GCA_013396735.1 Grallaria varia
GGGACACCTGGGACACCTGGGACACAGGGACACCTGAGACACAGGGACACAGGGACACCTGGGACACAGGGACACCTGGGACACAGGGACACAGGGACACCTGGGACACCTGGGACACAGGGACACCTGGGACCCAGGGACACAGGGACACAGGCACACCTGGGGCACAGGGACACCTGGGACACCTGGGACACAGGGACACCTGGGACACAGGGACACCTGGGACTGCCACAACGGGGCAGGGGCTCAGGGGCATCTACTCAGGGGAGCTGGAGAAGCAAAGCTGGCAAGGAAGGGTGGCCAGAGATGACATGTCACAGACTCACAGAATATGCCCAGTTGGAAGGGACCCACAAGGATCAGTGAGTCCAACCCTCACCCCTGCACAGGACCATCCCCAGGGGTCACACCCTGTGCCCCAGAGGATCATCCAAACCCTCCTGGAGCTCTGGCAGCCTTGGTGCTCTGCCCACTGCCCTGGGGAGCCTGAGCAGTGGGGAAGAACCTTTTTCTAAGGTCCAGCCTAACCCTGCCCTGGCACAACTTCAGGCCATCACAGAACATGCTGAGTTGGAAGGGACCCACAGGGATCAGCCAGTCCAACTCTTGGCCCTCCAAAGGACCATCCCTGGCAATCCCACCCTGTCCTTGAGAGGATCATCCAAACCCTCCTGGAGCTCTGGCAGCCTTGGTGCTCTGCCCACTGCCCTGGGGAGCCTGGGCAGTGCCCAGCCATGAAGAACCTCTTCCCAGTATCCAACCTGACCCTGCCCTGACACAAGTCCAGGCCATGTCCTGGGTGTTGTCCTTGGTCCCCCCAGAGCAGAGATCAGTGCCTGCCCCTCCTCTGCCCCTCCTGTGGAAGTTGGACCTCCACTGAGGTGTCCCCTCTGTCTGCTCTTGTGCAGCTGACCACCCCAAGTGCCCTCAGTGTCCTCACACGCTGCCCTTCCAGGCCCTTCCCAATCTCCATTACCCTCTCAAATGGCTTCATATTTTATATTGTGGTGCCCCAAACTGCCCCAATGTTGCAGGTGAGGCCACGCCAGTGCAGAGCAGGGTGGGACAATCCCCTCCCTCACCCAGCTGGTGATGCTGAGTGTGATGCCCCCAGGACATGTGGTTCAGGCCACAGGTCATGAGCACAAAGCTGCTGGCCTGGAGGCTGCAGATTGAAGCTTGAATTCTAGAAGTGGATGTCTCTGAGCAATGGCCATGGACCGAGTCCTTTGGTGATGTAAATGCACTCCCACAAACTTTCACCGACCTTCACAGTTTGCATCAGGTGAAAAAGTTGCTCTGCCCATCTGCAGAGCCATTTATAGCTGTGTAATGACATGCTGTGTTAATTTATCTGCATTCATGGGCCAAGCTTAGAGGGATGGTCATGGCACAGTGTCACCACCCTCCAGCTCAGCCTCTCCAGCTGCTCCAGCACCAGGAAGGGGTGGGAGCCCACACCATGCACATGGCAGGGAGGTTTGAAGGCAAATTCCCCCAGCTGAGCTCTCCAAAATGATGAGTGTTCCTGCTGCAGGATGTCCTCTGCACTGGGACATGATCCTGCCTGGAGCCCATTCTGGCGCAAACCAACGCCATTGACAATAGATAATGAAAACCAGTGTGTGCCCGGGTGAGTCACAGACCTGCTCTGACACATCTTTCTGGGAACCCTTGGGACAAGCCAGCGCTCAGAGAGTGTTCTCAACGGGAACGAAGGGTGTGGCCACCCCAGGAACAGCCACCTTAACGTGGGCTGGGGTCCCTGCACTCAGTTCAGTCACAGCAAGGGCCCAGGGGCACAGCCCCACGTACGCCAGCACATCCAGCTCTGCTGTTGTGCCAGGAAATGGCCAACCACCCCATTAGGGTTGGCATCTTGATAACCCCCTGTTTACATGACTGCAGACACACCAGGGTAGGCACATACTTTGGTGGCAGCAGGTCCATCCTGCAGGCTGCCTCCTTTGCTGCCCGTTGGCAAAGTAAGTGAAGAATAAGAGCATGAGAAAAATAACGTGTGCTGTAAGAAGGATGTCTGATCAAATATCATAGAATGATGGAATGGTTTGGGTTGGAAGGGACCTTAAAGCCCATCCTGTCCCACCCCCTGTTGTATGAAGGGACACCTTCCACAAGCCCAGGTTGCTCCAAGCCCCGTCCAACCTGGCCTTGAACACTTCCAGAAGTGGGGCAGCCACCACTACGGATGTGCAAAATATCCTGTACGTAATCACTGATTAATCCATTGGCTGGGAATGGCTGCAGAGTCACTGAGAACGCCCAGGGAAGAATCACAGTGGGATTTAGGGCAGCTTTGTCTGGCTCTGACACTGCAGCTCTGAGACAGCAAAACATTGGTGTGAAACTGGGAGGAACTGCACCCCGAGGGGGACACTGGATGGCTGCTTCCCTGTTGTCAGACCCTGTGCCACAACAGCTTGTGGTGATAACGGGAACACAATCCCTCTGCTGCCCTTGCTAAAATCCTATTGGGAGAAAGTGGCCACTACGAGCTGAAAAGTTGAAAAATCTACTTCATTAATTCCTGAGTGTGACTGATGAGGTACAAGGCTCCTTGTGGGTCCCTTCCAACTCAGAACACCCCATGGCTCTGTGAGTCTGAGATTGAGGAAAGTGAAGGGGACATGTGAATTCCTGGTACTGAGGAAAACCAGTCCCACCCATCTCTTGTGCCATCACATCCCCCATGCCAGCAGGGCTCGGGATGGGAGTTTGCTCACCTCTTGCTTGGCAGACTCATCCTGGAAGCAGGTGTGCTGCAGGTAGTAGGCACCCATGGCCTGGTACTTGTCATCTGAGGAGCACAGGAGCTGGATGGCTTTCTGGATGGTCATTGTCCCGGCGTCTATCTCGTCACCACAGATCCTGTGTTGGAGAGGGAGAGGGCATTGGGTGAGTGCTCGAGAGAGCAACAGCAGTGCTGTGAGTTATTAGGAAGGGATCAATGACAAAACGTTAAATATTGTCACAGAAAGCACCCACAGCATTTCTCTGTCTCAAAAAAAAAAAAAAAAAGAAATAGAAATACATAGTGGAGGGCACTGAGGTTAATAAATGACAGATCCAGTCTATCCAGAAGCAAAGGAGACAGAAAGTGAAAGCTCAGTGGCGGTGCTGGATGTCTAATCATGTCTAAAGTGGCAGGTTTAATGAAGAGAACTGGTATTCACTGTCCCTCAAATAAAAGAATGAGTGGACAAGAGCAAACCCATCAACCACGTTATTAGGCCAACGTAACGTGGGCAGTTGATTTTCCCACAGTGTGTGAGCCTTTGATGTGAGATGTGGTGGAAGCAAAAATGTGAGAGCAGTTGATGGTCTCGGGAGGCCAGAGCCGATCCCTTAGGAAAGGGCAACAGGCACATCTGGAGGGATGGGATGGACAAATAATGAGTTTATGAAATCCTAATGACAGCACTGAGACATCCTGCTCCCAGGAGCATTTAAGCACCTGTGGGGCCAATGGAGAGAATTAGGGGCTTCCAAAAGCCAACTCGCCTTTGTGTCTTAGATATTTTACCTAAGACAGGAAGACCTGCCCTCTGGAGATATCTCTGACTCTCCTGGAATGCAGCAGTGATAGGCAACAGCCTTTGAAAGGACCTTAAGCATTCAATGTCTAAGGCTGGATGAACCTCATTCCACTTTTAATTGCTACACTGACAGTAAAACCTCACTTCATCACAGGGCTTTCCACCAGTCTGAACCTCTATCAAAACTTGTCACCAAAGAAACTTCCATTAAATTTGCAACAAGGAAACACAAAAGTGGAGAGACATAGTTTAAACCAGGAATTATGGAGCCTCCGGAATCTTTGGTGTGGATGCAGGATGTTGTGATTTTCACTCAGGTTTTTGAGACACGATAGAGTTGAGGTATTGATGGATATCCAGCACCAGAGGATCTTCTTCTTTGAGAGTTGGGACCTGGGCTGGCAGTGTGTGGAGGGAGGCAGTTTATTAAAAATACCAAGTCACTGGCCGTGTAATCATGCTGGTTTTTTTCCCTTTATAATATTTAAATAAAATGCATTTTTTTCTGAGAAGGAAGGTTCTCCACTTGGTCCAGCTACTCAAGGAAGGCAATTTTCCTCACACCCACTCCGTAAGAGGGCCAAAACCTTCTTCAGCAGGAAAAAAATAAGGATCCAGGTGTGGGAAAAGATGGAGAAGGTTCCTTTTTCCCTGCTGGCAGATCAGTGGGAGAAGTTCCAGTGGGTGAGCAGCCAGGCTCAGTCGTGCCATTCAGGATTTCTCCCAGCTGAGAATATTATCACCCTGGCAAAGCCCAGCTAATGGGATGTTGTTCATCAGCCAGTCAGGGATATTCCTGACCAGATCTACGCTATGGGAACACCATCCTGCCCAAGACAAATTCTTGGGCTGTGGCCATCTCCAACCTGGGCCCATGTGCCTGGTAGGAAGAGCTCCAAAGGTTGTTCTTCCTCCACAAGAAAGAAGCAATCGGAATAGGGAGAGACCTCAACTGGAAATGATTCAACGGAGACAAAGAAGATGATCAGGCTCTGGAATGGAGGATAAACAAATACTGAAGAGGATCAGTATCACAGGAAGGAAAAACCCCAGATAGGTTTGTGTTAATCAAATCTGCATCTCCATCCTGGTTGTTGAGGCAACAACACAGTTCACAACACAGGGAACCAGACTCTGAAAGGGGCATTTTTAGACTTATTTTGTCCCAGATGAGAACAAACCAAAATGAAGGTGCTTTTCATCGTGCTCTGTTCTGCTTTCATTTGGTGACATAGCCCTGGAGAATTAATGCTTTGATGCCGATCAAATTTATTTACCCCGAAAGACAGGAAATTGATCAGAAAACACCCTCAATACCTTTTTCTGACTATTTCAATAACCTCAGTATGTTTTCACTGTAGTATTTCCAGGGAGACCCAGCCCAGCCAAGGACTGAATGGTCACAGGACAAGGACACAGTCACTGTCCCTGACCTTCATCCACGGAGCACAGAGGCTGCTGCAGCTTGGCTGGGGTCAAACTGGTGTCACCACAGACAAATACAAATGTAAGAAACCCCAAGGGTTCCCCCAGCCTTTACTGCCTCCTCCAGAGCTGCCAGCCAAGGTATTCAAGCCTTTAACAGAGCAGCACCAAGATATTACACATTTCCAGGTGCCCTGAGAGGCACTTGCTTTCACATGACCTCTAATGAGGTGTTGCAGTCTCTTTCTCCCATGCACAGAGAACTCCAAAGGGAAACGTATCCACATCTCCAAAGGAGGCCAAAGGTGCCTGTGGGATCGTAGGTGTCCATTAATGGCTCCTGATCTGTATCAGCAGTGTCTGCAGACACCCCAGCTCATCTCTTCATCCTCCCAAACGAGAACACCCTGAATCCTTCACCAGGGCTGGCATTAGTCTGGTCTCTCAGTAACGTCTCCATCTCAGACACCCTGAAGCCAACAAGGGCACTGACTTTGGTGGGGGGTGATTTAGTGACCCACCTCCGAATTCAGCACCTGGACCTCTGCAAGGACACCAAGGCCCTCAGCTCAGGTACAGGGATGTCCCAAAGTGCTGGACCAGCTAATCCCTGCACGGGCTATTGCAGGATCACAGCCCACAGTCCAGGCTGGCCCAGGGCTGTCAGTCCCATGGGGCACCTCAAGCACATCTACAGACAGAACCAAGGCAACGTCAGCTGGTGGCAGACACACTCTTTTTGTACCTCCAGTTCCAGCTGGAGCAGGACAAAGACTCAAAAGTTTCTAGGAGGCATTAAACACCACGTCCTTTATTACCTCTTCTCGTTATCGGAACCTGATGACCTTGCAAGATGTAGGCATTTTTTTTCCTGATTGGGCACAAATGACATAAATAAGATTGCAACATGTTATTTAGCCAAAAGCTGCCAAGCTTGGGGTGACACCCTGTCACTTGGAGCGTGTTGCAAGTGCCACCCGTCAGAGGAAGTGGCTAAAAAGGAGCAAATACGGGTGGTCTTCACCAGCTGCTGAAAATCACTGTTGCTGAGAGTTTGCAGAGCTGAGGGACATCACAAGAGCCCAGAAAGGAGAAGGGCTCTGGGGGAAGGAGGGAGCCCTGGGCACAGGGAAGACTCTCTCCAATTCACTCCAGAGGGCTCTATTTTGGCAACACGTGACTGCTCCTCATTGGGAGCTGCATTTGGGCAGGAGTCACCTGAGTGACCCGTGGACAGGTGAGCCCAGGACAGGGGTACTGAGCTTGGAAATGTAGATCCAGACATGACATGGGCTTAAGCTCTGCCAGGGGAAATTTAGGTTGGATATTAGAAAGAAATTCTTTACAGAGAGAGTGATCAGGTATTGGAATGGCCTGCCCAGAGGGGTGGTGGATTCATTGGCCCTGGAGGTTTTTAAGATGAGACTGGACGTGGCACTGAGTGCCATGGTCTGGTAATCACAGTGGGGTTGGATCAAGGGTTCGACTTGGTGATCTCAGAGGTCTCTTCCAACCAGGTTGATTCTATGATTCTGTGACACAGTGCTTACTAAGCCTTAAGTCCCTGAGTGGTTACAGAGAAATGTGTCTGGAATCACAGCATCATTTAGCTTGGAAAATACTTCCAAGATCATCAAGTCCAACCTCTGCCCAATGCCCACCTTGTCACCCAGCCCAGAGCACTGAGTGCCATGTCCAGTCGTTCCTTGGACACCTCTAGGGGTTGAGACTCCACCACCTCCCTGGGAAACCCCTTCCATGAAGAAATTCAAGGAAGGGACATCAGAAGGTCCCTCTCTGCTCACTGAGGCAGGATCACAACAACAGGGCAGGTGGAAGACAATATACTTTCAGGAGGAGTTTTCTCCAAGCAAGTCAATAGTGCTCAACCTCCTGAGCTGACAAATGGTGCAAAACTCAGATTTCAACACCAGAGCCAATGCTACGGGGTGAGTAAAACCCTGTGTCATGGTTTGGTTTATCAGAGAATCAGAGAATGGCTTTTCCTGAAAAACATTTAGGTGTTAAACAACTCGTCAGCCAGCCGGAGGAAAGGTGCCTTCGTCAGAGTTGCTGCTGTAAGAGGAAGGACTCTCTGAGAGATAGTCATCAAATGAACAGCTCTTCCATGTCTGACACAGCCAAAGCATCTTCAATAAACAGCAGCAATCACACAATCAAGAATAGTTCCAGAAATGAAATAACTTTGTAGTCACAATGCAGAGGGACTCTTCAGTGTGGCGTTTGACACTCAGTCAAATGCTTGTTGCATGCTCAGTACTTTGGTATCTCACTACCCGAGAACACCCAATGACCCATTTTTCATCTCACACCATCCAAGGAGATCACATCTATAGCAGAGGGCACCTGAGAAGCACCACTCTTGAACCAGCACCAACCCTGTCCACAGCCACAGCGTTACAGAGGAGTTCTGTATGGCAGACAGACCCAGGGGCTCACAGGGGCCACTGTAATCCCTCTCCCAGCAGTGGAAATCCCCCCATGGATCACCTCAGAAAGCATGGAAAGCACCCAGCCCTTCCCTGGCTCATGCAGGTGGTTTGCAAACCTGCAGACAAGACAAGACATCCACTCACATGGGAGATCTGAGGCACCAAAACTGAACACGAAATTATCCCTGTTCTGAAGGCACAACCTCTCCCTGGAGAATGGCTGGAAGAGAAGGCCAGAGTCCCAGACTGGGCACTGCAGCAGCTGTGACCCAGCTGAGCCCTCTCCTGCACGCACAGGTTAACAATGGGGGACCTACAAGCAAACCTCTCCGTGCTCAAAGATCAGGTGACCCAAATGAAGGCTGAGATGTCCAAGTGGAGAATGCTCCAAACACAACATTCCAACACAGCAAAGAGAGCCCAAACATGGCCCTAACCCACCTCTGAAGGCCCCTTCTCAACCAAAGCACAGTTACCTGCCGGGCACTTTCTAAGGGCTAATAGTCTTCCAAAGGAGTCATTTTTCCAAAGGGTACAACTCTTCCCTACGTTTCCAAAGCTTTAAGGACAACTGCTGCCAACCTCATGTCCTGTGAGCAGCAAACCTTGTGGCAGCTGCCCTCAGCACTAGTCCAGCTCTGCAGAGTCTCAGGTGGAGCAAGGGGTGTGCCCCAGCCAGATCAGATTTACTCAGGGGACACAGCCCCAGCTGAGCCTACACGACTCGGAGCCGCCGTTTCCCCATCAGAACCAGTTCTGCCAGATGGGCCATGCCCCCAGCCAGGAGAAGTGCCTCAACGGGGCCACTCCCTAACCAAGGGGCCTCCAGCGCTGGAGAAGGTTCCTCTCCCAGCAGCAGTTCTCCTCCTCAGAAAATGCCATCCTTCTTCAAGTGACCTTTCCAAAGCAATGACCACAGCTCCGTGAGCTCAGTGCAGAGCAAGGCTCGACGTGGACAGAGCCTGCCTGTGACTGGCTTCTCCAAAAGCCCAGGAGAAGGCATCTGCAGCCTGGTGTTGAGTCATCCTGCCGTCCCTCCCACTACACTTTCATGCTCTGTAGTCATGAATTCCCCAGAACAAGTTATTTCCAGTTTATGGAACGTCTCTGTTTCCTCTTCCAGGGGATTTGCAAAGCTGCTGACAGCAGCAAGCTGATGCCACCAGCGCTCTGGGTTGGCCAGGGCTAATTTTGCACGCGTTAAACAAGAAGTAACTGGGCGCATGGGCAGCCAAGGCTTCATGACAACATGCTAATGGGTGAGTGATGCTTCTTGGCACATGCGCTGTGGGACACACTTCTACTCAGTACAAAACCAGGGAGCCTTAGACAAAGAAATCTGGAACATTCAGATGTGAAAAAGGGCTTGATTTTTTCTGGCAAACTGCGGACCCTGAGGGGGGTTTCTCACTATCTTGGGGCAACAGCTCAACAATTCCTGGCCTTTGGTGGCAGTTATGACAAAGTCTGTGAGCCCTGTTGAATAGTCTCACACTCAGGCTGCAGGGTGCAAATTTCTCTGGGACCAGGGACCACCAGAAACGAGCTTGAGAGCTTCCAAGGTTTGCCTGACAAGCTGTCACATCTGTCTGGGAGTTGTAACAACTTCTGGGCTGGTGCAGAGCAAGCCCTGTGTGATGGTGATGCCACACAGGCAGTGCAGTAGCCCCTGGAAAGGCTTGTTGGAAGCTGCAGACCCTCTTTCTCCAGCCTGATAGAACAACCTCCTACTGCAGTGTTTTGCAGTTCAAAACATGCAAAACTATAGTCTTCCAAGACTTCCAAGAATTCCCAGACTATGGTTTGTGCAGACCAGGTCTCTTGCAAGGCTGCAGCAGGACATGGTTGGTGCCCCAGGGCTGGAACCAGCTCAGCCATCAGCGTTGGGGCACCTTTCAACCAACACCCCTGTAACACCACCCCAAAAAGGCTGATTGCACAGGTACATCCTTGGGGGTGTCTGAGCTCACTGGAGTCTCTTACCTGCTCTGTTGCTGTAGGCAACATCTACAAGAAGGGATCTGATGCTGAGACATGATGGACCATCCTCTACGTTTATGTACTTTCCAACCCAAATGGGACTGGATGCTCTGGACAGGAAGGAATTAACTGCTTCTACTGACTTCTCTTTCCTGACTAGGCAAATTATTCCAGTTAGGATGCTTATTTTAATTCTTGACTCAATTTTTTTTCTGGAACTCATATCAAAACTTTTGGGCAGATGAAGCACAGGCCGGGTGGAAAGAAGAGAGGTAAATGCCACCACTCAGGAGGTTCTCAGCTCTGCTGAGGGAGATCCTCAGGAACCAACTCCTTCAAACACAGTTGATTTTTTTAGATACATTTTCTGCCAAACTGAAGCACCCTGAGAGCCAGGAGAGGTGCCCAGACTGCACACCAGGCTTTCTGCTCTTCACCCCTCCACTGTCATCCTGCAAAGGCACTGTCAGTCAATGCCACCACAGACACCGAGAGATCATCTTGCCCAACATCACAGAGGTACAGCAAAGCCAGTCGTATTGGCTTCCCAATCATATTGACTTCCCAGTCATATTTACTTCCCAGTTATGTTGGCTTCCCAGTCACATTGGCTTCCCAGTCATATTGGCTTCCCAGTCATATTGACTTCCCATCCATATTGGTTTCCCAGTTATATTGGTTTCCCAGTTATATTGCTTTCCCGGTTATATTGCTTTCCCAATCATACTGGCTTCCCAGCCATATTGCTTTCCCGGTCATATTGGTTTCCTAGTCATATTTACTTCCCAGTCATACTGGCTTCCCAGCCATATTGCTTTCCCAGTTATATTGCTTTCCCAGTCATACTGGCTTCCCAACCATATTGCTTTCCCAGTTATATTGCTTTCCCAGTTATATTGGCTTCCCAGCCATATTGCTTTCCCTCCATAGCTCAGGAAGAGAAATAAGCCATTTAGGATGTGACTCATGTGACCCACTTTGCTGCCGGACGCGACCACGCGCGGGGCGCACCGACGAGAGCCCTGCAGCGTCCCCAAAGCATCTGGCTCTGCTGGACAGACCTCCCCACCACATCTGCACTCCCTCAGACCGCAGCAAACTTACTTGGAGCTGGACTGAGCCTGCCCATAAACAGCGTCCTGCTTGCAGCTCATCATGGGCTGGGCATACACCACGTCGGGCTTGTTGCTGGAGGGGCAGGAGAGGGCCCGTGCTGGCATCTTTTTACTCGTCCTGCTCGTTCCCTGCTGGGTGCTGCAGCTGCTGTAGATGCTCTGGCGGTTCAGGGTTGCCTTGTGCTCTGCCCGGCCCCCGACCTGGCTCTTCCTCAGCGTGCCCCGGGGAGGTTCACAGTAGAGGTCGGGCTCGCTGCGGCTGCTCTTGATGTTCTGCACGAAGCAGTAGTCGCTGCCGGCCCTGGGGCTGCAGACAGCCTTGCTGTAGTGTTTGCTGCCCCAGCCCTCCATCTGGCTGTAGGAGCTGTAGCGCCTGTTCTCCACGTCCCGCTTCAGGGTCCCGTTGTACAGCTGGACAAGGAGAAAACGGGACACAAAGGGGTTAGGGAAGAGCAGTGGGTTGGTGATGCCAACCCGCTCGGTGTGCGGGTGTCGTGGCTACCAAATCCCTGCGGCTCTTGGGTGGTTTTGTGGCTCAAAATTTATGGGAGATCATCAAAGGTGTCAAACCCCACCTTCGTATTTCACAGAATCACAGAATATGCTGAGGTAGGAGGGACCCACAAGGATGATCAAGTCCACCCCTCAGCCCTGCACAGGACCAGCCCCAAGAATCCCAGCCTGTGCCCCAGAGGATCATCCAAACCCTCCTGGAGCTCTGGCAGCCTTGGGGCTGTGCCCACTGCCCTGGGGAGCCTGGGCAGTGCCCACCACCCTCTAGGGGAAGAACATTTGCCTAACAGCCAACCTAACTTTGGGACACCAACCTATTTCAGGACATTTAGTGACCAGGATGTGGCAGCCAGGAGCTTCAAAGCAGAACTGAAAGCTCAAAAGTGACCCTGACAGCAGAGAAAATGCCTCATTCCCAACACGGACGGGGACTAAGGAGCTCACAGTACATCTCTTGTCCTCACACCTGATGTCCCATTCTCACCTGCCAGCAGTGCCTGCATTTATTTTTTATTTCCTTATGCTATTTTCTTCCCCTCCCATCTATTAGTTCCTTAGGAGGGGAGTAAAGGGAGAGAAAAATGACTAAGAAGGGATTCTTGAATCAAACTGTAACAAGAAACAAGTGGAGACAATGAATTATCTGCTTATGAGTTACAAGGTGTGTGGTGTCAGCTCACATAATGGGATGCTCCGGGAACAATGCGGGACGTGCAATAAAAACTGAGGTGACTAAGCCAGGAAATAAAAAAAAAAAAAAAGAAAAGCTGAATGATGGTAAAATAAACCACCTGCAATTAACAAAACAAAAAATGGCTTTAGTTGTTCTGCTGTCAGTTCAAAATGCCTTCACCACTTCACCAGAAGTCCTCCAGATTTGCGTCAGGTTTGCCACGCCAAGGTGGAATTCAATATTCTTTTGCAATATCAAACCTCCTGGATGTCAGCGCTGGCACCTGGAAGCCTGCAGGGTTGTGCCCAAACGAGAGACAAGTCACAAAGGTGTGTGCTCCACAAAAGGAAAATAAATACAGCTGGGTTAGTGCTGTTTGCCCCACGATACTGAGTTTGTGCACTGCACCCCCTCTGCACTCTGGGAAGCAGAAGGTCTCCAAAACATGCAGCAAACAGGGATAAAAAGAACTAAAGAATAAAACTGCCTGTCCCATCCCCCTTTGGTTTATCTCAGGAAAGCTCATCTGTGGTTCCTTGTTGGGTCACAGTGGTTTATCCTTATCAAACTCTTTGCAAAGGCTTCCCAAGAATCCTTTTGACTGGGAAAGTCAACACTGGCGCTTCATTACTTCCATGGAGATGTGAAAAGCCTGTGCCTGGTTCATGTCACTGAAAAAAAAATCCATATTTCCTAGCACAGGAACACAACAAGAGAAAAATAGGAATTCTCTGCAGGCTCACCCGGAGTCCCTCTGCTCTGCCCCAACTACATCCCAACCCTGAGCACGCTCAGCATCATTTCTGTCTCCAGCGCTCTGCAGAATGGTCATTATGGTAATTAATTAAGCCAAATATTTCCATTAAGAGGCTGATCTTCAGGAATGTGTCCCAGAGAGCTGCACAGGGAACGGCTGAAAACCTCCTGAAGGGGTTCCCTTGCAGGCACAGCATCTGGGCAAGGGGCAGCTGTGCCGGCACCCACATCCCTCTGCCATCCAAAGCAGATTTCAGGTTTGCATCTGAACGGGTGAACTGCTGGAAGGGGAGGAAAGGGGAGCAAAAGCTCTTTGTGTTCATTCCAGAGGACTCAGAAACAAACCCGCTGGTGCTGCAGCACGGCGGGGACGTGTTTGGTGCCTGCTGTGGAGCTCCCAGGGGTTTGGGAGAACAGCTGGGACGTGAAAAGAAGAGCAAGGATGAGGCACATCAGGGGGTGAATGTGATGAGCCTCAGGGGCTCCCCTGGCAGTGGGGCAAGCCTACTGAAATGTATGAGGGGCAGCTGAGGGCACTTGGGATGTTCAGCTGGAGAAGAGGAGACTGAGGGGACACCTCAGTGCAGGTCCAGCTTCCTCGGGAGGGGCAGAGGAGGGACAGGCACTGATCTCTGCTCTGGGGACACCAGGGACAGGCACTGATCTCTGCTCTGGGGACACCAGGGACAG
>VWZG01001762.1:127883-153243 GCA_013396735.1 Grallaria varia
AGCCGCCTGACAACCATCTCACTGGGTGTAGGGTGAGCCTTCCATTTGTAGGGTGAGCTCTCTGTGTGTAGGGTGAGCTCTCCATGTGTAGGGTGAGCTCTCTGTGTGTAGGGTGAGCTCTCCATTTTTAGGGTGATCTCTCTGGGTGTAGGGTGAGCCTTCCATTTTCAGGGTGAGCTCTCTGTGTGTAGGGTGAGCTCTCTGTTTGTAGGGTGAGCTCTGCATGTGTAGGGTGAGCTCTCTGTAGGGTGAGCTCTGTGTGTGTAGGGTGAGCTCTCAGTGTGTAGGGTGAGCTCTCCGTGTATAGGGTGATCTCTCTGTGTGTAGGGTGAGCTCTCTGTGTGTGGGGTGAACTCCCCCTGTGCAGAACACCCTTAGTGAAAGGAAATCATCAGTCTCTGCCCTTCAAACCTCGTCAGCTGCCCGGGTTTCCTAAGAGCCTGAATTGCATCTGCCCACTGCTCGTGGGTGTTTGCACAGCGTGCCAGATCCACACCTCCACCCTCCAGGACTGCAGAGAAAACTGGGAAAACAAGGAAGTCCCTCAAAGTGTGGTGGGGACGGAGAGCAGTGATTCCCTCTGCTCTGTAAGATCTGGAAACCATCCCGAAATGCACAGGCTGCCACCAGGACTTCTCCCTATGGGAAATGAGGAATCAGGGCAGCTTGGTAGGTCTCCCTGAGCACAGAGTTCCTGTGGCAATGTGAGTTTACAGGCCAGAAAGTCAACTGTGCCCTGGGCTCATCCCCACAGCATGGGCAGGAGGAGAGTGAGATGATTGTCCCCTTCTATTCTGCTCAGGTGAGACCCCACAGTTCTGGTGTCCCCAACATGAGGAGGACATGGAACTGTTGGACCAAGTCCAGGGGAGGCCATGGAGATGAGAAGGAGACTGGGACATCCCCTCTGTGGAGACAGACTGGGAGAGCTGCGGGTGTTCCACCTTCAGAGGAGAAGGTTGTGTGGAGGTCTCATAGCACCTTCCAGGTGCCTACAGGAGAGCAGGAGAGGGACTGTTCATCAGGAACAGTGGGGACAGGACAAGGGAAAATGGCTTCACAGCGCCATAGAGGAGGTTTGGATTAGATATTGGGAAGGAATTCTTTCCTGTGAGAGTGGTGAGACCCTGGCACAGGTTGGGCAGAGCAGCTGTGGCTGCCCCATCCCTGCAAGTGTCCAAGGCCAGGTTGGACGGGGCTTGGAGCAACCTGGACTGGTGGGAGGTGTCCCTGTCCATGGCAGGGGGTGGAATGAGATGAGCTTTAAGGCCCCTTCCAACCCAAAGCATCCCATGATTCTGTTATTCCAGCCATTCCAGCTGACACTGTCAGTCCCCTGTGCTTGTAGGGTTCAGGAGGATGCTCATGTGCACCCAGGCAACCCCACATCCTGAATTTCAGCCTGCACTTCTCCTCCCTACTGTGAAATGAGTCCGTATGTTTGAGGCCAGGCCTTGGGAGCCATTTGTTCATTCATATTGCAACAGGGAAGGGAGGGATGGGAGGAAAGGCAGCACTGGGAGCACTGGTGCTCCTGCCAGGCCCAGGCAGTCAGTGCCTCCCTGCACTGGCAGAGGCACAGAACTGTAAATTTGTCGTCGTAAAGTTAGAGGCAGGGCAAAGAAACGACATTGTATTGTTCCAAAAATAGGACAGGAACTGTATTGCATTGGTGGAATAATGCATTGTGTGAAAGAGAGAGAGAGAGTGTGTGAGAGTGTGTGTGGTATCAGAGGCTGCGATTCTTACAGACCTGAGTCTGGACACATGTCCAAGGACCATTGGTTTCTCTAATAATAATAATAAATCCTAATTGGACACACAAACCACGCATGTCAGAAAACATTACTCATCACTTTAGAAACCGGGTATCTGTTCCAGGTGTTACAGCTTTCCTTCCGTGCATATCACCCTGATGTGTGCAGAAGGTTCCTAGCATAGTGCAACTATTCCACAGAGACCCCAGGCCAGCTGGCGTCTCCCCCACATAAATTAATGAGCATTTCTGGCTCATCAGTCCTCAGCCTGCAATATGTTTTAGGAACAACAGTTGGACTACCCATCAGTCTCACGAAACAGGTAAATAAACATCTTTAACCTCTTATTTCAGCTGGAATAAAACTGGTTCTAGAGAGAAAGTCGAAATGGCACTTTCCCAGCCATCGGGCACGAGTCCCTTTCTGTCTTTGTCTTCCAGAAACTCTTTAGCTAAACAGGAAAAGTCCCTCCCTTCCTCCCACTTTCCAGAGAAGCAGAAACACCGAGCAAGGTGTTCCATCCCCGGGAAGGGTGCCCTGATCCCAGCTCTGCCTCTCCACGTCGGAGGCCATCCCGGATAACTGGGTGTTTCTGCCTCCTATGTCTGAGGATATGATCAGTTCGTTACCCAACTCTCTCTCTTTTTGGTTTTTTCCCCCCCTTCTTTGCAATTTGTTTGTTTCTAGAGCAGCAGACAGAGAGAAGTGGCGGGCTCCGTATAAACACGTCAGGAGCAGGTTTCTCCCAGGCTGGAGGGCAAAGCACAGGCGATGCAACAGGACAGGTCCCACCCTGAGTGATGGGTGGGGAAAACTCTTGGTGCTGCTTGCGAAACGCTCCAGCTGCTGCTCCTGCAGCCTCCGTGGCAGGGAGAAAAATTGCAAAACCAGCAAATGTATTGTTTATCTATTTCTGAAATGCTCTTTCCCACCTCACTTGGGTGCTCCCATTCCCCTCTGATTTTCCATGGGGTTTTTTTCCCCATTCAGCCGAGATTTAGGTCTTGAGGGTTTGGTTTGTTCTGGCCAGAGAAGGCAATGCCCAACTTGCTCCTCCAAAGTATAAAGCCTCTTGCAAAACCTCACAGGGACACCAGGCTCTGGCTGAGCAATGACATGCAATGACTCTAAATCTTTGCTTTCTTGGATAAGATTGCCCAGACCAGGGTCTGGCTGAGCAATGACATGCAGTGACTGTAAATCTTTGCTTTCTTGGATAAGATTGCCCAAACCACTCTGTTTTGGGGTTCTTTTAAACTTGAACGCGTCATCACAGAAAATGACAAATTTAGATCTGAAATCCTTCTGGAACAAAGTTCCCACTGACAATGGGAGATGTTTGTCCACAGAGGCAAAGCCAGGCAGGGATAGCAGAGAGCCTTCTCTTCTCGTGGTGACACCTCCAAAGCAGATAAAGCACTTGGGAGAGAAAGCTCTGCGACCTTCTCCTACAAAGGATATTTGGTTAAGAATTTTCGTGCTCTCTAGAGCAGAGGGTTCACCAAAGTGTCTGTTTTTCATTAGTGCCATAGTGGACATAATTGCTGCAGAAATCCAGCTGGGTGGGCAGGGCAGGGCAGAGCCTGAGGCTCCAGCAGTGGGACCTGAGAAAAGCAGTGGTGAGCACTGATGGACTGGTAGCCACTGGTCCCCAGGACTGTGCCAGGATCCAGCTTTAATTGGAGCCTGCCAGATATTCCTTGGGCTGGGAGCAGGGCTGCGCTCAGAGACATTAGTAAAGTAGTGACTGGACCTCTCTCTGCAAGGAAGACTTTGAGATGCTAGAGCATGTCCAGGGATGGGAATGGGGCTGGGAAGGGGCTGGAGCAGCAGGAGCAGCTGAGGGAGCTTGGGGGGCTCAGCCTGGAGAAAAGGAGGCTCAGGGGGGACCTTCTCCCTCTCCAGGATTCCCTGACAGGAAGGGGGAGTTAGAGGGGGTCAGGCTTTGCTCCCAGGGAACAGGGACAGGAGGAGAGGGAACGGCCTCAGGCTGTGCCAGGAAAGGGGCAGGTTGGACATCAAGAGGAATTTTTTGCTGGAAAGGGTGGTGAGGCATTGGAAGGGGCTGCCCAGGGAGGTTTGGAGTCCCCAGCCCTGGAGGTGTCCCAGGAACAGCTGGATGTGGCACTCAGTGCTCTGGGCTGGGGGGCAAGGTGGGGATGGGTCACCAGTTGTACTCATTGGTCTTGCAGGTCTTTCCCAACCTTAACAATTCTGTGACTCTGTGAGAACCCCAGGCTGAAGTCAGTCCTGTGGGGATAAGGGTCTGCTTGTCCTGTTGGAAGTAGGGAACCCCAATATCCCCGATTCCCTACCCAGCACCCCGGGGCCTCGTGTGCCCCTTGTTTGGGGTGGTGTTTGGGGACACATTGTGACTTACACCCCCACCCTTCCGGTGTGATTCCTTCCTGTGGAAGCAGCAGCACAGGGAGGTCAGATGGGCTTCTGCACCTTGTCCTGGTCCTGCCTCGTCTTGGTTGTGCCAGGACAGAGTTGGCACCTGGGAATGCCCCTGACTGTCTTGTAGGGCAAATCCAGCAGACCCAGGTAAGAGCACGGTGGGAGTTGAGCCCTGAGGGTCTTTGCTGGTGGCACTCCATGTGTTGCCTTCCACGGTGTTTGGGGTTTGGTTGTGTGCCTCCAAAGCTGTGCCTGCAGTTGGGGTGAGCACCACACTCAAGGACCACCAGGCTGTGACCATGGCTTTGAGCCCACTGCTGGGCAGACTCTGTTTAAGGGATGGTATTGATGTGTCAGGGTCAAGGGGGCAGCTCATGCTGGGACTTCTCCTGCTTTGGGTGCCCAAACCTCCCTCAGGATGGTCTGTGTAAATCGTGGTCACCACTGAACCTCCCTTGGACCTGAGGCATCATCAGGAGGTACATCAGGCAGCTCCTGTCGGGTGGCTTTGGGAACCGGTGGCCGCTCACAACTCACATCATCAGCAGGGTGACAAATGTCTCTAGGGGTCCTCAGGGCTTGGACAGCACCTGGATTGGAACATCACCCAACACAGCAGGGTTGGCAATCACTAATGCACCCATTAGTGCATCCCAGCACATACTACCACTACCACTTCTACTACTGGTACTACTACTACTACTATTACTACTATTACTACTCTAGTGAGTGCCTACTCGAGTAGGTACTCACTGCAGTGCCAGGTGCAATGATGCTGCAAGCAAGGCACTCCGAAAGAGATATAAACCAAACATAATCTTTAATAAAGGGCAAATCAAAGGTTTTAGTCGGCCGTGTTAGAATCACAGAGTCACGGAGTCATTAAGGTTGGAAAAGCCCTCTGAGATCATCGAGTGCCACCATTCCCCCAGCACCGCCACGTTCACCACTAAGCCATGTCCCCAGGTGCCACATCCACACATTTTTTTGACACTTCCAGGGGTGGTAAACCCACCACTGCTGTGTGCAGCCTGTGCCAAGCTCACTGATCCAGAGGGAGAGCTCCTCCTCCAGATCTATCACTTCTTTTGCTCTATTATTTGAACATCAGTATCAGAAATACAGAAGCAAAAAGGCAGACACTTTTCCAGGGAGACACAAAGCAAGACAAAAGGAGGAAGGCAGGGATAACAGTTTTAAGAGCCATGGGTAGGACAGGAAACCTCCCGTCCTTTAACGTCACCATCTAAGGCCATGTCTCAGATTAAGGCAATTTAAGGGCAGTGTCTCAGCTGCAGGTGCTGTGGAACAATAACGTGGACATGGATTGCCTGCTGCACCTTTTTAACTCCAGGGGGATTAAGAATAAGCAATTTTCTTGAATACAAAACTAGGTCATTTCCTGAAATGTCGGAATTTGCCTCTGCACCTCAAAGGACTCTGCTACTTTTGAGGCACATTCACAGCTCCAGGCCCAGCTGGAAAGAAGTCCTGCAATTTTGCCTTCAAAAATAGATGTGCTTTATCTTTGTCTCCACTTTATACAATCCAGGATTTACAAACAGAAAACATTTTTTAGAAGGAACCTGCGCAGACTTCAAAGAGGCCTGCAGAGCAAAGCTGAAGTTAAGCCAAGCTGGAGGCTGGTCATGGATGTGTGTGAACATTTAATACTTTCTGGAAGAAGCAAAACAGAGGAGGTTCCTCGGTGTGGTTGGGGACTGTGATGTCTGTTAAGCTTGTTAAGCAGATTTAGGCTTGAGGTTATATGTTCCAATGTGCCAATGGCCCTTGGGACTCATGGCCCCAAAGTGCAGCCTGTTATGTGACTGCTCCCATCCAGCTCCCAGTGGCAGGAGATGGGAATCCAGAGGGGCTGATTCATCCTGACCTGACAGATCTCCAAGATAGAGGAGATGAATCACCTCCTCCTCGTAGCTCTGTCTTTGTTGGCTGGGGAGGAGCCCAGACGACTTGTTAGGACTAAATGGTTGATTTTCAGATAGGCACAGTGAGGGAAGATGATTTTCCCCCGTGAATCCTTCACAAGTCCCAGTCCTTCACAGGTAGTTCAGGTCCTGAACACCTTTACCAAACATTTCTAGAATGAAAGGGTTGTAAGACCCTGAAATTTGGAGAGAGACCTTCCCTCACCGGTGACTGTAGAAGAGTCCTCCAGAGAAGAGGAGAGCTGCCTAAGCCCATGGTGAACCACAGGTGACTGAACTGCTGTGTCCAGGGGCCTCTGGTGTCTAATGATCTTCATCACCACCTTCCAAGCTGTTCACCAGAACATCAGCATGGCTGACTGAAACCCCCAGCAGTCAGGGGCATTGCTGCCCACCTAACATCTGTCCAGCTGCCACAATGACTGGGAATAAGAGCTGGAATTAACAAGATTAAACAAGAATCCTCACATGAGCCACACTGGCTGCAGCGCCACGTTCCCAGCAGGAGCAGGAGCTGAAGGGGCTGCTGCAGAGCTGGGCCTTCGTTTCCTCTCTCTTTATCAAAAAAAATCCATCAGGAACTACTGGAATGGCTGGAAAGGAGCAGTTTTGCTTACACAAAGCATAACAAACTCCATTCAGGAATCACAATAGACGACAGCAATATATCATTGAAACAAAACCCCACAATCATTTCACTCATGACATTCAGAGACTCCACCTCTGCCTCAGGAGGTGCCTCGGCTGCACATTTCTGGTGGCCACAAAAAGCCTGCCTGTTTACCATGCCCAGACCCTTCTGCAGGGCCCCAGCACTGCCTTAGGGATGGAGAGAGGACAGTGAAATGGATGGATCTTTGCTCTGACCCATCACAGAACCCCAGAAAAGTTTAGGTTGCAAGGAACCTTGAAGCTCATCTCATTCCACCACCTTCCATAGTCCAAGTTACTCCAAGCCCAGACCAACCTGGCCTTGGACACGTGCAGGGATGGGACAGCCCCAGGACAACTTGTGCCAGGGCCTGCCCACCCTCTCAGGGGACAATTCCTTCCCACTATCCCATCTAACCTGGTCCTCTGGCAGTGGGAAGCCATTCCCTGTGTCCTGTCACTCCAGGCCCTCCTAAACAGTCTCTCTCCATCTTTCTTATCAGCTCCTTCAGGTACCAAAGGGCTACAATTCAGTCACCCCAGAGCCTTCTCTTCTCCAGGCTGAGCAATCCCCACTCCCTCAGCCTTTCCTCCCAGCAGAGCTGCTCCATCTTCTCAATCAACTCGGTGGCCTCCTTTGAACTTGCTTTTCCAGTCACCCTTTTGGTGGCAGAAGCCCCAAAAGGTCTGGGATTTAACCAGCACGGCAAAGGACATTAAAACAAATCAACAGCCAGGCCGTAAATCAAAATTTCAAAGGCTCTCCAGTGCTCCCAGTTTTGCCACTGAACGTGCAGCAGAACACGGTGGTGCAAACCCAGCAAAGAGACAGCACTGCCTGGAAGCAAAGGTGCTCCACCGAGGCCATCAGGAAGGGCACAGATAAATCCTTCAGAAGCTCAGGAATGCTGGGGCTGTGAACAGGCAGAGGAGGATCCAGCACCTCCCAGGGAAAGCTGCAACCCTCTGTCTGTGTGCTTGAAGCCAACAAAAGCACCTTTCCTGGTTCCAGCCTTTGATGGTCAACTGGGAGCTGCTTGGCAGTCCCAGAGTTGTTGAAAGGAGCCCTTTTGCACTTCTCATATTCAAATCCCGGAGCCGAATTGCTCCTTTCTACTTTAGAGCTGATGAAAAGCAAGGTCTGAGGTGGAACATGAACACGAGTCGTGGCAGTCGGCTGTGGAGTGGTTTGGAGTGAAGTCTGTCACCAAGGACACGACCAGAACCTCTGTGGGATGTGCAAACTCAGACTGCACAAAGACAAGGACCATCTCACCTGTGCTTTTTCTGGAGATGAGTAGTAATGTCTTTGGAAACCACCAGGGAAGAGCTGACCATTTTTTTTTCCAAGCACTGAGAATATCTGGGAAGGGTCTACACTAGCATGGGATAGGGAATAACGACACAGTTATAGTGCAGATCCCCTGGTCATCACTCCTCAGCCACATTAATGGCCTTCAAAGGGACATTTTGGTGCACAGAAACAAAAATGGGAACAGCTGCAGGCGGGCAATGGATGTGCCCCAAACCTGAAATGAGCTTTAAGAGCCTGAGCCCAACCCTGACCCTTCAGACAGCTCCAACCTCCTTTCATGGGGGTATCAACCCACAAAATCAAACTCAGCCTTGCCCACATTGAAGTCCCCAACAATCAAACACAGCTGGAGGGTCCTGGACCATCCACTGCACGGAATCACTTTCTCAGAGAACATAATGATGCATGATCTCTCTTGGGGCAGTTTGTGACCTTCCTACATGACTGTTAGAGAGTTCTTTCTGTCCAGGCACCTCAGAGCAAGCCACAGTTCCCAAATAAAAGGGAATCTTACCGGATAGCCCCAGTTGCTGTTTCCTGTCTGGGTTTTGGAGTAGTAGCTGCTCCGGGATGTCCCGTAGCCATAACCATCAGCTAAACCATCATACATGGAACCTGCAGAGGGGGAAAAAGAAAGTGTTCAGCAGGAGAAAGTATTCCCATCAGGCACCTTTCAGAGCACCTTTCAGACTTATGGAATAGTGACAGAGTTATAAATCTCAACAGGAGCACAGGAAATAGAGGCAGCACGTTGAGCCCTTGCCATTGCAGGCCACTCGTAGAAGATGTTTATTCCAGAGGAGCTCTTGGAAGCTCCAGTGCTCAGATCACAGGTGACTCCCTGAGGTTTTCAGTACAAAAGACCAGGTGCCATAAAATCTACAGGAGATGAGGAGGAAGGGTCAGAGAGCAGGTCTGTGATTCCCCCCACTCAGCCTTTCCTCCTGGCAGAGCTGCTCCATCCCTCTCATCGTCTTGGTGGCCTCCTCTTTGCTGTATGAGAGGCACTTGATGACATTTTGTGCTGCACAGGCTGAAAGGTCTGACCCTGGGCCACACTTCTTTCCTTCTGACTCGGAGATCCATACAATTTGCCTGTGTGAAGGCAAAACCCACCCCTGAACCTTTCACCATTCTGCCTTTCTGTGTCAGAATCCTAAAAATCCCATCAGCACAAAGAGCCTGAGGAAGGCTCACTAAAGTCAATAAATAATCCACAACGAACACGATGGGTAAAGGATGATCAAGTCTATTTAACGCATGAGTATTTAAAACAGCAAAGCCCTAAAAAGCCCAATTTCACTGCCTTAAATGTCAACCTCATCTCTAAATGATCACTTTGTGAGTTTGTGCTTTCCTTTCCTGAAAATGTGTTAAGGTCCATCACTGTTTTTGGGATGCCGAGGAGAAAAGTGAGATTGGATCTCAGATGTTTTTTAAATATCTTGGACTGGGGGGAACCCATCAGCCATTCCTACCATTTCTCAGTGCTTTAACCAAAATGTTTGGTCATTCCAAAAGCTGTGTCTCTCCAGTAGCCTTTGGCAGTGCAAGCCTCGGATCCCTCCCAAAAATGTTTCAGTCAATGCTACATTCATCACTAAGAGAAGAAAAATGAAGCGAGTCATTATCTTTCCACCCTGGAATTTCCTTAACCCCCTTCAGATGGTCCAAAAGAGTTTAAGGTCACTGAAGTTTCCTTTCCAAAAGTGCCCAATAGTTGTGGCCTCCCAGGTCCCGTTATGAGGAAGTGCAAACCCTACACTCCAATTAACTTCCAGGGGAAGCTCTGAATGTCTAACGAGCTACAAAATCAGGATGTACCTGTCTTAGCTTATGCTCCTAAACTGGTGGGTAATGTCACAAATATCCTAATCTCTGTGATTGTTTGATAAGGCTCATCTCTTAGATAAACTGGATAAGCTCGACCACAAAGGCCCCGAAGCCACTCAGGTCTTCTACAGCCACTGATCCTTGGAATAAACCTGATTTATTGCCTTGCCTGAGGCTCCCAGAACCTGTTATGGTGATTTGGTTTGTGGCTAAAAATTCTTGCATTTTCTCAGGAAGATGATTCCCGTGGATGTGGTATAAATAATGAGCTTTGCTTCCCATTGTCAACAAGAGAGAGGCGAGTCTGCAGGGATGGGAGCACCTGGAGAACGTCACCCGGTGCAGAACAGGCAACAGCGAGGTGGTTTCACCTGTGCAGGAAACCCCAGGACCTCCTTGTCCACAGTCCAGAGCCTTGGATCCCTCCCACAGCCCTTGGTAGGTGTTGCTCCTTATGGACATTTCTCCAGCCCTGATTGCTTCAGATGGATAAAACTGCAGAGAACTTGCTGAGAAATCAAGGAAATGGCCATGGACATGCAGTGGGACACTGAGACACGTCCTTCACCTTGTCTCCCTCCCCGCCCTGGGAATTCATGTTGGGTCTCAGCAGCAGAAAGGCAGGGCTGAAAATGGGAATTTTGGTCCAGAGTTACCGAAGGACCATAACTCTGAGCACAAAGAGAAAGCCATCCCACTATAATTCCCGGGGAATTCCTGCTTGGAATCCACCTCTGGAAACATCATGCCACTGCAGTTGGTTGCACCTTGGGAGCATTTTCCTGACCCTGTGAGTGAGCAGGTGCAGGAGGGGGTTTCTGGAGGTGACTCACAGGTCCATCTGACCCATCCTCCCTGGGGATCACACCTTTCCTTTCAGGATCCATTCTTGCCATGCACTGCACTGAAGACTTTGGGGGTTGAGCAAGGAGACACCACAAAATAAGCCAGTTCAAGCACATCTCTAATTTTCTTGCATAAATTCACTGCTACACAGCAGAATTCAAGAGATCAGGCAGTTCAGGCAAGTTTATGTTCTTCAGTTGTGGAAGAGTTGCCTTCACCTCCAAGAACTTGTATATAAGAGCTTATAAATGCATAATTACATAGAGCCTCAAATGTTCAAGGCATTTTGAAGTCACCTTGCTGGTTGGAGAAGATGCTTCTCCTGCCACCACACCACTCTGATTTGTTGCTTGAAGAGCTCAGTCTGAAGGCCAGGAAGGACCTGGGGATTTTCTGGTGGAGGTGGCTAAAGAAAACATCATCTTTGTTTGCTTCTGAAAGTTTGGGCACTTCTCTGCCTGGTTCATCTTGAGAACCATCTTGGACGTGCCACCAGCCCCCAAGGAGAGGAAGGACATTCCTCTTTTCAGCCACCTCAAGGGTAAACACCAGACAAGCTGGTCAAAGGTCCTCACAATCTGGGATGAAACCAGACAATCTCAAAAAAACCATCTTTACAGGGGGTGGAAATGCTCTTTGGAGGTGATGCCTCCTGGCTCTTTTTCCTAACCATGTCCATGTGTCTGTGTCCCATTTGTCATCGTGCAAGCAGCTGTTTGGGTCTCTGAAGAGCCCATGTGCACTTGGACAAAGGCAGAGCCAATTAACACCACTGCAATCAGAGTAGATAACAGGGAATCATGGGATTGTTAAGGTTGGAAAAGCCCTCTAAGGTCAAGGAGTCCAACCATTAACCCAGGACTGCCATTCACCACCAACCCACGTCCCCAAGTGCCACATCCATGTGTGTTTTCAACACTTCCAGGGGTGGCGACTCCACCAGTGCCCTGGGCAGTTGTGCCAGTGCCTGACCATCCTTTTAGGGAGGAAACTGTCCCTTCATCTCCTCTGGCAGAACCTGATGCCATTCCCTCTCCTCCTGTCCCTTGTTCTCCCTCCTACTCCCCCCTCCTGCCAGGGAGTTGCAGAGAGCAATTTAAAATCTCATTTACCTTCAGTGGGACAATCCATGAAGGTAAAATCTAATTACAGCAGGCAAGAATTGCAATATCTCGCACTTGCTGCCCTGCGAGCCCCCTCTACCTTCTCCCCTTGCCCTCATCCTCCTCTTTTTCCCTATTTTGGATCACTCCAGAGCAAACTGAGGCTCCCATGACCCAATATGCCTGTTCTTGGTGAGTTATTTACTTCCTTCTAAGGCAACTTTCCCCCCTGGAAGCTGAAGGGCTGATGGCAAGGAAACGACTTGGGTTAAAAGTGCCATTTTTTTCAGCAGGGCAGCAAAAAAGGCTCCAGCTGGACACACAAAGCCAGCGTGGAGCATTGTGGAAAAGGATGCATGTTAATAAATATTAATCTGTGGCAGGGAAAGGCAAGACAAGAACCAGGCACTGGTTGTGCAGGATAGACAAGTTAAATCATAAACTATGCACGGCTTTCAAACAATAAGGATAATTAAACATAGGAAAAACATCGTAAGAGAAGAGGGCCTGTGGGAGGCACAAAGCAAAGCCTGGCTGCCTTCTAGGAGAGAAGTGGTAACGAAATCCAATTGCTGAGATTCTTGTAGGAATGACCAAACTCCATTTCTGCCTTCTGGCCCATGAACTAAAGAGTTTGGGGATTTTTTTCTATCCAAATTTTGTGAGGTTCGTGGAAGAGTGGGAGACTCCCTGAATTGTCTCACGGTGGGGGAAAGGTAGAGAAGTCTTCAAAAGACTTGGTATCCCCAAAATCTCCTCCTCCCTTCACATCAGAGTGCTCACCCCCATCAAAACCGGGTGGGATCCCATCAGAGCTCGGTGGGATTTCTCCCCTCTCAACCACAGCCAGCACAGGAATCCTCTCAATCCCAGCTCAGCCCTGAGACAGTTGGATGTGACACTCCTTGATCAGGTTTCCTCGGTGACAAGTCACTGGCAGAACTTTTCTTTAGCCAGAGGACTTTGCAGACCAGCACTGTTGGCTACGAGGAGCTGGTTCAGCCTGGCCTGGCCTGGCCTGGCCTTTTCTCCCGCTCTGCCACCGAAATTCATTTTCCCTGGAAATTTGCATCACTCACAAATTCAGTGGGAGCCATCCAGTCAGCTGTTCCCATGGGGAGAAGGACAGCTAAGCCTTAGGGCAGACCCCACAGACCCAAAACCCAAGGCAGGCAGACCCCACAGACCCAAAACCCAAGGAGGACAGACCCCACAGACCCAAAACCCAAGGAGGACAGACCCCACAGACCCAAAACCCAAGGAGGACAGACCCCACAGACCCAAAACCCAAGGAGGGCAGGCTCCACAGTCCCAAAACCCAAGGCAGGCAGACCCCACAGACCCAAAACCAAGGAGGGCAGGCTCCACAGAGCCCATAGACCCTACAGACCCAAAACCCAAGGAGGACAGACCCCACAGACCAAAACCCAAAGAGGACAGACCCCACAGACCTAAAACCCAAGGCAGGCAGATCCCACAGACCAAAAATTCAAGGATGGCGGATCCCACAGACCCAAAACCCAAGGAGGGAAGGCCCCACAGACCCCAAAGACCCAAAACCCAAGGAGGGAAGGCCCCACAGACCCCACAGACCCCAAACCCAAGGAGGGAAGGCCCCACAGACCCCAAAGACCCAAAACCCAAGGAGGGAAGGCCCCACAGACCCCACAGACCCCAAACTCTGCACTCATCCTTGGGAACACCCATAGCTGCTGTGCTGAGACAAGGCCCCACTGTGGGTGCAGGCAACTGGTTTCTTCCCACTGTCCTACACCAGCACACACCATTTTGAGCCCAGACCGACCACCCTGCCCTGTTTGTGCCCATGCTGGGTGACACCAGATGCTCAGAGAGTGGCCACAACACCTTGACCTAGTGGACTCCCAATAACCAACTCATTTTATGTATCCATCGATCATCGGGATATTGAGGGAGCGCGTGTTGACCCTCCGAAGGAACTCCACTTGTGGGATACAACAACACCCGCCCCTGCTACATTCAAGAGGGTTCCATGTCCACGCTTCCTGTCCTGCATACACAGGGACACGATTCCTCAGGCTCTGGCTCCAACCACGGAGCAAAACGCAGCACCAGACACCTGGAGCTGGACCAACATCTGCCCAGACACACACAGGGAGCTGTCTGGGTGCAGAGGGAACGAAGCCCCCAGGCTTTCATCAGGGGGCTTTGGGAACACCTCAGCTTGGGCTGCCTTTGAGGAATCCCGGGTAGCTGGTGTTGGTGGAGCATTTGGACAGGCAGGGTCCATGTAGCCTGCTTGTAGGAAGCACTGATTTTTCTCCCTCAGCTCTGCCCAGCTAATCTTTGGCAGTAAAACTGCAATAAAACCCACTGATTTTAGTGGTTTAGTTTAGTTTGACCCACTCAGGCACCAACCAGGAGAAAACCCCGAGAGTATATGGCAACCTCTCGCCCTTCTGGGATTCCGTCCAGAAGTTCACTGAGAGAGCCACTGCCAGGGTGAAGTGGCCACCAGGACCTTCTTGCTGGCCAATCTCGCCGTGGTGGGAAGGGGATGGCCTCGGCCCCGTGTTCGGAGGCAGCTCCTGGGAGCGGGATGTGACTCAGCTTCCCTGGGACACAGAAACCAGAGCTGCACAACTCCACGCAATTCCCATTCCCAGACATTTCCAAGTCTCTGGAGGAGGGTTGATCTTGCTGGGCAGAGATGGACAGCTTGGGAATGTGCTATTTTATTTTTTTCCCTCTCCCAGAGGTTTCACGTGGGCTCCTCTCCAAGAGGAATAATCCCCCTCTGCCTCCCTCCCTTCCTGCCTATGGGCAGCAATGGGAGATATCCCCCTTCCCGCTACGTCTTGAAATGCCCTTCCACTGGAACAGGAGGCTGGCAGTGCCCAGATCCCCATCCAGAGCCTCTCATCTCATCTCATCTCATCCTGGGGTGTATTTTATTTTGTCAAGTCTGGCATCGTAACGCCTTAAGCAATAAACCCTCTGGCGGTGGCAGAAGAAACCTCTCCTTGCCCCGGCCCTCCCTTCTCCCTTGGAGTCTGTGCCCACAAAAAAAGAGAGAGCAGAGATTTGTTCCTGGTGGTGACCAGCATGGCACTTGTGTCCTCCACTACAGGACATGGGGACATGCCACTGCCCCCCGAACCTGCTCCATTCCCCTCATCACAGCAATTCCAGTGCCTGGAGCAGGGATGGCTCCCGTGGGAGCAACCACCTCCACACTTCACCCAGCAGCGTCGTGCCACCCAGTTTCTCACGGCAAACCATCCCAAAACTTGTGTCTGGATCATGACACTGGGAAATCCATCAAGCAAGGCTTATCTCCTGTCAGAGCCTGGCTCAGCTCTCCCAGCTTTCCTACAAACTCCCTCTGCACTCTGCTCGTTGGCTCTGAAACACCCCCACCAAACCAACACCAGGGGCACCTCTCCCAGCTCAGCTCCTTCCTGCCGCTCACACCGGGCTGTCCTGGAGGCTCCCACACTTCCCAGTCTGCAAATGGGGGACGTGTTGGGAGCTCCAGAGGAGACTCCCAAGCCGAGGTGTGTGCCCTGTGAGTGGGCACAGCCGCCTGCTCTCCACCTGCCCAGGTGGGCAGCAAGCCCTGGAGCGTGGCCAGTTCCAGCCCCATGGCACGGTGGAAGAGCAGCTTTGCCCATCCCCAGGAGAGGATGGCAGAGAATTCCAACCATGGGGGCACTTGCAGAGGAAGGATTTGATCAAAATAAGGCACCTACTCCAGCTTTAGAGCCAGGGGAAAAATGGTTGATAGCACCACAGCGCAATGTCCAAGTGCCTTGGGGATGGGGAGCAGTGCAGCATTCCCTGGGGATCAGCTCCACCGGGGAGGGAGTCAATACATCCAGCTCCGAGTCTTGCCCTAGCTCTTCCATTGAGTGCCAGAGACCTTGGCACACCCTGCCTGGGGTGACCCACGAGACAACCACACCGCTCTGTCCCCCACAAAGAGAACCCCACAAAAGCACCCCCGTGGGATTTTTTTACCTCGGTTGGAGTGGCCCACGCTCGACGACACGGACGACTTTTGCTTCTGCCGCTTCACCGTCATCATCACCTGCTCCTGGACCCGCTGTTTCCCCGTGCCTTTAGTTTTCAGCTTGTGGTCCGAGGGCAGAGCCAGAGTGGAGCTGGCCTGGTCTTGGAAGCACTCATAGGCCAGGGCCGTCTTCAGTGGGGAGTGGAGCATGGCTGCGGTGACACCGTGGGGCTGGGGGGCACCGGGGGGCTGCACCTGTACCTGCACCTGCACCTGACCGCGCACAACGCGGGGCGACCGCTCGTGCTGCCTGGGCTTAGTCTGCCAAGCCCCTCCTTGCCATACGGCTCCCCTGGCCCAGGGTGTCTCAGAGGCTCCTGCTCCCAGCTCGGCTCCCCGGCGTGTGAGCAGGCACACCCTCTGCCAGACTGGATATACAGCCCTGCCTGCACACACCCACGCGCTCCCGCCGCGGCTCCCCGCAGCCCTCGCCCCAAAACTGCCTCCCCCAGACCCCGCCGGGGCACACGGGGCACCTCGGGGTGCCACTGGGCAGTGGGCAAGGCTGGGAGGCACGAGGGTTGGGGGTGGACGTGGCTGTCCCCCTCCACGGTGAAGGGCTCATGGGTGAGGCTTTGTGGGTCTGGGGAGGAAACGGTGCTCTCTGGCAGCTGGAGGGCTGGAGGATCTCCCACACAGTCTGCACCTCTTGGGTTCTGCTATTCCCTTTGGTTTAAACTGGATCAAAGTTGGTGCCTGGGTGCCAAGAGCCTGGAGACACCCCTGCTATGGGAGGCAGCGTTGCCCTTGGGTCAGAGTGGGCAACGCTGCCCGTGGTGCCAACCCTGCCCAGGGTCCAACCTCTGTCCTGCCAAGGTGCCCCTGGCTCAATGCCCCAGCTCCCAGTCTGCAGGAATCCTCCTCTGCCTGCATGGGTTGTAAATCCACCCCACGGAGCCCAGGAATGCAGAACACCCAGTGCAGGGGCCGGGGAGAGCCCTCGGGAGGTCCTCAGGAGGGTCAGGGGGCTACCCATGGGGCTGAGACCTCTCCCCAAAGGGTGTCCCCCTTGTTGCAGGGACAGGCCTACAGAGAAATCTGCCAGGCAGAGTTGGGGCAATCTTTGCAAGCGGCTTGGAGTAGCAGAGAGAAAAAACAGGACATTTAGCAAGCGGAATAAGAGATAAAATGGCTGTGCAAGAAATGACATGCCAGGTTATGAATGCGAGCAGAGAATTTTCTCTCTGCCAAGCCACACTGCAGCAACTCGTTTGCAGAGAACTGAGCACCTTGGTGCTGGTGTGACCAGTTTCAGGTCACAGCAAGCGCTGACAAAGCTCCTGCCAAGCCACAAGAGGCTGATAGGAGAGAAAAGGCAAAAACCCCATCAGGAGGGAGGCCGAGGGGAGGGTGCCCAGAGCAGAGGATTCCTGGGTCCCCCAGGACCAGGTCCTGAGTGTTCGTGCCAGCACACAGCCTGGAGAAGGGCCAGGAAGAGCAGAGCCCTTGTGCTGCCAGGTGGAGAGCGCTAGAAAGGTTGACATTTGGAAGGCAGAACGGTGGTAGAAAGGACTTTTGGGGTTTCTCTCCAGTGGGAATCATCAGCACCCAGGGCCTGGCTGTCTGCAGTCCAGGTGCCTTCAGCTCACAGATGCTTTATTTCATTCCCACCCATCATATTTCGTGCTTCCCTGGTGGTTTGTGTCCATATTTCGTCTTTTGTGCGAACAGGAGCAGTCTCAGAGAGCACAGGGCAGGCTCCTGAGGAAGATGAGTGTTGTGCACTGTCCTTGTCTGGTGCTCCAGGACGCTCCTCCCATGGAAGCCAAGAGCAGAAAGCCAGATTTTATCAACGGGACGCAGGACTAGAGCAACTGGAGGGTGTTTGCCTTTGGTCCCCTCTCCCCTCGTTTC
Organism: Grallaria varia; assembly: GCA_013396735.1. Lineage (NCBI taxonomy): Eukaryota > Metazoa > Chordata > Aves > Passeriformes > Formicariidae > Grallaria > Grallaria varia. Next base: position 145,643 of record VWZG01001762.1, read on the forward strand.
CTGACACCTCACCCGAGGGATGCCGAGGGCTCGTTCTGCTCCACCACCCCAGCTGGCTGGACTTTCAAACCGTGCCCAAGCAAGTGCAGCGAGGAGAAGGGCCGAGCGCTGCCCAACCCCGGGGGGCTGCTGCCCAGTGAGAGGGGCTGGGGGGGGTGGGTGCCCTCCTTTGCTGCTGCTCCTGGGGAGAAATCCGTGCGCTTCCACTGCAGGTCGGGAAGCAGCAAAGCAACACCTGGGTGTTGTTTTCCCCTGCCCTACTTGTTTCTCCCGAGCGCTTGTTATCGGTGCCAGGCGATGTTTTTCGCGTATCAATGACAGGCTGTCAGCGTCGGACGGCTCCTGCTCAACAAAGTGCCCGGCTCTTGCAAACCTGTAATGTCATTTTCGCCCCGCGGCGAGGACCAGCCCTCACCCTGTCCCCGCACAGGAGAGCCCCGTGTTTATCCCAGCGCCGTCATTTGGCTCCGGCATCTGCCCTGTTTCATAACTCGCCCAAAACGCTGAGCTGGGCTGCGGAGCCGCGGACGGGGAGGCTTAGGGAGGCTTTCAAGAAACAATGGTTTCTTGGGGCGAGCTTGCACGGTCTAGCCCAAGGGAGGGAATCTCCCAGGTTTCTGCAAGGGGCTCCCAAAGTGGATCTGGAGGAGCTGGAACGAAGGAGTTTCGTTGCAGCTCTGTGTGAGCTGTCGTTGCGCTTGGTGTCGGGGCTGGTCCCTGAGCACGCCGTGCCCGGCGAGCCCGGCACGGCAGCAGAGCCCGTATCCACCGGCACCTGCAGCTAATTCCCCGTCTGCCCGTCTGTCTGCAGCTCCCGGGCAGAGCGGGCAAGGCTGGAAGGGAAACCAGACCCGTGCCCAGGCTGGGGGACGACGGGCGAAAGGTGGGTGGGTTTAAAAAATTCGATTTAAATCGCCGGGCAGGTGGTGATTTGAGGGCGAGGGGCACTCGCTGCGGTGCCGGGGCCGCGTGTGCACAGCCCGAGCATCGCATGGCGATGCCGTGACTCACCGCTCCGCGCCCCACAGCGGGACACGCCTTGTGCTCCTGGCCTCTTCAAAGCATTTTTGTACGAGTTCCTGGGATTCCTGCCAGCTGGCTGATCCCAATCAAAGGGCTCGCTGGCCCAACGCTGCTCCCCGAGCCCTGCAGGTTCCCTGTTCGAACTTGTTGGGCGCTCCTGAGCTGGAAGTGCCTGTGGAGCACCGGGGAAAAGAATTGCTCCCTAAAACTCAGAGAATCACAGAATCAACTGGGTCGGAAGGGACCTCTGAGATCATCAAGTCCAACCCTTGATCCAACCCCACTGTGATTACCAGATCATGGCACTCAGTGCCACGTCCACTCTCAGCTTAAAAACCTCCAGAGATCGTGAATCCACCACCTCTCTGGGCAGGCCATTCCAATGCCTGGTCACTCACTCTGTATAGAATTTCTTTCTAATATCCAACCTAAATTTCCCCTGGCAGAGCTCACATCCGTGCCCCCTTGTCCTACTGTTGGTTGCCTGGAAGAAGAGACAGACTCCCACCTGGCTACACCCTCCTTTCAGGGAGTTGTAGAGAGGGGTGAGGTCACCCCTGAGCCTCCTCTTCTCCAGAATAACTTGTGTCAGGGAGTCCAGCCAAGGGGTTTTTAGCACCAAGGGTTGGTTCTTCCTCAGGGCAGGTGGTCACAGGAGGGGCAGAGCTAAGAGTGCTGGGAATTTCATGTATTTCCTGGGGTAATGCCACTTTCTGAGCAGTGACTCAGCCTCGCCCCGGCACAGCTGGGGCTTTGAAGAGCCTGACAAGGCTTCTCCAGGAGGAAACCTGCTCTTCAGTTTTGCAAAGTTTCTCTCTGCCTGCCACGAAAGTCTCTCTTTCTCCCGTGGGACTCGAAAGCAGCCCAGGAACGGGGCAGATGGAGATCTCAGACCCAACAGGGCAACCAGGATCCAGCTGAAAGGGAACATGGAGCTGCCATGCCGAGGAAAACCACCCTGGATCCTGCTGAGACACGTGGGCAGGTTGTTCTGGAGCAAAACCTTCCCCCTGCTCCTTGCACATGTGCGGCACTGAGATGTTTTTGGGATGGTGCTGTGGGAGGGTGAGAAGGTGACAGCACCAGGCAGGTCATGGGCTGACCCTTGGCAAAGCAGGTGGACTTCACAAGCCCCAGAGATCTCCCCGTGGGCATGGGAGCTTAGGTGGGGAAAGTAAGGAAATCCCTGATTTTTCCATGAAGTAGAAGGATGGCCTACACGGAGCAGCTGAGAGGCCTCATGCAGCCAGTTGAAAGTCTTGTGTGATGGAGATAAAGCACCTGGAGCATCACTGAGGTGTTCCCTAACAGAGGTGATTGGGATAGGAAGGGGCTGCCACTCTGCCCAAAGCAGGGTCAGCTTTGTGGAACCTGGTCAGGAACAAATTGCTCCAGACCTTGTCCAGTGGAGGTTTGATGGAGATCCCAAAGCCTATCAGGCCTTTCTCCCAGTATTTGACTGTCCTCATAGTGAATTTTATTCCATGTATCTAGGAGGAATTTCCCATGTCCCAGCTTGTTCCAGTTGCCTCTCCTCCTCTCCCCATGCACCTTAGAAGATGTGACTCCATCTACATTAAATCACAGAACTGAATGATTGAATTGGGTTGGGACCACAAAGTTCACTGTGTTCCACTCCCTGCCATGGGCAGGGACATCTCCCACCAGCCCAGGTTGCTCCAAGTTCCATCCAACCTGGCCTTGGACACTTCCAGGGATGGGGCAGCCACAGCTTCTCTGAGCACCCTGTGCCAGGGCCTGCCCATCCCCTCAGGGAAGAATTCCTTCCCAATATCCCATCTAATCCAGCCCTCTGTTGGTGGGAAGCCATTCCCCCTTATCCTGTCACTCTGTCCCTCTCCAGCTCTCTTGGAGTTCCTTTGGGCACTGGAAGGGGCTCTGAGGTCTCCCTGGAGCCTTTTCTTCTCCAGGCTGAGCCCTCTGACCTCTCCCAGCCTGGCTCCAGTGCAGAAGGGCTCCAGCCCTTGGAGCATCTCTGTGGTCTCCTCTGGGTTTGCTCCATCTTCTCTGCCTACTCCTGTTCATGAGCTGCAGAAAGCTTCAAGATCCCTCCAAACCTTCCCTTCTTCGATCTGAACAAACCCAGCTCTCCCAGTCTCTCCCTGTGTGTCCTGTGCTCCCCTCCTGACCATCTGGGGGGCTGTAGGGGAGGCCAAGCCCTTGTCCTTGTCAGCTGGACCTCCATGGGCTCACACTCCTGATTCCCTGCCTTCACTGCCCGTTGGTGGCGGGTGGCACATGTCACACGCTCCAGGGGACACATGTCACACCCTCAATGGGACACAGCACGGGGCAGGGTGGGATGTGGGCACCTCACAGCTCCGGGCAGGAGCCTGGCAGCAGCTCCAGACTCAGCACTCTCAGGGCTGAGGGTGCAGGTTGTCCTGCTGCCCCTCCCTGCGCTTGGACACCCCCTGCCAAACGTCGCAGGTCCCACCTTTGATGAGCAACAACATCACAGGTCTGAAGTGCTGACGGCTCCGAGGGCTAAGCAGGCTCGTCAGCAGAGAAAAAGGGACGTGGTCAGCAGGTCACTCTGGAAACCAGCCCCAGGAGTGGCCGGGCAGCTGCCAGGGAAGGGCAGACACCAGGGAGGGGCGCTGGGAGGGGAGGATGGTGATGGAGAAGGAAGGATCTCTGCCACCCAGTTGGCCAACCCAGCCAGGTTTCGTATCCTTGTGTCCCCACCTCCCCTGAGGATCCCGAGTGGGTCCAGGAGCTGCTGCCCTTCTCCCACCTCCCCCCAGCACTCTCTGCGAGGTCAGTGCCCAGGACAGGGTGAGCTCAGCCTGCAGGTGCGTCCTCAGGAGCTCTGGGAGGGGGAGATGCTTCGTGCCCATCCTCCCCACAGGGACCCTGCTGGCAAAGCCCCTCCTTGCTGCACACCTGGCCCAGCAGCCCAAGGGCAAAGCTGTGACACTGCATGGGGACAAACCCCTCCATAGTCCCAGGAGGTTGCAGAGGATCCCAGATGGGGATCTCTGGGGCTGGTCCCATCCCAAGGACTCCCCTGGCACCGGTGCAGCTTGGTGGCAGGTTGTGACATCCTCAGGAGAGGACCCGTGGGAGGGGATGGGCGCAGCGAGGAACTCCTTGTGCTCCTGGCACTCACCTTTGGTGGTGCAGCCCGTTCTCGGGGACCAATTACCTGGGGTTGCTGCAAGAGGCTTCCCTTGAAAGTGGGCAGAGCTGGTGAGGTCAGCACAGGGTCTGGGCTGTGTTCCCGTGCCATGGGACTGCCCACCACACCCAGCCCTGTCCTGGACCCCCTCTGGGGCTGGGGTCTCCTGGCTGCCACCTCAGCAAGGTGGTGGTCCCACCTCAGCAAGGTGGTGGTTCCACCTCAGCAAGGTGGTGGTCCCACCTCAGCAAGGTGGTGGTTCCACCTCAGCAAGGTGGTGGTCCCACCTCAGCAAGGTGGTGGTTCCACCTCAGCAAGGTGGTGGTTCCACCTCAGCAAGGTGGTGGTCCCACCTCAGCAAGGGGGTGTTCCCACCACAGGCTCCAAAGGGCACTGAGTCAATCCTGCTTGACTGTGCCCAGAAGACCTGACAGACCTCTGTGATAGACACTTTCTCCCTAATTTCATCTCCCTACTCCATTCCTCTAGGCCTTGAGGACCATCCAAGGACCTGTCTGGTGTCTTCCTTGCTTCTAGATGCATAAAAGGTTGAAGAGTTCCCCCTCTCCTTGCCATCCCATGCCTGGCAAGTCCACAGGGAGGTGGCTGTGGATGGAAGCAGTGCTTGAGGGTGGCTGTGGTTGGAATAATCACTCTCAGACAAGGCAGAAGAGCCCACACTGCCATGAAAAACCCTTGGATAACCTAAGCGTGTTCTGGGGTGCCTGAGCATTACCTGGGTGGTGCCCTGCAGATGCAGTTGAGTCCTGCCAGGTGCATCTGCTGCTGCCAGGAGGGGTTGGAGGGAGGGTAGGGCTGTGGGGCACCATCCCCAGAGGTGATGCTGCCAGGCCCAGGAGTACTATCAGTGACTGGCACAAGAGGTCAAGGAGAGGACTTGTGCCCATGCCCACTGCTGGGCAAGATGGAATGCAGAGGGGTGTTTGGGACCAAACAGGTGTGAAGGGTCTCCCACGGGTGGGCACCCAGGGGAGGTGTGGACAGACATACACCCCAACCATGGTGGCACCTGGACTTTTGGCCTCCCTGAGCCCATCACAGTCTGGACCAGCTCAGAAACACTTCAGGGAAGGGAGAGCTTGTTCCCACTGTGGAAGGCGCAGAAGTGACAGGACAAAGTTTAGGAAGGGAGCAGGTGTGTAAATGGTGTGAGGATGCCCTCGATTCCACAGCATTGTGCAATCCCCACCCGGCTGTTGGGGGAGGAAACCTCATAGTCCAACTTATGTAATGGTTTAGCAACATATCCCAGTGTGACCCTGCTTGTCACAGCAGCCCCTGGTGAGGGGAGTGGGCGCAGGGAGGCGATCCCACCACAGTCCCCTGGCACAGAGGGGGAGCACAGTGGGTGCCCCTGGCCCCCATGATGTCCAACACCAGGTTATGTCCATGTTCTTATCTTCTGGTGCAGGCCTCATGGTGTGTTTCTGCAATTCTACCTTGAAATGAAGACTAAACAGCTACTGGAATTTTGAGGGATTGATATAGGATGGAGTTGGTATGTGGAAACATTAAGCTACTGAGCTACATTAAAACTACAACTTCTAAAATCTACAAAATTAAAAAATTCAAAAATCAAAAGCCCTGAGGCATCAGTGGCCACATGCCCACCCCACGTCTGGCAGCACCATCACTCCATCACCACGTGCTCTGCAGAGAGGTGCAGAGGCTCCTGGCGCTGGTGCAGCCTCTTCCCTTCCCTCCAGAGCTCCATTCCAGTGCAGGGCTTTGGGAGAGGGACATCCCTGTCCTGGGGGGCATCTCCCTTTCTCAGGCCTTCTGCAGGATGCAACGAGCTCCACGTGTGGTTTCTGTCCCTGCCCTCAGCACAGGCAAGTCAGGAGAGAGTCGGGCTTGGAGGGACTTTGGGAGCTCCTGAGCCCAACGTCACATTCAAAGCAGGGTCACTGCAAAGCAGCTCAGGTCACTCCAGCCCTTGCCCTGCTGAGCTTTAAATGTCCTCGGTGAAAATCCCATCCCAGGGCTGCACATCTCTCAAGGGAAAAGCTTTTTTCTTGTGGGCAGTTGGAATTGTCCCTGTTGCAGCTCCTGCACGGTGCCACTTGTCCTTTCCCAGTGCCCCTGGAAGGCTCTGGCCCTTCCCCTTGGCTGACGAAAACCACTGAGTGACCTCTGCTCCTCCTGGCTGAAGGCAGCGCCTCCCTGAGCCCACACGTGGTCCCCTCTGGCCCCAAAATCTTCCCTGAGAAGGGAAAAATGGGTTTTTAAGTTGACCAACAGCTTCATGGACTTACAGAGAGTTTCAGCACACAGGCTACAGGTGAACATTGTGCAACCAAACTTCAAAGTCATTCACATCATCCAGGGGACTTCAAAGACCCCTTGGAGAAGGTGGGAAGGGGTGGTCCAACAGCTAAACCACAGCTGTCCCCGCGTTTGTTGGCCATTTCTGCAAAGCCCAAGGTTGCCAAGATTGCAGAGTAGGTTCAACCAAAGAGCAATTTCACTTTTCTTTAAAGGCACAGCAACTGGGGTTGGAACACACACAGAATTTCATTAAAATTACATCGTTAAGGACCGTTCTGCTGCTTGGGAATGACTGAAAAAAAGTCTTACTTTGCTTCTGTAGGTCAAAGTGCTTCGTGTTCCTCTGGTAATCAGGTTGGATCTCAGGACAAGGTTCTTCCCCCAGAGGGTGGTGGGCACTGCCCAGGCTCCCCAGGGCAGTGGGCACAGCCCCAAGGCTGCCAGAGCTCCAGGAGGGTTTGGATGATCCTCTGGGGCACAGGGGGGGACTCTTGGGGATGGTCCTGTGCAGGGCTGAGGGGTGGACTTGATGATCCTTGTGGGTCCCTCCCAGCTCAGCGGATTCTGTGATTCTGTGAGGCGGTGGATTCACCATCCCTGGAGGTTTTTAAACTGAGATTGGACGTGCCATGATCTGGTAAACAGGCTGGAGTTGGACCAAGGGTTGGACTTGACCTCTGAGGTCTTTTCCAACCCAGTCAATTCTATGATTCTATGATTCCAAGTCCCCTCAGCCTGTGCCGAGGCTCCTGCAGCGGAACCTCCTTGCTGGACGAGTTTGAAAAGGCAGCTCTCAGCTCCTCTCTGTCTCACACGTGGCGCTGTGATAGAGGCTCTTTACTCCCTGCTGGAGTTAAGCAACTCAACCCTCCTCTTGCGTTACCGAGCCTTTCAAGCATCCCTTGATAAGCACCGTGAGTGCAGCTCCCTGGGCATTGCCACATCTCTCGGCGTGCTTCGCCCTGCCAAAACTGAGTTTCAAGGTACCTATAAATTAGGCTTCCCCGGCCGGCTTTCATCTGCTCGCCGTGCAGCGGGTGGCAACAAAGGCCACGGGGTGCCACGCCAAGGCAGAGGAGCCGGGTGTGGGCAGGGCAAGGCGGGCACGGGCTGCTGGGGGAAGCAAAAACAACCTGCCAGCCCTACA
>VWZG01001763.1:243-48283 GCA_013396735.1 Grallaria varia
TTTTTTTTTTTTTTTTTTTTTTTTTTTTTTTTTTTTTTTTAATTTAATGGCAATCACGATGATTCAGAGCGGTTTGTAGGGGCGGGGAGGTGGGAAAGGGAAAGTTTTAGCTTAAACACCAGGCTCTCGCTGTCAGAAGTTCAGGGGAAAGTGATGGCGAGTTCATCTCCAGGCTGGCTGGTAGCGGTTTGTCCCAGACAGACAACTGGCCATAGATCCTCGTAGTCGGTGAAACGTGCCCAAATGATCTCTGTGGCAATGTCTTTTACGAAATAACCTGTTTGTGGTGTATTAAACACAATGGAAGAATAGCACAGGTATGACTGAACTGCTTTCTGGCTGAACTGTATGTACAGTTATTTTTACGACGTGTACTCGGAACTGACAATGTATTGTGTTCCCCAAAGCTGTAACAACAGGTTTTCAGGTTTGCTAGACGTAGGAAAGACAGACAGATCCCTTGTCGAGACATTTCTTTTAATTTATTGGGTACGACAGACAATGGGAACCAAAACACACAACCGTGAGGAAAACGGCAATTGGATGGTATCGTTAGGGGGAGGAAACAAGCAAGAGAAAAAGACTAGTAATCATACTTAATCCCTTGTCATTATTAAAATTATAGTGTTGCTGGTTAGATGCACATATCGGATGCATCTGAAGGTGTCGAGGATGATGGATTTAGTACAGAGGAGTAGTGTATGCTGGGTGACACCAAGATTTGTAGTCACAGAAATCAGCAACTAAGTGAGAAATTGCAACTTCCCTGTGTGTGTGTGTGTATGTGTGTGTGTGTATGCCTGTGCATGTTTGCAGAGCAGTTTATTCCCCTGCTCCCTGCTTGCAGGAGTTCTCTCCAAGAAGAGGTGGGATGAGGGATTCCAGGGAAAAAGCAACACCAAGAGCCAATTAATTTATTCTGTGTTAAATAAATGGAGATAATGGTGTTGATATTGACACTGATGTGGGACAAAAGCATCATATGGGGGTTTAACTGACATTTGGCTGATACTATTAACTCTTTCCTAACCAGCCTCATCAAAACAACTAATTAATTCCTTCTTGCAAGAGTGAACCATCCTTGCTGAAAGTCTGATTCGTAGCTCTCCTTTCTTTTAGCTCTTTTTTGTGAATGTATGGTGACCCAGTATTGCTAATGCAAAAACCAGGATGGACTTCCCAGGGAATACAAGCTATATTGGGTTTTCATCTCTTGTTCTCCTCAATAATACACCTTTGTTGGTTTTGTAGCAAGTTTGCAACAAAGATACTTAATGCCCCGGCCTGTTAATGATGGATTATAATGCTGAGTGTAGCCTAAAAGAGACCTCTCTGAGCCAGAGACATGGAGAATCCCCCCCACACCATCCAACACTGGCAGTGCGTTTGTATGCCAGGTTCCCTCATTAGGCTTGCAAACCAGGCTTTCTTCTTCATTTAATGTTTGTGATAAATTATAGGTTCTGATGGCTTATCGATTTGTGCAGAAAGTGAGCTATCTCTGGAACAAATTTGTATGTTATCAGATCTTTCTATGGGTTTGTGCACATCTGAGCACACTTCCAGAACTTCCTTGCTCCTGGCAAAGGTGTTCCACAGTGTAAAAACTTTTCAGGCGTGTTATTAGAATGCCGCCAGTTAAAATTGTTTAACCACTGTGACTAGTAAAACCTGTGGCTTAATTAGCCACTTGTGTGCGCTCATAACCACCTGCCTTCACTTATTTTCTTCATTCTCTTTCTCCCCCACTCACTCTCTCCTGTTTGTGCTCCGTCAGCTCCGTAAACACAAAAACTCCTCTGCTGCTGTACTGTGACACAAAGGAAACAGGTTTCTCTGTCCAGCTGTGGAGATGTCAGTAAAGCATTGCTTCTCTGCAGGTCATGGCCCATCACAAAGTTTTGTCACGGGATGTGGCTGATTTCTTTACAGAAGTGTGGTTTGTCAGTAGGAGAGTAAGAGTAACTTTCTTCTGTGGTTTCTTTCCTTATGTCTTCTTTCTTCTTCTTCTTAAAAAAAATTTAAATTAACTAATAAAGAGTGACAGCAGGACTGCCTACAGCACAAGTGCAGCAGCAGGGCTCTGGCTGTACAGCCACCGGCTGGAAGGGTGTCAGAGACTGACAGGGCCTACACAAGGGCACTGCAGCAGCAATGTTGGTGTTGAGGGGCAGGTAAGGGCAGCCTCCCTGCGGAGTGAGCAGCTGGAGTGACTCATTTGGTCTCTGCTCCTGGGGAAGCCCCCACTCTGTTCAGGTAATCCCCTGGCACCTCGGTAGCACAGTCCCATGGAAATGGATCAAGGATTGAGGGGCTCGCATTCCACTACACATTTGTAAGATTTGTGAATTGTGCTCGACAGTGGCCGCAAGTTGCAGGAGTGATTTAAGGCAGGGGGTGGCACCAGATTTAAAAACAAAATAAACGAAAAATGAGAATAATACCAATAAACACTGAACTGGCTGATCCCACAGAAACCATTTCTCTCTTTTTCCTTTAAGTCTCTTCTACTGGTGCAATGAAGGCATAGGATACAACTCTTAAAGTTAGTACATGAAGTTAAGACAGATTCACGTGAATGCTTTCTAGTCCCTTACCCTCACGTTTTTAATGGAATGCTTCTCACCCAGCATTTTTTAAAAAAACACTTGAATTATTTTTTCTTACTTTTCTTGTACTATTTTCACATTAAAAGTGTCCCAATGGTCTAGTATTTTTCATAGAATGTTATTATTACTAGGAAATTTTATGTACAGCAATAATAAATCTATAAAAATGAGATTGACGTCACGTTGCACGCTGCCTACTTGTGTATGTATATTCTGTGTTCATTCAGATTTACAGTTGGTTTAAAGAGACATTATCTTTATTTACCCATAGAGACTACTTATTGTCCTCTGATTGGTATACATGTCTATAACTTCTGCTGCAGGTTATGAAGATTAGGAGCCTGATGATAGTTTACATCCCACTCTCTTTGAAATGATCCACCTCCATTCAGCGTATGAATCTCCTTTGCCCCGCTCCTCATATTCATTAGCATGGCAATAAATTCAGGCAGAGAGGTTGACTTGCACTGGCACGGGCTGAAGGGTTGTGCCCAAATGTGAAATATCATCTGTTTAGGCATGCTGTCATCATAGCTGGTACCACTTGCTTTCTTTGTAACAGCGCAGCTAATTGGTACGTGCGCTATTAAAGTGAATGTTTGCATACCAACCTGATATAGTCAATACCAGCCTCCAAATCCGAGGCACCTCACTGAGTTGCATTTCAAGCCAGAGGGAGTTTGAGATGGCCTTCTCCAGGGATAGGTTGTGATGATTGATTTCAGCAGGAACGGCGTCTGATCCTGAAAATCTTAACACCATATGGCATTGCCACGGGGGAGAGAGGCTGCGCTGGCAACCTCCGAACTTGCACTTCGTGTTGCGGTAGCGTGTGTGAGCGCTGTTAAGGGAAGACTGCTGAGCTCTGTGGATAGGGGTCAATTAGTAGGGGCCTCAGAGGAAGCAATTTCCCTGCCATCTATCTAGCTTTAAATTACATGCACGAGTTAAGTGACGGCATGATGGAATTGAGTAGTGTGAGGGGAAACTGTAAAGTCTGATAAGGAGCAGGTGGCTCACATGATCCAACTGGCTAACTGGAAGGTAGAAAGAAAGACCACCTTGTAGTCTGTGTTGCTGCTCATCACTTAACATCAGCAATGTTGCTGTATGACAGTTTGTCTCTCCTGCCTGCCACTGCCTTGTAGCCCTCCATCTGGCCAAGTCTCCCTGCGTGCATGTGTTAAACACTGTGCAGAAAATCTAAAAAGCAGCCCTTGTTCCTGGGTGTTTACAGCTGGAGCAAGGACTGCAGTTTGTCCTGAATGCAATTCACATTGGCATTGGCTGCAAAGCCCTGATGGCCCCAAGTGCTGTTTTTCCCCTCTCTCCTTTCTCATTTATGTTCCTTGTGCTCTGCTAGGGTGCTCTTGTTTTTCTGTTCCCAGGACTGAGCCTGCAGGGAGTGTGCCTGGCACTGGAACTGACTGCTAGTACCATATGAGAGCCCTTTCTGGGTGGCTGTGGTAGTCCTGCTTGGGGCTTCCAACACAGTGCATAATCCTTCAGTGACGGTGTGGGCAGGGAGCAGAGGAAGTGAGAGGCAGGGCAAGATCTGACTTTTGTTGAGTGTTTTGCAATGTTTTTTTGTCACTTTTATTCAGATTTTGCATGTCTGGGATAAACATACGTTCGATGATGAGTTTTCCTTTGGACATCTGAAGGTTCTTGGGGATAACACAAGGCTTCCTGCTGTCACCTCCAGCAGAGACCAGGGCAGCTGCAAGCATCTTTGCTCACCGGCGCCTGATCTCTACTGTTCAGAAATCTCATTGAACTAATTGACCTTAGTGATAGGATCACATCTTGCAAGGCAGGAGTGTACTGTTGTTGCTGGGAGACATGGGGTGGAGAATGATGTTTAGAGCCCAGAGGAGTCAAGCTTTTGGTCTTTACAGTTCTGGCAAGTCACTGAGTTCAAGTGATTTCCTCTAAAATGGAGTTGGATGTTACGTGAATTACCGTTTCATGTTTTGTTGCTTCCCTTTCCTTGTGTGATACTTGCAAATCAGAGAAAGTACCCAAATCCCATGACATTACTGTTCAACTTAGAGTATAAACTGCTTCTTGATACAGTATAGTTCATTAAAGGGGGGGCAAAAATGAAGTCCTTCCTGCCCAAGGAAATACCTTAGTTGTGGGATTTGGTACTGAACTGAACAGAATTTCAAGGAATTCTGCAAAATTGTAGGCCAGTCAAGGGCTTAACAGTCTCTTTCATACAAACAGTGCTTTCTACATGCATTTGGAATTGCGTGCTTTAAATCATTGAACTATGGTTGTTTGCCAGTGAAATTGTCCATATGGTAAGACTGGTTAACAGGTTGTGGTGGTTCTGCATTTTGATTGCACTGAATAGTTCTTTGCAGGTTTTTTGAGGTACTAGTGTAGGTTATGCAGCTAGGGCATCAGAATTCTGTCAGACTCTGGATTTCAGTGTCATGACTGATTGGTTAGTCTATTTTTTAAAGCTGACATAGTGAAATCTCTGTGTATTGTTTAGGCTGGACAAGCATGTGTCATGAGAAAGACGATGAATGAAGGCAGTTTAGGAGGGTTTTTTGGAGCAGTCATTAGCATAATAAGTATCTTTTTTCTTCCCCTCCTCCTCCAAAAAAAAGAAATAAAATCATCTAGGTCGCTTTGAACTAGGTATTTCAGTTAGAAGTGTATAGAACCACCATGACTTGGAGTCCTATGCCAACTACAGGATGTTTAGAAAGTCTTTCCAATTCTATGTTTGTACAAAATGTTGTAGACTATATACGTCATGCCTCATTCATATAGGGACACTCTTAAGCTGGTAGATATGCAAATGTCTTGTTATATACCACTATTTAGGAGTGGTTAACAGTAAGAAACAGCCTCGATTTTTGCCTGCCTGTTCATGTGTGTTCATATTATTGGGTTTTGGGCCCACTTTCCATGCAATTCTGTTTGCTAAGCGCACACTTAACACCTTTACTGAAGTCAGGGAAGACATTGGTCGCTTGGAGAATGAATTAGGATGTCAGAAAGCAATCCCTTGGGACTGAGGAAAGAAAAGGAACAGAAACTTTTTTTTGGTCAGAAACAAACAACCTGGTGCTGTGTTTTTTGTTTTTAAATAAATGTGCTCTAGAGAGTTAAACAAATGGTTGATACTGATTTCTGTATGCTGTGTCATGCATTTGATACGTGGCAATGACTGAGAACAGATCCTTTCCAAAGATCCTAAAAATTTGTTTTGTTAAAAAGAAAGCAAGTAGTTTTCCAGCTCTTAACATGCTTATATTTTAAGGGTTAGGCTTGGTGAAGTAATTCTAAGCAGGCAAACCTAGAATATACACTTTAAAGACTCATCAAATATAGCATAGTCCTTTTGATTGCTGGTTGCAATGGGAAATGGCAGCTGATTGCAGAGGGAACGGCTTTGAGATTAGCTTTTTGCATGTACCCAAGTGAGTTAGGAGCAATAAGAAAGTAACTCATGTCACTGTAGAAAAGTCCCTAGGACTTGGCCTTGGTTGCTAACAATTCCCAAGTTACTGACTACGTGCTGAAAAATTGGCAGCAGACACCACATCTTCTGAGGAGTACCACCATCCAGAGGAAGCACTTCTCTGCTTCTGTAGTGTCTGTATTTTTGATAGCTCATCTATTTGAATGATCATACTGAGCCACAATGTCTTGAAGCATGCAGTTTCATTTGACACTTTTTTTGCTGTTTGGGAGCCTATGCTGCTGTGTCTGTCTTCTCTCTTCTTTTGGGTACCTTTATTGTTTTCCACAGTTGTATCTTGTTCAGTCACATGCAAACACCTGCCCTGCAATTGAATTACTCTGCGGTGTAATCTAAAGTCATCCCCCATTTCAGCATCCTGCACTTTCTGTTATGTGTTGAGTTATGTTGCACCATACTTTAGATGCGACAGCCATTTAATAATGTTGAAGCCTTGGCTCTGCAGGGGCTAAAAAGATCCCAGCAGGCTTGTTAACTTCTATTCTCAGACATTATGGGAAATATTTTCTCCTCCCTGGAACTCCTAGGCATCCTCTTAATTAACACTATAAAAATCCATAGCCAGGTATGCGCGAAGGCTGTTTGGTTTTTTTTCAGTTTTCCAGAGTTTCTCCATTCCTTCCTATTTAACCAGACATTCTGGTGCCAAGTGAGTTATGAGAACGTAAAAGGAATAAAAGCAGTCTGGGTCATGCTGGATACTGTGTTCTTGTCAGGCAGCATACTCATCAAGTGCCTTCCCCTCACTCACCATAGGGTCTTACTCTTTCCCCTACTCTACTCAGTATTTTTCTTTATATCGGTCTCTGAAGTGTTGGGCATTTTAAAACTTTGCACCTCTCCTGTCTCAGGACAGTATTCCTTTCTGTTCCAGACTGCTGTGGTCATGCTGTCTGTTGTACTTTTATACAGGATCCCCACTAGCTGGTATCAGACTTCATTTGACTAGGAGTTATTTGTACAGAGGTGAGAGAGGTTATTCAGTGGTTTAGGAAGTGGAGAAGCAGTATTAAAATTTGAGGTGGAAGGAGGAACTTAATAAATACTGGAAAATGATGGGGAATCCAAGGGAGTTCAGGATGGATGTCACAGACGAGGAGGAAAGAAGAGCTGCAGAGTGCTCAAACAGAGGAGAACACAAAAGTGGTGACTGAGGGTTATTTATACTGAGTGAAGCCTCAGTGATGGGGTGCCTGGTCCTCCATAGAGGTGACTCAGTTACCATGGGACAGACAGACTGAGCACTGAAGGGTACAATGGTAGGGCTGAAGATGGCAGTGAGATCTTCCCTGGTGAGAGGAGCACAGTATGTATCTGCTGCTGTGACCAGGAGGTTTGCTATTAGTAATTCAGGTGAGGCAGTTGAAGAGCTCTCCAGTAACCATCTTCCCAGACTTGTACAGGGGAAGGCCAACACTTTATACAGCCAAAGGGGACTTGAAGCAGGGCTTTCCACGTGCCCTTGTTCATAGGGTAAACCAGTTTCTTCAATTGATTTTTAAAAATTGACTAGAATTTATGGAGAGAATTTGGATATCAGTGTAAACATTTGTTATGGGCAGAGTTGCATGGTCCAAACAAGTTATTCAAGAGCTAAGGAAATTATAAAGGAGAACATACAGAAAAACCAGCAAGGGAGAGGAGAAACTTGCAAATGAAAGGCCAAAAATGATGATTTGTTGCATGAGGACTTCTTGGTCTTAGAGGTTTCTTTGGTGGTGTGTATTGTGTGTTCTAGGAAAGCTGCAACGTGCTAACAGCACATCCATCTGCACTATGTTAACAAAAAGAATTTGTTCCATTGTTGTGAAAGAAATACCCCAAAACAACTGCAGTTCAGTAACATCCACCCTTCTGTACATCCTAACTGCTGGGTGGGGATGCAGAGTGGATGTAGCAACCTTGGCAGTTACAGGCTTGGAACAGAGCTGAAGAACTCTGGGCATCTGTATAGAAGGTACAAGGAGGGCAGAGAGTGATTATTGTGGGGCAATTAAAGAGGTCAGAAATGGAAGAGGAGAGGTAAAGAGTATACATTGTTAAATATGTGATCTCCAAAGTGAGTAGTATCAGTCAAACACGGGATTTTGGTTTTAGAGTGAACAAAAGGGGAGAAAAATACGTTTGGAAGGGTTGTGGGTATGACCCACGTGGGAGGGAGTGGGAGAGGACTCGACACCATCTTGGTAATGATATAAAATGTGTTCCCTCTAAATCACCAGTTCATCTGAGTTCTGGGAGGTGGTGATACCATTGTCTGGTTGCTTGGAAGCTGATGTAAAGTAAATTGGAAGTCAAAGTCCAGTGGAGGTGACAATGTCATGAAAATAATTACTGACATGTATCTTAATTGTCATCCTTGAAAATTTCAGAAGACACATCCAGCAATGAATGGGGTTCAGAACCATTTACTATCTTTTTTTTTTNAAACTTTGCAGAAAAAGAAACAAGCAAGGAGAGACAAGGCATTTAATGGATATATTTTTCACTGGCTCTTCTATCAACAGCAGATGAAAAATCCCAAAGGACAGAAGCAGTTAGCTAACCAATGAGGCATCATAGCCGATTTTAGGTTCCATGCAGGAGAAAAAGATACTGAAGCCCCAGCAGCTCTAGGGGAAAGAGATTTAAATTTAGGTTTGGTACTGAGAAACGTGCCTCCCCTCTGCTTGGAGACCAGTAAGAGATTACTGTACCCCAGGGCAGCAGTTTGGAGGATGATAGAGATGTCAGCCTATGAGTGCAAAGACTTGTACCACTGGATGATGAACCAGCAGGGATTTCTCATTAATGGAATGAATGTTAACAAGAGTAATTCTGTTTTGTGAGCTGGTGTGTGTGTGTGTGTGAAGGATAAATGCTAGGGGCTGATGGATGGTCTTCACAGAGATTTGATTAGAGAGAAGGTGAATGGCGGTGTGTGTGTGAGAGAGGGAGGTGTATGCACGTGATAGATCCACTACAGAAGACAGGCACAGTTCTAGTTGATAATGTCTGACAGAGAAATCAGCAGGAGTAACCAGAAAGGTCCTAGGCAAAAGCAGAAGCTGAGCATTGGTGTGGTATTTCATTTTACTGTCTTTTGCATTGTAGGGCCTTGGTTTTTATGTTACATGGTGGTAACAAACCTCTGCCCAAGAATTTCTCTATAAAACTTTTCTCAGTAACACAGCTTTCTGCTTTTTGCTAATAAAACATTTGACTATTTGACACTGATTCCCACAGTCAGTATGGGAGCACTGAGTGACAGCTTTTCTGACCTGTTTAGCTTGAGTTTTGGCTTCAAAGTAACATTGTTAAAGGTTGTATGAGCCCTTTCCCATCCCTGGAAAAGGAGGAGACAGGCCAGACCTACTAGTTGAGAGGCCAGGCAGGCAGATCCAGCAGAACCAATCCCGCATCATGCCCGACACCTTCATGTGCTGCTGGAACACAAATAATAAATTAAGAAAAGCGAAATAGTCACATAAGCCAAGTGGGCACTCTAGCTGAATTACCAGGTCCGCCTTCAGGTACAGGGATAGCTGAAAAAACTGAAGGAACTGCATGAACTGCTCGAGAGGGATGTAGAAACAGAGAAAGAATCGTGAATCCCTTTGGCAGTGAGATGCGGGAGACCCCTACACTGCAAAGCCAAACCTCTGATGTCTTTCCTGCTGCCTTTGCCAGAAAGCCATTAGGAGCCCCTGCCCGAGGCCGGAGCGGGGCCAGCTGGAACTCAGTGGCAGGGTGGCAGACGGCAGGAGGAGTTCCCGACCCCGGCTTGCCCGCCGCTGCCAGCCTGGCGTGCGGGATGCCAGGCACGGGGAAGCCGGCGGCCAAGCCAGCTGCCCCCCATGGGAGCGAGCGGGGCGGCAGAGGTGGAGACTTGGCTCCATCCCTCAGCTTGCCGGCCAAAAGAGCTGCGCTGGCACAAGGGAGGGAGCGTGCTGGAAGGCGACCGCAGCCAGTTACTCGCAGCCCGGGAGGGAAGGGGGAGAGAAGATGTGTTCCTTGCTAGGGCTCTGCCTGTACCCTGGGGCGATGCTTGTGCCTGCCAGCCTCGACGCGCCGTTGGGGTGCTTGGGGACTGGAGCTTACTCCCGGCGGGGTTAAGGCCGACGGTGGAGCGGCTCGAGCGTGTGAGCTGCTGCACTGAAAGCTGGTGTGGCTGCTCGTAGCTGTAGGTGCTCCCTGGCATGGACAGGGGCTCTGTCACTTACATTTCCCGGGACCGAGCTGTTTTTATTTGACAACGTTAGTCTGGATTCCTTATGATTTCTGATCGGTATTTACCGTCTGTTTTCCCCAATGGCATTATGCATTTTTTTCAGATCAAAAACCCATTCCCCAAAATTTAATCTCATTTATAAAGTGGAAAAATTAATATATAAAATAAACTATGCTGTGCGGTGAAAGTAAATGAGGGACACCTTGCTCCTTTTTTCTCCTGTGGAGAAACACATTACTCCTCTGACTAATCCTATTGATTTGGCTGGGGAGCTATGGCCTGCTGCTGAATCCAAGTGGCAGCATCCGGCCATACATTGGCAGGTCTCCGTGGCCATTGGCACAAATCCTTTACTCCGCAGCTGACTCCACTGAAATCTCATGAGGTTACCTCTGAGCGAGCTATTCGAGAGGACCTGGGTTTTCAAACCATGACCCTGACTTGGGAGTACATTTCTTAAATTTCTATTTGCAATGTCCCATGGCAAAGGTTTACTTTTCACTCAGTGGAGCTGGCGGCAGAGAAAGTCAAATGAGTTTCCTAATCGGGTATGTTCTAAATCTGGTTTGTCTCAAATACAGCCTGAGAGATATGCACTGCAAGTGGAAAAGTAACTGCCAGCACGCAGATGCGTTTCCTCTCGGAGCAAATAAAGCTGACTTTTAAAATAAATGTTAAATCTCATCCTTGGTATGAAGGGAGACAGGCCTGTAGCTCAGGTATGGGGAGAGATATTTTAAGGTGAGCTGTGGAAGACAACTCACCACCAAGCATCTGACCCAGCGTATGTGTCCCTTTTTATCTGCTAAGCCCAATAATAAGCTTGTTATTAGAGCACATCTGTTACTGCCTGATAACACATACAGCAAGCAGGAGCACAGTGTTGGTGGGCAGCCAGGGAATTTGGCAGCTGTGGGGAGCGGCAGCTTCGTGGGCTGTTTCACACCTTGTCCAGAGCTGGGGCAGCACATCCCTCCCATGGGCCTGTGGCTGAGTGGGAGGGTGCCAGGAGTTTGAGGTGAGGGCTGTTCCTGTGCCAGCTGGTGTGCACATGTGCCAAAGCCAAAGCGTGTGCAGGAGCAGTACCTCATCCACTCATCCTCCTGCAGCCGCAACTGGCCCCCTTGGTGTCAGGTCGGTGTGGTGGGTCTCTTGGCATACCTCCAGGAGAGGGAGTGGAGCAGCTGGGAGAAACATGCCACATGCTGGGTTCTGCCTTTTCCTTCTGCATTTCCAGGAGATGCAGTTCACACACTGGTTTCTTGCCCCCAAGCCTCCTTGCCTGAAGAAAAACATTCAAGGAGACTGTGTGAGCGTAATCTGAGCGACAGGAGGTTTTCCCCAAAGTCATTGCTGTAGGTAATGTATATTTATGAGCGGAACAAAGTCGGCTGCAGATACTTTGACAGGCTGCTTTCCTCTCACGGTGGCTTAGTATTTAGGCAAGTGAGGAGTGGAGATGCTGTCCAGACTGCATTCACTGGTGGCAGAGCAGGCTGGTGCAGGACAGATGGCACCTTCCACTTGTCTTCCTATGGATCAGGAGATGCTGGTGTTCTGAGGTTTAGGAGACTCCAGTACCTAGAGGGGTCCTACAAGAAAGCTGGAGAGGGGCTTTTTACAGGGTCATGTCATGCTAGGAAAAGGAGGAACAGCTTTAAACTGAAAGAACATAGGTTTAGATTAGATATTAGAAAGTAATGCCTTATGGTGAGGGTGGTGAGACCCTGGAACAGGCTGCCCAGAGAAGTTGTGGATGCCTCATCTCTGGAAGTGTTCAAGGCCAGGTTGGAGGGGGCTTTGAGCAACCTGGTCTAGCTGAAGGTGTCCTTATCCATGGCAGAGGGATTTGAACTAGGTGGTCTTTAATGTCCCTTTCAACCCAAACCATTCTCTGATTCTGTGGTGCTCTGCAGGTCAGGAGATCCCATCACTCTGCTGGGCTTTAGCGTATCACAGTGCGACACACAGCTCCATTCCAGCAACACGGCTGGGTCTGTACCACCCACGCATGCCATAGAGCCTGGTGCTTGTCTGGGGAAGGGTCTTTCCAGAGAGGGAAATTGGGGATGGAAAGTGAGTTTTGAATTTGCACCAGATTCTGCACTGTTTGTGTATGAACAATGCTGATGTCATTTCTAAGGTGACTGGCACCTAAATTAGCTTGTGGCACTGGATATAGAAAGTGTGATGTGGAGGAAAGGCCAGTTTACTTTCTTGCTGATGGTCAGGTGAGTTCTGTGGGACTGACTGGATGTATGGCCTGTATTTGCACAGTGTAAGAAAAGCATACAAGTACTGGTTTATGGCCAGTGATGGTCAGTGTTTGCTGGGCTGCTGATTGATCCAAATTGCATTTCATGCAGCAGCCAGGACTTTCCAGCTAAACATTTTTGGCTACCATAGAACATCAGATTTCTCTATGTCTTATCACACATCTCTATATATACACTGGTTTCATTTCATTTGCTGTGTGAATTGGAGATTCTTTAAGGTGCTGTCTATTTCTGTGGTTGTGTAGGTCTCTGTAAAGACTGCCAGGTAGCCCAGATCTTGTTGAACATACCTCAGCTGCAATATACTTCTGAAAGGGCCTGTTGAGCTGGATTGTTTCAGCCAGGGCTTCTCAAGAGGAATGACAAGTGCCACGTTTGGCTAATATTTTGCTGTAGTCAATGTGTGAGTTTACTTCAATAAGAACAGGATTTTTGCTCATGGACGAAACATCAAAGGATTCTTACATAATGCAACATCTTTTTAACATTGGTGAAGCATTAGGTTATAATCATGTAGTCCTCTGATGTATTTTATTATTCTATTTTATTTCTGAATGTGGTTCACCAACAACTCAGGTGATTCCCTAGCCTTGTAGAAAATTACAATACAAGTGATATACGGTGAGTCTTGGTCAATTTTCGCTGCACCCTAAGCAACAGTATCCAAAGCAGGAGTGGCCAGCTTTCCTGATTCCTCATCTCTTTATTGCATCTTTCAGGTGGTTGTGAGACTCATAGAGCCAAGGAGACGGGCATCTCTGCCAGGTTTGGTAGGCTTTAGGTCCCCAAGGGATGGGGCTGGGCCGGGCAAGCAGGTGGGCCTTGGATGAGCAAAGCCCACTGTCTGGCAGCCCAGGGGACAGTGGGAGGCATCACTCTTTAATGAGTGCTTTTGCTGTGAAAATACAGGTATTGAAACAGAGTTTTTGGTGAGGAATTTACAGCACCTGCCAGTGTGCTGTTGTCATATGTTACATGTAGCGAGGGTCTGCTTTTACATTTCCCTTTGGGGCACCCAGGACAGATACAGAGGTGTCATTTTTCTATTGATGCTTAATTGAAGAGATTTTCTGTTGGTTTGTGTTGCCATTTTTTACTTCATCCTCCAAAAATGTAGCATGCTTGGTCCCCTCTGCGAAGCTGATTTTTCAAGGCAATAATTAAAATTTCAAATATTTGAGCTACTTCTTTTGCAGTGAAAGCTGGCAAGTGGGGAGCAGAATAGAGAGTTTGAAAGTGTGGTGGTCATTTAATCCTGGGTTTGTGAAGGGATATATTCTCTCCAGCACGGCGCTTTATGGCATTACCTCCTCAGAGAAGCCAGGGCTGCAGATTTCTGAGCATCCTCCTGAGAGCGAGCCTGCTGTTTGTCAGCATTTGCACCGGCACGATCTGGGAAGGCTTTTACAGCAAAACTACGCTGATCAACTCTGGTTTTGCTCCTCACCAGCCCTCCCTAGGCTTCCAGGGGGATCTGTCTTTCCTGTCACTCAGGATAACGATTCCCCACCGGCTGCACAGAGATCCAGAAATGCGCTGTAATCTTGCCGAGAGTTTGATTCCCCGGCTGGGACTGCTGGATTTATACAGCCAGGCAGCAGTCATTGCACTTAAACTTGTATGTTGGTGTGCTGAACCTCTAAATGGGCTGAAGGGTATCTCTTTGTCTGGAAATAACCTTCATTCTTGGAGTGGTGAAATCTATGGATTTCATCACATAAATTGGTTTCGATTTAACTCGAACCAGCTATTCAATTTTAAAAGATTTCTCTTTTTGTTTAAGAGTGGATTAATAATTCATTCCCAAATTGGTCGTCAGTGCAATGGATATTTAATTGTAAATGTATATCTTTAATTAGAACTTGGTACACAGATGCAAAAATTCCTTATCTTGCAGTTTTTCAAAAGCACACATTAAACCACATCTTTCCCCTTCAAAAATACTATTCTGTGTATTTAAAGGTCTGAATGACCTTTTAATCAGACATTACACCTTTGTTTCCAGCTGATATGACAACGTCTGACAGTAACTCAATCTGATGCGGCAAGAAAACAAATAAAGGCCATCTCAGTCACTATGTCTTTAAATCTCTCTGTCTAGCTGTGGTTTTGTGTTCAGGCAGATGGACCCACAGCAGAATATTACGTTTAGTTTTCAGGTGAAGGCAATCTATTGAGTTTAATACGTTTCCGCGTTTGACTGTTCTTTTGAGGTCAATTTAGTCATACAATTGTTTCCTGCCATTCCAAACTCCAGCCTCTTCTGCAACCAACCTCTTTATAAATTATAAATCTGTGTACCTCGCGCTCAGCAGCCATCTTACAGCCCACACAAACCGGTGCGGATGGTCTAACAATTGCATCAGCTCTCCTCGGCGTACCTGGGGATGAGGGATGCTGTGCTTTGTCACTTCTTGTGCTTATGCTCCACTCACGTAACAGGGCAGAACAGGGCCTGGTAAAGGTGGATATGGGCAATTCCTACTTTTGGACCACCGACACAAAGAAAACTCGTACTGGTCAGGGTGATTGTATTCAACAAACAATCTCATAGTCTTTGGAAGTTAATTTTCAGATGATTTATTAAAGTGTAACATTCATGAGGGGGAGTGGGTATTGAATTGACAACAGGTCAGACTTCTAATGATACAGCAGAATTATTTTGATCTCTGGTATTTCCATGTAGACAAGCAATAAACATAACAATAACAGCTCCCCTTTCATATGGCTTTTGCAAAAGGAGGAGCTGTGTGCTGCTTGAGCCTGATTATCACAAACTGGGCTAATTATTCAACAAAAAATATTTGCCATACTAATGAGCAGTTCCCTGAATTTCTAAAAGAAATATTCTGACACCAGGTACAATGCACATTGTATGCTGCAGGATCCACGGTTTGTTGGATTTTTATGGAAAAATTAGGAAAACATTTGAAAGGTCCGTGCTGAAACCAAAATGAAAGAATTCTTTCAAAAAGATACATGGTTACTATATGTGACACCAGCAAAATCTATGAGAACTTTTTCATTACAAGTATTTATTTGCAAATTTCCAAATTTTTGTTTTTTAGGGGAATTTCTTCAGATGTAACAGTACTATTTGTCGGTAGTTCTTAATGAAACAAGTACTTTTGAGCTGGGACAGACTGACAGAGTCACCTTAGGGCTCGTTCTCACCTCCCTGGCCAGTGCATTCATTAGTTTTGGGACAGAGACATGTGGATCTAGATGCATGGGTTCAAGGGCTCTTTCACAGTCTTTTAACTGTGAAGGAAACTGAGGACAAGAAGTACCTTACAGAAGTGACACAGTCCTTGCAGGGTCAGCCCCTCAGCCTCTCATATGTTGTACTTTAAAGCTGTGAAGGGAACTCGCCAGTACTCAAATGTGTATGGAGGCACCTGAATGCAAGTGGATGTCATTTTCAGGGGACAGCAGGCGGAAGGAGGAGGGAGGGTAGCAACTCTGCAAGTAGACTATTTCTGTGTAAGCCACAGTCCAGCTTGTGCGTGAAAAAAGGACATGGGCAAGCTGGGCAGTACCCCAAGGTGTTTCCCTCACTGAAATAAAATCAAGGATGTGTTTAAGTTCTTTCTGCATTACAACCTAGATGTGGAATGAGGTGCCCAGCCTGAAGTTTGAAAATACTGACCTCTGTTCCCAAGGTTTCTGTAGTCACAGCACACTTCCCGAGGGACAGATCAACCTTTGCTATTCTCCTGTCACAAACATGGTCTTGCCAAAGCATGTGTTTAACCTGCAAACCCACGAAGCCATAACTGTGCATCCAGTATGCTGAGGCACAGGCGGAAAGCCTTGTACAACTGTGAGGTTATTCTAAAAGCACTGTCTCTTTTCCAGATACTTTTTCTAGCAATGTTTACATTTTCATGACTATCTTGTTAACTAAGGAGAAGACAGCATGTCAGGTGTGTTATATACCGAGTACAATGTATTACGTGTGATCCTGAAATGGTTGTGTGTTTGGAGAAGGATGTTTCTATTAATTGTCAAGCAATGTGAGGCATCATGTTATTCCTAGATAACCGAAAGTATGCCTAAAATGTAAAGGAAAAGAACAACTAGAACTCGAGTATGCCAATGCTGCAAAAGAAAGCTTAACTTGTTTTCTTGCTTTTTTTTTAGAGAACACCTGTTCCCAGCGCTGAAGCATTCCGATGGTTCTTTTAAGCAGTAGTGTATCTTATTTTCAAGGCAGTCCGAAGTGAATGGCGAGCTAAAGTCTTGTTTTAAGAAACTGCTTAGTCCACCATTGAAGAATATACTCAGATACTATTTTCATTTATGTATAGGGGTTTCCTCAAAAGCAAAAGACAAAAATCTGGGAGCCTGGGGAATTGGCCAGCTTCTTCACATTCAGTACACCAATTCTTTCTTTGATGTAACTTAGCTATACTAGTGAAGTTGTTGTCTATTTTTAAAGTGGCTGTAAAAAAAAAAAAAAAGTTTGGGTAAACCCCTGCTATAAAGTCATGTATCTTTGAAAAGTAACATATCTATACTTCATTTTCAAATATATGTGTTTCAGTACTGTAAACTGTACAGATAGCCGCTTGTATTTTGTGTGTTAGACACAAGGAGACAATCATGTCTGAGCATCAATGGAGATAAACGGTTTGTACACAACAGTGTGGTTCTGCGAGTTAAATCCGGAGCAATAAATTCTAGCTTTAACTATTTATTTTGCTAGTTGTTTAGCATCAGCAGCAACAGCAGCACTGTTTTATCCTGCATCCTTCCATAGAGACTTGATGCCAAGTTTTCCAAGATAAAAAGATTGTGACGCATCTAGCAATTACCTTCTGTTGTGGTGTTGTGAGAGGGGAAGACGTAACACTTAAAATTAATCTTTCAAGCACTCTGTTAGAGTAGTGGTTTGTGCACTTGCATTGCATTCCAAATGAGCTTTACAGAGGAGTATCTCTCCAAAAATGCTGTCTGGTGTCTGACTTGTTTTCCACTGTGCTCTGAGCTGGAGTGTCCAGCATAGGCAGATGTGTAAAACTAGTCATCCAAATAAAGGTTGTTCTAGGATGCAAAACACAGTATGAGACTTTAGAAAAAATGATGATTCAGCATAACTACCCTCACCTACGAGATCTTGTGTAACATGTTCAGTCAATGGAGTAAGTATTTTATAAAGTGGAATGACTTATTTTTGGTTCAAGTGGAGCTCTTAACAGTTAAGTGAGTTTTGACAGTTAGACTGGTTTGGGTCTCACTTGTACTTGTGCTCATTTGAAAGCCTGGATATTTTTGTGGTATAAAAATGAACTTTTTTAAAAAGTGCTTTTAAAAACAGACCACTTCTCCCCGCACATTTCTTGGTCCCCAGATCTCGGCTTTGCTGAATGATTGGTCCCTTAGGCCCCCAGAAAATGCTTTGCTGTTCTTCTTCCTGCTCTAACTGCATTGAGGTAATGTTTACTCCATGGAAAGGCAGCACACAGACAGATATAATTCATGTGCTGTAAAAAATATGGAGGATTCTAAACTTAGGGAAACTTGTTATCAGTTGATCATCACTTTTTATTACTTGGCTTTGTCATACCCCTCACGAGTGAGAAGGACATGCCATCAAAGTAAGTGAATGCTGTTGTGCCATGTATTTGATAGATTTATAATTTTGTACAAGATAGGACTACCAGCAGTTTCACAGACAAGGTGCTGGACATGGAAATAACCAGGTAATGCTGCACAGCACATACAAATCTACTGTTTCAGCACTTTCTCCATTTTTTTGCTAAGGATTTCAGCCTTTGGCCCCTGGTCAGACTTACTTCATGAAGCACAAGGGATGGGTTGGGAATGCTACAGTGTGGGACCTGTGCAGGTGCCACCTTTGGCACATGAGGGAGCTCACAGGACTGGCAGGTGTTGGGAACAGCCCAGAAACTGAAGACCAAGGGATGGAGGAGGAGAAACCTCCTGAGGTCACATGTGTGTCAGCAGGACCAGGCAGAGCATGGGTGACCCAGGGTAACTGGAGGAGTCTGGGCAGGCTGGGCTTACACCTGCATCCTCAACTTAAGGCTGGTGCATGTCTATGTCTTTGCGTCGTATGACATCACATACGTAGCTTCAGAGGTGGAATGTCACACTTAAAATGCTTCTATCATGGTGCCCCTCTTACGGTTTGTAAGAGATCCTCAGTTAAATAGTCATCCAATGCCCATTCAATGACCTTTATGTCTGTATGGCAGCCATGTATGGATTTTTTTGTGTTGGAGATGTTTTGGTTAGGGCCTCTGTTACTGATCACTAGACCAATACGAGCTCTGCAAGGTCTTCTCTACCAAAGCACTTACTGATTTACAAACCGAAGCCTTATTTTCACATCTGGCTGGTAAGCTTGCCTTGCTCTTTGGAAAACTCTGATTGCTCTCACAGGACCAGAGGCAAAGTTAAGTTCAGGCTACATTAGGTGTACAAAGATACTCATAGCAATGTACTTACTGTCTAATACCCTAATGTTGCATGTCTTGATGTGGTTTCTTTTTTTGTTTCATTGTTTTGTTTTAAAGAACTGGTGGGTCTGTAAATTGTAATTGTGGTGTTTTACATGTCAATTCAAAACCGTTAAAACAAACAAACATACAACCAAGGCTGTTAATTATTGAAAATGAATGAGAGTTGATTTTTCTTTGGTTTACCCATATGGCTTTTGTTTCGGATATTGTTCCTTTGCACCATCAGGTTTTTAGATTTTGCTGAAACAGTATTTATATGATGTAGTGTGCACAGAGCGTTTTAATTAGTGATATTTGAAGAAGGAAATCCCTTTTCTGGCCTGTCTCTCTCCACTGCCCTTCCCTCCATCCCCTCCCCCTTTTATATACATATTTGTCAATCTGATTATTGTCAAGTTCTAATTACCAAATCTGTGCTTTTCACAAGGTCCAATACCATTTTCCAATACGAAAATTTGTATTCTCCTGCATTCTTCATTCCCATAATGAAAACTAGGAAAAAAGGCGGGGTGGGCTAAAGAAAAAGCAGAACTTTTACCGTCTTCTAGGTGTGAATGCTAAGCCTAATGGAAGCATTTTTGGCATACCCCAGATAAACTTAAGAAAAATTGTAAGGCTGAAAGGTAGGCACATGTACCCATTCTGTCAATTAATAACAGACCCTCCCTATGAGGGAAAATACTCCCTTTTGTACAGACCCCCTGGTATGTAAGTCCTACAATTAATGTTGAAGAATGTAAAGTCTTTAAATGGGCTATATCTGTAATCAAATAATGAAGAAAAAAAGTCGTTAAATGAACATACCATTCAGGGTCGAATGCATTCAGCAAAAAGCAGTAGTGGGTCTTTGATCATGGTTAGATGCATAGTGATATCAAGCAGTGGGTTCTCATGTAACAGCTAAATGTTTCAGATTTTGTTTTTATTAAATTTGGCAGTTTCACGCTGAGCTCTACTGTATTCTTAGTGAACAAAAGACAGCTCCTATGTTAGAAAGTACTCCATTTTCACAATTGCAGGGAACTAGGAGGGTATTTTCAGAAACATGGGCCACAGAAATGTACTCCTTTCGCAGTGTTCTCCTATTTCTGAACTGTGCAGTTATCTATTAAATTTTCTAATAGATATTTGTGTAAGGTGTATGTATGCTTGTGCAATTATGGAAAAAAAACAGTTTTGGAAAACAGTGTATTTATGAAAAAATAATCACTTATGGGGCATGTACAAAACTGTATAAAAACATTCAATTTGCCCAGTAAAGTTGTTTTTGTGATATTTCTGTGTTGTTGAATAAAGGACTTTAGTATTCAAAATATCTCTCTTTTTCCATGAACAGGTCCTATTTGCGGGATCTTAAACAAAGAAAACCTCTTTTAAGAAAGAACCCTCAAAGTGAGCGAGAAGGTCCAAATGCTGACCTCAGTCTTGCTTGTGGGAATGAATGCTTATGAAGTGATGGTACAATAGCTACAAAACTAATTCCTTCTCAATTGGCAATTGATGGAAACCACCTTAAGTTGTACAACTGAAGGTAACATCATACTCTGTGTTTTTTAAAACAGCAGAAAGAAAATACTGCCTTTTTTGACTAGGAATGTTACTTTGAGATTTTGAGGCTATGAAAAGGTTAGTGAAGTAGGAGCAAGACTGATTACAGAAAAGCCTTAAACGTTTTAGTGCAGACCTGTGTTGTATAAAAAGAGTGGGCTAGTGAGGGTGGTGTGATAAATTAGCAGTTAGCTTTGTAGGGAGAAGCATGCGAAGGTGAAATCTCATCTGTAGTTCTTGCAACAAACAGTAGTCCTGAGAATAGATCATCCTGTTGCTGTTGGAGTATTTGGAATGATGAATATGGTTTGTGAGAGAATGACAATAATATCTTTCTTTTTGTTTTACTGCTTCTCAGTTCAAAGTTCATCTCTCTACCTGTCTCCAAAACTATACATAGCTAAGGAAGTGGCTTCCTCTTGACATTTTGTTTCCTGGGATTACTTGCCAACATCGAAGCAACTTCAGATAGGTGGGAAAGTTCATGATAGTGCTGGCAGCACATCACTTGATTTTGGTGAAATTTGCAATGTCATTTTTTCTGTGAATATTCCTTTAATCAACAGCAAGTCTGCTCTTAGGTGCCAAAACAGAATTTTGAGAGTTTGAAAAACGAGGTAGGTCCTTTAGTCTGTGAGATTCCTTCAATGCCAGCTGATTTTCCAGGGGGAGCCTTGGTGTATCCTTTTGTTTTTTAAAGAAAGCAACAAAAGAAAAAGGAACAGAAGTGGATTTTCCACAGATCCTGTCTGCTCTTATCAAAATCCGTAAGGATGTATGTTCTTGGGAGACATAGACCGCTCATTAAACAAGAGTGATTCTTGAGGTCTGTTTGAAGAGGAGGAAAAGGGCTGCCAGGTTGCTCAGGCATACTCAGTGATCTCTCTGGATTAAATATAGAATTCACAGGGAGGAAATACACTCATTTCATGAGACGGTCGATTTGGAAGCGGGAAGAGGTCTCTGAGTTCCTATTCCTTTAATGCTTTCTCTTTCAACATTTTTTCCCCTCAAGTATTGTTTTATACTAGTCTGAATGAAAAATGTCCCTCAGCGCCGGAGAAATACTCACCCCAGATATGAACCTTGCAGTTTAAAACTACCTCTAGCTTTTTATAGCTTTTATTTTTTAATTTAAAAAAACCCCAAACCCCACACACCTAAAAAATACCCCAGACAAAAGGCAGGTAATTTTTCAAAGTCAAAACTGACAAACTTATTACCGAGCCTGTTAAAGGAAGGAAAATACCCTTTTGTGTGGAAGCTCAATTCTTCTAGGCTGTGTTGGACTCAATTTGGTTTTGCCACTAGCCATTTCAGTGCTCTCATATATTTCCAAGGAGCAAGTTTGAAATTATGAACGGTCTAGTGATACAGGGCAGTGTGTCTCCTGGGAGACTCTAGTCCTCCCCAGGTTCCCATGGGCTTTACCCAGTAGCTCAAGAAATTGAAGGATATTATATAGGTGACTTAGTTATAAGTTTGGTCGTACTTCACTGTGAGGATCTACTCAGTCACCAGTGTGCATTGAGCATGGATGGATGGCCCCAGAATCTATAAAGGAAAGAAATACTTCTTCTCAGTAATAATGGCAGAACATACAATAAAGTGAGACCATTGGCACTATCTGAGGAATGAAAGATGAAATTCCGCATCAGCAGAGATGCCAGGATCTGTTCCCCACCATAGCATCATCTCTGTTTGCCATTTGTGTTTTAGGATGAACATGTTCGGCTGGATCATTGGGTCCTTTAGCAAAGCAGTTCTGCCCAAGGAAGGCAGAATGAAGGAAATGCAGGTGGCAAAATGTAATCTTGCAAGACAAGGATCTAGATTGCCTAAAGTATTTCCACTGCTCTTCCAAGTTCGCAGACAATATTAAAGGATTGTCACTGTATTATTAATTTAATAAGCAGGAATAGTTTGTTGTGCTACTGTCTATTCCTGAAAAGGTGTTTTAAGAATTAGCCTTCACAGGTTAATTTCCCAATAAACATTGAAGGTACTTCTTAGTCTAATATGACTTCCTCATAACTGAAGATGCTGTGACTGTGGGTTCATTGGCCTGTATAAGGCCTTGACTTGGAGACTCAAGGGTCTTTACTAGAAAATAGTTCAGCAGAATTCTGGTAGAAAGATCTGCAGGTGTCATGATGTCAGACAGAGCCTGGATTAATTATTCAGTGCAGTTCTCCCCAGCTTGGTTTCTGATGTGCATAAGCATCTTTCCTTTGAAAAGAAAATACCATTCTTCTCTTGCTCCTTTAAGTCTGCTCTCTTTATAGATTTAATAACACTAACCCTCTGTACTTCCTCAGGAAAGCCCAAAGCATTAGAAGAAATACATCTGGTTTTGGATGGACATTTTCCTTTGGAAAGAGAGGGAAGAGTTAGTCCAGGTCAAAAATGTTTGCGTAAATCTCTTAACTGGGGTCTTCTCTGCATTGGATGTAGATTGTGAGCAAAGTCTATGCATGAGCTTGACAGTTGGACACAACCCTACAGAATATCAACGCTAAGGTAAAGAGTGGGAGACATTCCCATTGCTACCTCCCTGGTACACGCAACAAACACAAGTTTATGCCAGATGTCCAACACTCCTTCCCCTCACAGGGGTCGGGTTTGCCCAGCATAGAGGTGAACCTCCCCAGATCTGATGAGCCCATAGCATGCTGGAGGTTTTTAAGAAGCGAGAAGGTTCACATGTCCAGACAGGGACTAGAATATCGGGACCCACATTAGCTTTTGATTTCTAGCTGCGAGTGTTGGAGGCCTCCAGGCTTTAGGAGAAGAAGCTGGACTGTTGAGTATACCTAGTCTCTTATGTGCCTATATTTTAATAGTCATATGTAGATAGTGAATTTGAGCAGCTGACATGTTGACTGAGAATGTACTGTTTAATGCAAAATTATATCAACTGGCTTTCAAACTGTTTTTGGAGAATTAGTGGGTAAATAACCTGATCTAAAGAAATCTGTCACCCCCATTAGGAACTGTGAACTAATTATTGCTTTCTGATACCCTGCTCTTACTTGTTTTGCCTTTTTATCCTGATTGTTTGCATTCCTAGGACTGATTTGCCTTTCTGATGCAATGCCATGTGATCTGCTGATTAATTTTTGTGAGCAATCATAAACTCCAACCTATGGCTGACTCAGTATATTTTTATGCTATGCTCCATAAACATTCATTCATTTCTTATGATTACTGTGTGGAGACAGACTTTTACAGGCTAATAAACTTGGGTTTGAACTGGACAAAGCGTTTCCTTGTGTCATTTCTTCCCTCTTTTTAAGGGAAAAAAAAAAAAGAAGCGATGAAGGTGCAGGCTTTGACTTGATTTGACCAGGTCTCTGTAGCTATCTTCTCAGTTGCTGTCAGTGCTAAACTTGAAATACCAACAGCAAAACCTTATTCTCGAGTTGATTTCATTGACAGTGAGAAACACTCCTCCTTTAAAATAAAACAAACTTTTAGGGCTTCAGGCTGGGAGAGAGGGGGAAGGGAAATCAGGGGTTTTTCTTTTATTCGTTACTCTGGTGTCTTCTCTCCTGTAGACCTGTTTCCTTAAACATGCTGACATGCACAGAGCAGTTTCCAGCTGAGACCAATTAAGCAGAGCATTTGCCTCCAGTATGGCTCACTTGCTCTTGCAGGGTGATGCTCATTGCAGGCTGTGTGTCGGCACAGGGCACAGCTGGAGCACGCGCGGGCAGGTGACCTCTCAGCACACAGAGGTCCAGGGCCAGCATCTTCTCACGCTCCTGGGGTCTGATGCTCCCTGACCTGCGATGCACAGCAAAAGTCTGGTCAGAAATGACTCTGCAGGTGGTGGAGTATTTTCTTTTTTAGGTGGTTAGTTCAAACTCAAACACCTTGGAAATACCAAGTGTAGTAAACGGAAGGAACATGAACTGTCACGCCGTAGCTGTTTAAGGCATCTCGGTAGCTGAGTAAGCTGTCAGTAATTGATAACCCTTTACATGGGTCCCTTCAAGGAGGCCATTGGGATGGACTAGCACTTTCTGCAGGGAGAGGCAACAAGGCTAGAAATACATTGGCCAGATGCCTGCATACAACTACATGTAGCCCTCTGATGTAAAGAAGTCATCGTCCTTTCCATATGGCAATCTGATGCGTCATAAACATTATGCATAAAAATTGTATTTTTCAGTCCACTGGAGGCCCAGAACACACAAGATCTTAATCTCACCAAAGAGCATACAGGAATTTGAGAGCAGGAAGGCTAATGTTTTGTCAGCTTTCAGGCCTTGAATGCAAGCAGTGAGATCAAGCACCACTGAATGGGGCAGCTGGACTAGACAGGACCCAGCCTCCATGCACACTGATTCTGCCAGTGGGGCACCCATCCTAGAGAAGGAACTCTGGGAGCCTGCCTTTCCTAGTTCTGCTGGAAAAAGTGACTTTTACAAGATGGGGGTATTACCAAGGCAGTCTCACCACAAAGATGAAGTGTGAGTGGTATTATTAGCTGATAATTTTTTTCCCCTGTTGTGACCCAATATATCTTACTCCAATAACATAAGCTAGAATTGGAGGAGCTGAAAGAAGAGAAGCCAGGGAAAACTGCAGCTCCTCCAAGCCAGGCAGAGGAAAAAATTCATTTACTCACTCTTTTTGTTATGTTTTCCCCTGTACTTCTTTCCTTTAACTCCTCTCTTCCCTAGAGGAAGGCAGATATGGCAGATGCCGTGGCTCCTGCCAGCAGGTCCCCAGCTCTGTGATTTGCATCCTGGGAAGGTGATGGGGCTGCAGCCACAGAGGCCTGAGTTTCTGGAGGCTGGAGCACTTGCAAGGTAGGTAGGGTGCTTGGTGTGTGGAGTGGTGCCCCAGAAAGTGTTGGGGCTGCTGCTCTTCTGCTTGTGCCAGTGGATTCCATGGGGAAATGGTGGCAGATGAAGCAATTGATGCTGAACTTTTTACATCCCTCAGCGTGGCAGCATCAGGAAACCGATGCAGATTGCAATGGTAGCAGTGAATATGTAGGTTATTTCTGCCCTGAAACGCTGGTGCTGACCAAATCTAGGGGGACTTCAAAGGGCAGAGAGTAAGAGGTGTGCTCAATACATCACTGCAGTGTCCTGAACTTTTTTCTCTTCTGGAAAGGAGGTTAAAGTAAGCCAGGTCTTAGCCAGTTTATTCCCTAGTTATTTTCTTGGAAACAGCTGAGTTGGTTTTGCTAGGAATTTGAAAGCATACCTAGCTCAAGGCAGATGCTGAGGTGAGGTAGATGCCTCACCTGGAAGCTTTCACCCTGCAGGATTAAAGGTCTGAATAAAGCTATGAACCACGGAAGATGAGACCTTGTAATAGGCACTTTAGGTGATGCGAACTGCAGATGTTGCCACCAGCTTTGCTAGGAAAAAAGGAGGGAGCAAGAAGGGCATTAATTCTGCAGCGCTGCATGGGGAGACTCAGGCTGGTTCTTTGAGCAACGCTGGAGGCAGAAGAGGTAAGTCAGTGCTTTTTGTGTGGGCACAAAATACCTTAGCCCAAAATACCACTTGTATGATGGTGAGGAAAAGTTGGGCAAGGAAAGCAGATGGCTGCGGCAGCCTCAGCCAAACAGCTCCCCACAATTGCCAAATTGTGCCCCACAGAGCAGGCAGGAGAGATGCTGTCCTGGCACATGTGCCATGGGAGCTTTTCCTAAAATCCGTGTCTCTGGCTCCTCTGAAAAGAACCAGCAATGCCGCACATCACCTTCCTGCCCCAGTGTGCTGTGCACAGAGGCACACGTGGTAACATCCGGCATGGTAGTTCAAAGGAAAGTGCTGGGAGGGATGGCAGTGCCCCAGCAGAGCCATGCTGGGGGTGCCATGGCCCCCTCCCCACTCCCCGCCCATGGGCCAGAGTCACTGCTGTGTTTTGATCCGGCGCTCCATGCTGCTGTTCTGACACATTGCTGCTCCCACCGCAGTTGGTGCATTTCTCTTCTGCTTTATGTTAAAACAAGGGAGATGTTTAAATATTTATTATCGCTAGAAACTCCAGAAGCCAACATTCATTTGTATAAGTGACAGGGATTTTTTTTTCCAATTGTCAGTAATAATTCATTAATTATTATTTTAAAGTTGTTGTTCTCCCTTCAACGTGTCACCTTCCCACTGATTTGGCAGCAGTCTGCATGAGATGTGGGATGTACAGCAATGTGGTTCTTCCTCCTGTGGGTTGTTGCTGCTCCTTCGAATATCTTCCCCTTAAACAAAGTGGGCGTTGGAGTTCCCGGTGTCTGTTCAACCAAGGGGAGAATTTTTTACTTGCTCTTCCTCCAAGTTATTTTTCTGTGTCCAGGTGCCTTCTGCTGCCATTACCACATCTGTGGAATTTGGATCTTCTCCTGCCCCTCTGCAGATGCAGGAGGCAAAACTCGTGTCACTTTCAGCACCCATGAATGCTGCATTTGGCTGTTGCTGCTGGATGAGCATTTCTGCTCGCTGCAATGGGCGCACCGAGCTGTGCCAAGCCTCAGTGGTTCTTAAAGTTTTAAGCATCGAAGTGGCAAAGCCATGCAAAAGCCATCTTGGCAGCCGTGGCAGGTTGGCATTTTTCATAGATTACTCTAAATGCAGAGTGCTGCTTGCTTTCCCCTGCTTCTGCCTGCAAATGAGTGGGGAGGTGACCGGGGAGCAGCAGACTTCATCTGCAGGGAAATGGGAATGGGAAACCTGCACTGGCAAATGCTTTTTGTTTGTTGTTTTTGGTGGGTTTTTTAGCTCAGACCATGAAGTTTGTCTTTTGAATCACCTTTTTCCAATGCTTTTCCCTTGACCTCTGTTGTTACCACTTGTGCTTTTGCCACTTTTGCAGGAGAGGACTCTCTTGGGGAGCAAAGCCATTCCCCATCTGACCCTACCAGGGACATGCCTGTGCCTAACGCCACCACTGCTATATTCCCATATATCACAGCTCAGCTGGGTACAGAGCTGCCAATGGCTGTGAAAAATGGATGGCAGGCTGCCCAAGGCTGTATCCTAACTGGGCTGCCCAAAACCTCTGCTGGGAACTGAGGAGGAGGCAGGGGAAAAGCCACCAGGGTTGTTAATCCTGCTTTCTTTCACCTGTGGCAACACAGAAGCTGAGCATCCCTGGTGCAGTCCATGGGGCTGAATGGAGAAACTGCTCCTCTGGCCTGAAACACACTGATAAGCACTGCCTTACAAGGTCACCAAATGCAGCTGTCTGGCTCCTGGCTTGCTTGGGAAGAGCAGCAGCTGCCATGCTGGGATGTACAGGACTGTCCTGTTCTGTACAGACGGGGCTTCTCTGCTCCTGGAGCTTGGGGTCACCTCCAGGTGTTGGAGCAGGGACAGAAGGAGATACTCGTGTGGGCAGATGCTGATGCACACAAATGCAGGTACCTGTGTCCCAGCTAGCCCGAGCACACCAGGCACAGCCCAAAGACCATCTCTGCTGTTGGACCCATTGGTGCCACTGTGTCCCAGAGCATTTGCTTGACATCTGTGTGGACATGTGAGTGTTAACAGGTAGTGCAGGGCTGGAGATTAGCCTTGTTATTCTGACTAATTTTTCACTTTTAAAAAGATATGCAGTACTATTTGGCTCTGTTTCCACTCTTTCACTTCCCTCCTTCCCCTTCCCTTCCTGCCTTTGGCACTGAATGGCTCCATAACCCTCATTTCCTTACAGAGAGAAAAAGAGGGAAGACCAAGAAAAAGTTAGACCTTGATTAGTGCAGCTGAACAATTCCATTGGGTCTGACCTCACTTTCCCTGTAAACCCATGCACCAATATTGTAACAAAAAGCCCCCTCCACGGGTATTTCAGCTGGGACTGCCAGCCTGCTGCTGGAGCTGCTGGACTGCACTGGAATAAACACAAGTGTGGCAGCACCTGGGCTCCTTTTTTGGGGGAAGTGGGAGATATAAAATTTTGCATCCTTTCCACAGGTCGGAGTTTTCCCTTTGCTACAGTAACAGCTCTTGGGAGATGCCTTCTGGGAGGCAGGGCGAGCTGCGGGAGCAGGGCTGAGCTGGTGGGCTCAGCGGTATTCGCTGTCGGGATAATACGTGGCCAAGGTTCAGCCTGAATGGCTGGCTCGCGTTGTGTGGTCAGAGGAGTGATTTGCCGAGAAGGGCTGAGATGAATTGCTTTGCCTCCCGAGAGGCCCAGGAGCAGGGGCAGCCAGCGGTGCCTGCAGTGCCTGCCGCCCCTCCCAGGAGGTTTTCAGTGGGGAACCCAGGTTTGGGTCAGGGTTGCGAGTGCTGCCAGGACATTAATCAAAGCTGTGGTAGGGACGGAAAGCTTTTGGTAAGGGTGCTTTAGGCAGAGGCGTGCTGAAACACTGCTTAAAACACGCACACCCTACAAATAAAGGCACCATAGCTTTAGTGGGGAGTAGCCAGGTAATAAAAAACCCCTGCGTGCAGCCCTAACTAAATGCATGCAAGCGTCACTTGCTGTGCTGGGAAATGTGCTGTCAGTCAGTTCCTGACCCCATCACTGGTGGAAGTTGGCAGCAATGAAGGAGAGGAAATAGGAGAGGAAAAAAGCCCAGCAAGTGCTGTCGAGGCTCATATAGAGGAGGTGAGCATGTGGTGCTGGGTGCGTGGCTGTGACCCTGTGGGTGCACCTGAAGTCCTTGCCCTGCCTGTGGCCCCAGCTGGGCTCTTCTCCATTACTGCAGCAGAGCATCTGCCACTCCCTGATCCTTCAAGAGATGAAGTTGCTCCTCAGAGCTCTTCTCAGTGTCTGAGGAGCCTGGGGGTGTAAGGTATCACATCTCCAGGAAATGCCCTGCTGGGACGCCCTGCTCCAGCCAGGCACTGACACAGTAGAGCTGTGGTGTGGCACAATGCCTTTGCTGACTCCAAGGCTCTGCACTACCTGATGCTGCTCTGGGCTCCCTGTTTCGGGTTTGGGTAATATTTTTACTTCATTCCTACTCTTGTGGACACCTGTCACAACCAGCTGTCAAGCCCATTTTTACTCTGGCTCTTATTTGGCCCACAGAGGTGCACGCAGAACCCAGGTAGGAGACCAGAGAAGGAATTCAGGGAGCTGCAGTGCTTTCCAAGTGACATGGTGGGGACTCCCTGGGACAGGGTGGAAAAAAGGACCTCGGCCTCCACCAGGCTCCTTGAAGCATGCAAGGAAAGCCCAAAGCTGTGCCGCAATAAACAGGAACTGTTCTTGGGTGGCGACTGCCTCCTATGCTACTGCCTCTTCTGCAACATGGGCTTGACTTCCAGCTTCATTGCTCGATATTGATCCAATAAAGGATTGCTGTCTTTGCATGGGCCACTGTCACAGACCAGCATGCATCTCCCACTGCCCTCCCAGATCCTTGGGCACCAGCTGAGCAGCAGGCAGCAGTGTGCCTGTGCCCCAGCCCATGCAGGGGAAGGGACCATCACCCAGTCCTTGTCACAAGTGGGTTGGTCTGCACCGGTGTGACTTTCCTTGCAGTCCCCAGCTGGTTCCTACTGGGTTGATTTAACTGCATTTCCCTTAACTACGTGCCCATATAATGCCCACCTTCGAAAAGGTCATGCTTACTGGAAAAGGGATTTTTTTTTTTTTTGGGTGCTGTATGATATCCACATTGCACATGAGTATTGCAGAGCAGACCCGCAGTCTGGGCTTACTTCTGGTTCTGCCTTCATCCAGTCTCCAAGTCAACTGCATTTCTGATGCTGGCAGCAATTAGGGTAGGAGTAATTTGCTGCGCTGGGGTGTCACTCAGCCACGAGCAGCGGGTGACAGTCATGATCGAAAGGGACGTTTATTTGCCTTTAGGATGGAAGGGACGTGACACTTCTTGTCAAATCCCATCTTTGCAAACGTGGGCTGTGAGGCAATAAGGCAGAGGTCGTGGCAAAAGGTCAGACAAAGCAGTGCTCTGCCTAGGCGGGCGTTTGTCTGGGTGCTGCAATGGCACGAACATGGCATGGGATAGTGGCAAGTGTGAAGAGCAGCTGGTCCACCTCCTGCAGGCTGCTCCCCCTAACAGCCCAAGTGGTTTTGTCAGTAATGGCTTGCACACTGTTTTGATATGTGCACACTTGATTTTACATGTTGGTGATATTTTACACCATGGGAATTATTCAGAAGACCAAGGGATGCTTCATGTGATGTTCATTGCCTTGATGGGTTTTCACTGCTTTGGAGGGCTCTTTGAGAACTGAAGGTGTGCAACCTGTTGGAAATACAGGTATGAGTGTGGATTTTTAAAATGGGTTAAAGAAATCTCTTTGTTTAGATATGGACTCATGTCTGTAGCTGAACTCTGGTGGTCAGAACGGACTAGAGCAACGCAAACTAAAAGTGACCATCAGCTGTGGACTGCGAGGGACTCCCATGTCCTACTCTGCTGCTGTAAACATAAAGAGAGGAGACTAAACGGATCAGGAAAACAAAGGTGAGGGACTTCCGCACCCAGAGAGGGAAATTTTTCCGGGCTACAGCCCAACATCTGCCCCATCTGGGGCATCAGGGTTAGGTTCTGGGTCTCATTCCCACCTCCTGCTGCTGGCAACACCCTGAGAGGCTGTGCAAGCCCTTCCCTTGCTCTCTCCTTCTCCAGCCCTGCCTGCCCTGCTGAAAGCTGCTCTTTTTCACCATTCATGGAAAAACCAAAGCTGCAGTTTACAGAGACCCACTCTGCTCCTCTTTTCCCATCAGTAAACGCATATAACCAGCACTTCGCACCATTACACCTCCTTAGAGATGCAGAAAACACATAGGTTGTTTGTTTTCACATATACCTACCTAATTGATGGGTTGAGAAAGGGGAGGCGGGAAGGGAACTTCAGCCCTATTAAACTGTTGGGAATTTCGTTCCTTAGATTAGAAGTGTTTGCATTATAAATACTGTCAGGAGCTGAGGCGGTGAGCAAGCTGGCTCGGCATCTGGGATAAAACCACTGGTGATGGTGGAGCCCTTAATAAACATTTGCATTTTTCCAGATGCAGAGGATAGTTAATCCAAACTACACACCTGGAATTTAGTTCCCAGGGCTGTCAGCAGTGTTGTCTCTGTGCTGTGCTGAGACCTCAGGCAGCAGGGCTGGATGTGCATGCATCTCTGTCTTGCCTGCCTGGTTCTGTTTTCCAGAGGAGCTGCTGGCAAGCTGCTCCTTAGGTGTAAATACCTGCAATCCATGCTGGTGGATTTTTAAATGTAGAATTGAGCTTTGCAGCTCTGATCTATTTATATACAGTGTGGGGGGGCAGAAGTATACTCAGGTGAAATTTAGTATACTCAGGTGAAATTTTTCAGGGACCAGAGAGATTTGTAGCTTATATATGGCTGAGCATAAGAAAAAAAAACCAAACTCCTAAACCCAGAGTATTTAAGTGTTTGGTTTTTTTTTTTTGGTTCGGTTTGGTTTGTTGTTGGTTTTTTTGTTTTGTTTTTTTATTTTATGGCTGTGTACCATGATAATGTTTAACTAGAAGGAGAGTGGCTGAAGCAGACCCAGACAAGTGTCTGAAAAGCCTTGTTCATATTTCTCACTGATTGTTTTTTGTTTCTGGGAGCAGGGCTGCATCCTGCTGGATCATGGCACCTGCAGGAGAAAAGCACAGTTATCATCACATAAAACAGAAGCAAACAGATCCCATTCCATCTTCTCCTATTTCAAGGGGTTGGGATGAAATTTGAATGCATAAAACCTCCTTTCAGAGTCCTTTGCTTTTATCCTGACGGACAGGCCTGACACTGTGCAAGCACTCTTAGGTTAGAGATTTCTCCCTGTGCTTCTCCCCAGACCCACATCCTTAATGGCAGGCTGCTGCCCTGTTCCCCCCACCTCCACCTCAGGCCAGACAAGCAGTTGAGGGCTCAGAGAGTTGTCAGGTGGATTGGGCCGTGCTAAGTGAAGTGTGCAAGGAGGAGAGAGGAGGAAAGAATAATACTAGGGCTGCATGCCAGTTCTTCAACCTCTGGTAGGGTGACAACCTCGCAAGGGCAGCAGAGCTAAACGTGGCTAAAACGGATCCTCTGGGGTGGTGACTCTCCACTTGTCATCTCCAGAGCAGGGCTGAACTCAGCCTGGCCGCCTGTAAGGCCAGGGGAGCATATGCATGGATTAGTGATTACCTGTCCCCTAATAAAAAGGGAAAAAAAAGCAAGAGAGAGAGAGAGCTCCTTTAGCAAGTTATTGCTTTTATACGCTGCACCTCTGTGCACTGAGCTGAGACAGCTTCCTCTGCGCATTCAACTGAAAACAAAGAGTGAGAAGCAGAATGAAAGAGCAGGACGCAGCCTTCCCCACAGCCCACTCTCAGACCTGAGGCTGGCTACGCTGCCTGCCTGCATGGGGGGACACACTGCCCTGGGTGCAGGGGTCTGTGGGGGGAACCCACCAACATGCCCTCCCCTGCCCACCTTCAAAAGAGTAAGGGAAAACCACTGCTGGGTGCAGTTATGCAAAAATTAAATAGACTCCTCCCACCACCGAAAAATCCCAACAAAACCCCAAGAAAACCCACTCAGGATCACTCAGGCAATAGTTCCAGTGTGCACAAACCAGCCTAAAATGGAGAGGGTTGCAGAACTGCGGTCTGGTGGCTCTTAGGTAAAATGGGTGCATTACCCACAGTAATACAGTGATCTCGCTCTTTCACCTCCATGGCTCCGCCAGCGTGGAGGTGATTGCACAGACAATGTGCCATCCCTCATTCCCTCCACTTTTAATTCCTCCCCCCTCACCCTGTGAATCTATGCAATTTTCCGTTAATAAAAAAATAAGAAAGAAACCAAAGCTCTGCCTCAGAAATCTAGACATTAGCATACTCGCCCTAATACTTTAATCCCCATCATTGTTTATAATCACGCTACACACAAGGTTACGCACAGTGGTGACTGATTTATGAATATATATATATATTTTGTTTTAATTGAAACGGCAACATTTAGGTTCCACCTTAACAGTGCACCTTAAAAGATTATCTCGGTTATTTCACAGGCACCGAGCCGGCACTAATAGTCCAAGGCAGATATTGAAAAGCAGCACAGGGCCAGGCAGATCTATTAGAAATTCCCATCCACGCGCCTCATACATATTGATTTCTGACACCAAGCAGCAGTGAAAGCCCCCGTGGGAATAATATATTTAGCAGGGTTCGCTGCGAGGAGGTCACAGAGTGCATACAGATTAGCTACAGAGGACCAAGGCACTAGTGTTGGAGCCAAATGCTAGATTTTATATCATTTTAATCTGAACTTTTATAATCCTTTTAGTTCTTCTTTCTCTGGATGGCAGAGGAAAGGCTCCTCTGCACGTATCATGCATCTTTTTTTTCCCCCGTTCTTTATTCCTCCTATAAATGTGCAAATGCTGTTGTAATGGGGAGGAATGTACCCTTGGCATTAGCAGGAAGAGGCACAAACAGATTTGGGGTTTATATATAGGTATGGATGCATGTGTATATATGCATTTCTATATATATAAGTATATATATATATATAGTTGTGTGCCTGCTTGTGGATAATAATGGTCATTTCAGGTGGAGACATCTTTATTTGAAGGTTTCCTTCCATGGGAGTGGTGGGAGAGGGTGTCAGTAAATCTCAGGCTCTAGATTTAATGTGNAGAGGGAAAGGTTAGAGTTGACACACTTTGACACAGGAGTGAAATGCACTCTGACAACAAAGAAACCAGGAGATTGCAGCTAAACAGACACAAAAGCTTATGGGCATCTTGCAGGCGAAAAAAACAGTGACTCTGATTTTTTGTCCCTTTTCTTTTTTTCT
This sequence comes from Grallaria varia, assembly GCA_013396735.1. NCBI lineage: Eukaryota > Metazoa > Chordata > Aves > Passeriformes > Formicariidae > Grallaria > Grallaria varia. The sequence goes on from VWZG01001763.1 coordinate 34,618, forward strand.
TTCTCTTTTTTTTTTTTTAAGGAAAAGTTCTCAGTTTTTCCTGATAAACAGTTAATTGGCATTGGAAGATGTGGTGAATTCACTATCCCTGGAGGTTTTTAAGATGAGACTGGATGTGGCACTTAATGCCATGATCTAGTAATCCCAGTGGTGTTGGATCAAGGGTTGGACTTGATGACCTTTGAGGTCTCTTCCAACTCAGCTGATTCTATGATTCCCATACTGTTCAGACCCACCTGTCTCTAGCAAGGAAGCCCTTCTTCAAAGCTGTTTGAGATGAGGATCCGCTAATTCCAGGGCCTCAGATCCCAGAGTGGGGTGATAAGAGTCACCCACTCAACCAGAGCCCGACCTGCCAATTCCAGCTGCTGCAGGATGAATATGGGTCAGTTCCTGCCTGGGAGGCAAAAAAATCATTCGAGGCTTGTTTTCTAATTTGCAAAATGAATGGGAGAAGCAGCTTTTGACGCTTCTATTGTCCCTCACACCAATGAAGTGGCTGTGCCTTGGGCTGTGAGCACTGTCTGAGAGATAGGAGTTGCCTTTTTTTTTTCTTTTTAGCTCTTTGGATGATGATTTCCCTGCCAGAGGTGCCTCTCTGTACCTCAAACAGTAGAGCAGCATTTGGGACATCATGTGAGAGGAAACCCATGAGCCTGCAACAGGTGCTGGAGAAGCAAGTGGGTCAGAAAAGCCCTGGTGTGTGCTGTAATGCATTTCATGGGCTGCTGGTGGTGGCCACTTGCAGTTACCACCTTCTTGTGAGAGCTCTGGGGGCATTAACAATTGCTTTGCTGTGGCACTAGTAAAAAATTGAAGTGCTGCATAACAAAGAGGTATCTTCAACATGTTCAACCTCCCGTTCCATAAAACTCAGCCTTTCTTATGAATTGTGCTTCGTTGAGCCAAGTGCTGGCATTTTGCAGAAGAGTTTCATGGGAACTGTCTGCATTCTACCCAGTCCTTTGACATTTGGGAAATTCTAGGCCCACATTACATTTGCACTGCTGGTGAGGTTATTCAATTGAGCAGCTGCCTGGAGCCAAGTCCCACCTGCAAAATTTGTTCTTTGTCTGAGTGGTAACTCAGTGCTTGGGCATAATGTATGTGTTGCCAAGAACCTCACTTGTCAAATAAAATATTTATAAACTCTTAATTGTATTTGTCAAGATAAAAGATTGGATTTTATCTTCTGTTGTTTGCTATTGGATACTTTAAATTAAATTTAATTACATCTGAAAAAAACCCATATTCATTGACCTTAAAAAAACAGTGGAAAGAGTGCCTGATGTGTTTAGGAGCAGGGGCCTTTACAGCAATGAGAATTTGATCCGTATCAATAACGACACTGAATGGAAAAACTTTTTTTAGGTTATATGCCACCTGAAATACCTGGCTGCACCTTTTGGTTTACTCAGGACTTCAGTTCAACATTCATCACTCAAACAAGATTGCTACTGAGAGCTTGGGGCCTGTTCCCCCTCAGATTTTGATTTTTTTTGTTTGTGCATATTTGAAGATCTCCATCTCAGCAGCAAAGAGACCCAACATACTGAGGTGAGGTCATTGCTGGCCCTTGGCCAGTCTCTTCTACACAAGCGCCCTGTTTTCTTCTGTGTCTGGAGGAAATGACTTCGCTTGCTCCTAAGTCGTGGTTGTCAAACTCCATGCTTTTTTCTCCCATCTTGGTGCTCCCTGGCACACTCTTTGTGGCTCCTGAGAGAGAACCATGCAAACCCTTGAAGGTGGCAGCTGTCTCATCTCCTGAAAGTTTTCTGCCTCTCTGATGGCACAAGTCCTGTGCAATACTTCCCTGAGGCTGCTCTTGAACTAGCAGCACGCCTGGAGAGGTGCCTTAGGAATGATGGGGAAAGGTAAAGATTGATGGGGATGGGGATGGTCAGGGAGCTTCTGGTACTTTATCTGGGAATGGGTCCTTGTCAGTAATGAGAAAATCTGTGTTCTGACCCATTTTTAGATGCTGTGTGAGGACTGAAATCTGTCAAGGAAAAGAGACTGCTGAGGTCAAAGGAGGATGGGAAGGCTGGGGGCATGCAGGGTGGTCTGGAGAGCAGATGGGCAGCCTGGTTGCTGTTTGTGCTTGTTATGTCACTTTTGCCTGCACAGGTGGTAGGTAAGGAGCAGGCATCGGCTTTGGTGTGTGCTGGTGCAGCTGCTTCTGCAGGAGGAGCTTATCAGTCACCAAAACAGCCAGAACTGATGAGCTCAAGGTGAGGTTAGAGGGGGCTTTGAGCAACCTAGTCTATGGAAGGTGTCCCTGCCTATGGAAGGGATGTTGGAAAAAAAGTCTTTGAGGTCCCTTTCAAACCATTCTGTGATTCTATGACACAAGAGGCCAGAGATTTTCTGCCATATAGATAGGATCTCTTAAGCAGAATATTCCTGAAAGATGCTTTTAATTCTCAGAAATACTCAACATTATCTAACAAAACCAGCCAGGTCATAGCTCAGGTCTTTGAGGGGCTGCATGTTTTTTGTGGGAGTTTTGTGCCTTTTGAGGGTTTTATTTTTGTTCTTAATTTCTATAGTGCAGAATACTGTTTGTGTCACCCCCAATTAAACAAAATATTTTATTTTTTCTGAGAAGTAGTCTCTGCTTACAACTTCTTCCTCTTGAAGAGGGAGCCCCCAGTAGTTACCATCAAAATCCCTTAAACTGATTTTTAATTTCAAAGTCTTAGGACAATGTAGAGATGCTCCTTCTTAATGGGGACCAGACACAAATGCAGCAGCCTTAGTTCCTGTGTTGAGGAGGAGAACAGGCAGTGGGGCAGAGTGGGCTGTGTAAGTCCCTGCTCCTTAGACCCTGGCTTTGGAAGGGTTGCATGACTGCTGGACTCACATCTGGCTTACACTTAAAAGACTCTGCACACATGCCAGCTTCCTACTGTTTGTACAGCTGACTTTAACACACCAAGTTTGTTCTGGGCTTTTGTCTCATCATGTGGTAAAAAGCTGCGGCTTGGTGGTATTTCTTTTGGCAAGCTACCTCACAGGCTGGGATATCTGAAAATGAGCAGTGTTGGTATCAAAGGAATGCCTGTCCACCTAGGCATCACATCCCTTCTGGTAACAAAGTAACAGCTTGTTTTATACACATATTTTTTGTATTTGTTACATATTTATATACAACTGTACATTTATACACATCGATATATATATTTATATATGTTCTAAGAGAGGACAGGGAAACCTCTTATTCTGATGCATTTATGTTCCACAGGTATTTTAGTTACTTCCCATGATGACGAGGAAAGGGTGGCCCACTGTTAAATGAGGTGGAAAAGCCAGCAATAGCTGATGTTAGGAAAATAAAAGCACTCCAATATCTTTCTTATTTTTCCTCCAGCTTTACCCATGTACTAACCAATGAACATTTTTTAGGTTGACAGTGTTCATCTCAGCAACAAGGAGGTTGACTTCAGAGTGGAAGAAGAAGATAGCATGGTATTTTCCACTGGACTGGATCTGAGGCAACGCGCAGAAACGGTCATTTAGCCGTTGGCAATTTTTATTGTTTTCAGAACCAGTGGTGACTAGGGGAGGCTTCTGAAGCCTGGGAGAGGATAACTAGAATGTCCATCTTTGAAAAAAGGCAAACCAAGGGGACCAAGGAGCTGTAGATCAGCCAACCTATTTAGTGCATGGAAAAATGCTGGAAGAAATAATCAAGCAAATTATTTATGAGCCTCTAGAATATAGCATGGAGATAAGTAACAGCCAACAGGGATTTGTCAAGAACAAATCATGTCAAACTCACCTTATTTCCTCCTATGACAGGGCAATAAGCCTTGTGGAGAGGCAATGAATATCATATATCTGTGCTCAGAGAGGCTTCTGATGCTGTCTCAAGCCACACACTCCTGAAGATGCCACGGGGATGGAGACCATGAGAAGGAGAAAGTCACTGACGATGACCCAATGCCTGTGTGCCCCACCCCATTCTGGGATGCATGGCATTTTTGTGCATCTCTTTGGGATGGGCAATGGAGGGCAGAGGCATTGAGAGAGGAGAGGTGGGGACCCCACAGAAAGGCAGAAGCTCAACATGCATGTGGGACACAGTGGGGAGAGCTGGAGAAAAGGTGACGCGGTGCAATAAGGACAGGTGCACAGGACTGGTTTTAGGTAGGAGTAAATGGCACACATCCCTGGTGAGGAGCCATTAGCAAAACAGGAGATCAATAGGCAGAAATGATCCACTGGGTTTAGAGAGCATCACAAACTGAACCCAAAGCACAGCTGTGGAAAAGCAGATGCCTCACTGGGTCAGACAAAGGGATGAATCACAGGTGAGTGAGATTTTCTGCACCACCCAGTGCTAGCAAGGACTCAGGTGGCGTTGTCTGCCCCAGTTTGAGCACTGCTGTTGGAGAAAAACATGGATTAATTGTCAAGAATTCACCTGAGAGCACCAAGGGTGATGTGTGCCCTGGGGAGCATGTCCTGCACAGGATGATGGAAAGAGGACTTATTCAGGCTGAGGCTCCCTAAACGGTGGGTGCAGGAAGCTGTGGGGCAGGGCGGACAGGAGCCCTGGCTGCATAACATGAAGGGAGCAGGAGGCTGAAAATAAGGGAGATTTATGGTAAAGGTGCAAAGTGCTGGAAGAAAGCATGTGACCTTGGGGGTGGTGGGCTGGCTGCTGCAGGGAAAATTTTGGGCATGGCTGATCCCACAAGATGAGCAGACAGGGTGGTCCCTCCAGATCCTCCCAGGCCTCATTTCTAAGTAGCAGAATTAGGAGAAGGAGTGGATTTTTTTCCTGGGCTTTGTGCCACACAAGGATGCACCCCCTGAAATCAGAGCAGGCTCCTGCTGCCTTGTCAGCATTTGGGATACTCTTCTGTTGACATGCCTAAACAAGACCTGCATTAATCAGCACAGTGGGGACATAATTAATTATTCTCAGCACCTTCTCAATGGAAATGTTAGAAAGGAGGGCTAAACTGTCCCCACTGCCCCCTGTAATCCTATGCCATGGCTGGCTTTATTGCCTCTAAGGGGAAAAGAGGCACATTTGCTTTCCCGCTGATATGGCATTAAGCATGCTCACTTCACAGGCGCGTGCAGATGAAAGTGTAATTGCATGGAAGGTGAATTGATTGCAATTAACCTCGGGACTTGGCCTCGGGCTGGGGTGTCCCACCTTCCTCCCTGGGAAAGTGCCATCAGGGGCATAACGCACAGCTGATGAATACGTATATCATGGCATGAAACACATACGTTACAGGTGAAAGTACATAAATCATCTAGGAAACACATATTATACTGAAATGATCAAATTATAAATGAAGCACATAAATCATGAGATTACACCATCGGATTGTATCAGGAACCATAAATTATACAGTGAAGCCTGAGGTTCACCGAGAGGTTCACAGAATAATGAAACGGGACTTGTATAACTTAAGGAAAATGTCGTTATCTCCACGAAATGCAAACGCAAATATCCAGCCTGACCTCCATGTATTTTTACAACATCTTCTATCAGAAAAGCTCACAACAATAGGGCCAGTTAAGCACAATAAGCCCCAAGGAAGCCTCCCCTGCTGAAGCAAACAACGATTACACATTAAAAAGCATGTTCGAAAGATAAGTTTGTAAGGAAGATAAAAAGTCTCCAGCAGGGCTGATAGTTGGACGGCAAAGCTGCTCTGAAGGTTGGTGACACGCGAGCAAGCTGAAAAAGCTTCGCTGCTAAGTGTGAAAAGTAGGAAGAGTTATTCAGTGAGCAGCCGCTTGATTTCCTATTGATGGAGAGCGCGGGGTGCTGGGGGTGGTGAGGTGCCCAGGATGGTGGCTGGAAATGGGCTCAGCAAGGCACAGCCTGGCAGCTGTACCTAGGCAATTAAAAGTTAACATGAAAAAAAATTTAAATTGATATTCACTACAATTGGAAACCAATGGTGTTCAGGGGAAGAAAGGGGAAAGGGATAATGAGTGCAGTCATTTCATACCAGATCTTCTGCCGCTTTTGGCTTTTATTGGTCTGTTTTTCCTTCCTTGCTTACTCCCAAAAGCAAATTGCTTTTTTTGCCCCCTCCCCTAGATTGATTGTTCAAACAGATACAGTTCATCAGAGGAAAGGCCAGTCCAATAAAATACAAACTCCTCGCATATTTTTTTCAAAATACAGTTTTGTCGTTAATCAAGCAAGCCGTCGTGAAAGAGGCCGGCTGTCCCTTGGCTGCTGCCGGGATCCCATGTAACAGACTGAGTCAGGATGTTGGGTTTTTTCCCCAGTCAGTCAGCATGTCAGTGATGTCAGTGCTATAGCATGCCTCCAGGATTTACATGCATTCCCAGCACTGCTGAGCTGGGGTTATGGTTGGCACACGTATACTAGGGGATTCCTTAGTCGTAAACAAAGTGTTTGACCTGTTTCATTCCTCAGGGCAAGCACGAGCAGAACCAACTGAATTTATGTACTGGGAATGGCTGGTTTATGGCTAACCCTGGAGGGGCACTGACTCAACCTATTTCTGGCTGAAGATGCTAATAAGGATGCACAAGATGTCTCAGGTGGGCAGCAAAACTAACATTTAAGGGAGAGTGCCTAAAATGTTTTGTGGTATACAGACATAATTTTTAATTAGCAGGCACACCACATACAGTATCCACTAATGCACAGTAGTAAAATCCATCTTCAATAGAAAAACTGTCTTCAGCTTGGATGCTCAGCTCTTGTAAGAGAGGGATTCCTACTAATTTATTTTTGATGAGCTTGAGATGGGAACCTGGCTTTATATCATGGGAAAATAAATACACTTTTGAAGAAAAAACGGGATTTGGACTGCTAATCCCTGGGAGGCGGAGGGCTGCACTCAGCCTCCTAACCAAAATAAGTTGGTTAAAAATAAATAAATGGTTGAGCCTGCTAGGTGTGAGCATAATCATTTTACTATATGATCTATGCGTTTCATTAGTTGAGGTACACATTTCGCTATAATAAATGTGCTTCAGCAAATGATCTATGCATTTCTTTCTGGAATGTATGTGTTTCACTGGAAAAGGTATGTGTTCATCAGCTATGAGTAATGCTCCTAACAGCACCGCATTATATTGCTCAGCTGGTATCAGCGCAGCATTACACATCCGTTCCCTCATGGCCGCGGAGACGCCGATTCAGCAAGACAGCACATTCCGGGCCCTGTCACTCCTGTGCGGAGATGCCATGTGGGCCAGAGGGCCTCGATACGGAGGGAGATGGCAAAAAGGAGGGTGGGAGGGCTCGAGTGCGATGCCCGCCTGCTGGGCATGCATTAGAGGTGCAAAGAGCAGAGGAGGTGGCTGCAGCAGGCATGCCAGGCTCTGGCAGCGCACACAAGGGGTGAGCCCGTTGGGGATGCAGTGAGGGATGCAGCTGGAGGTTTTCCCACTTGCTCTGTCCTTGAGTTCTCAGCGGCCCTTTCTACTCACCCAGCTAAGAGTAGGGTGATTTCTTTTGCTTCCCAAGCTCACCCAATGCAGTAGAATCCCCCTGCAGCTCCAGTGGGTCAGCCTCTAATGGACTCCCTGCAGAGGTGTCCCCATCACTGCCGCAACCTTTGAATTTCCACCTTGTCTTCTTTGGCATTGCTACTGCCAGCACCTGAGGCAACTAAAACTATGTGAATAATTGAGAAAAGGTTTCCTAACTGCTTGATGATCAGTCCCCTCCCCCAGCAAGGCTCCTCACCCATTACAGCATTGTTATTCACTTGTAATGACATCGCTTATTACAGCAGAATACATATTAGTCTTGGCCATAGGACTAATGATTTGTATCTGAGCCTTCATTTTAAAATCACTTTTCATCAATACATCCATTTTTATACATACAGTTTTATATAATTCATTACACATATTTCCCTTTACTGACCTATTTTGCTGTACCCTGCATTTATCACTGTAGATGCTATTCTGCTCTTCCGAAAAATCTTGCCTTTTCTACATTTCTTTTCATTAATATGCTCAGAAGCTGTGGTTACATGTATTTTTGTATTATCTTATAGTTTCCCCCCATTCATCTGAAAAGAAATGTTGATTCTGGAGAGGACTGTAAAATCTGAATGAAGCTGAATTAATTAGGAGCTCTATTGATGTTACATAATGCCCATTTCATTTTACCTGGTATATGTTTTCTGATTAATTCCACTTGCTTTCTCTTTCCTTCTTTCTCAAAAAAATCTAAACATTTCATAGTGTGTCATTTGGTAGCAGCAGTTTTAAAGGAAACCATTTCTGATGGAACTAGTTCAGTGCTGAAATAGGGCTGAGTGTAGCTCACGCTCCAAACTGGGTCAGCCAGGAACACTGGAGACCATTAGGAGACCCGAAGTATCTGTTTTCCATGAGGGAATAAATATTTTGGGTCAGGTCCTCAGCAAGTATAAGTTAGAACAGGTCACGGATTTACAAGCAGCTCTGGATACATGTTGTTATATGCACCTCTCAGTAATGCGCCAGTCACCGAGCAACAGGATCATCATTAAGGGCCTCGTTAAGAGTGGATAATGATAGTCCCTTTTGCCTGTGATTTTGAGAAGTGGCAATGTCATGGATGAGCCCAGTACTCTGGATGCTTTCATTCCTCTTTGGCATCTGTGTTATGTGGTACCTGCAGGCTCATAGAAGAGAAAGAACTCGCCTGGGCTGGGTTCTCTATGTGGCCCTGAAGGACCCAAGCCAGCGAGAAGAGTGGGATTGGGAATGTGCCCACAGGGCTGGAGCAATGAGCTTGGAGCCACAGTGTGGGTTTTCACAGGGTCTCCTATCACTTTTGCCCACCAACTGATGCTGGTGCAGCTGCCCCGGCAGGAGTTTCTCCATACTCTGCAGGCTCCTGCTGGTCTCCCTGGTGGAGTGGAGCCAGCTAGAGCAGAGCAGCCTCCCTGAAGGCAAATCTCAGGTCCCACTTCAGTCTTCCAGCAAGGCTTGTGCTATCCTGCCTGTCTCAGTGTAGTTTCTGATCACCTTTTTCCAGAACAGTGCTGGAGGGTATGACATGGCCATGCCTGAGGGTGTCTTCAGGCCCTGTGCAACAGCTTTGGGCCTGTACCTGTCGAGCTTACCTTGGGGAGTGAAGGGAGAGCGGGGCTGAGGGTGCTGTGGCCAGTGAACATTGCAGACACTGTCACTGATAGACATATGACAACAGGTCTGCTGCTGGTCTGCAGCACCTGCCTTCCCTCAAAAAAATGATGCAAGATGCTCTTGCTTCCTCCCCAAACAGCACAACTCCTGTCTTATCTCCTCCTTCAGCTTTTTTCTCTTTTTTCTTCGCCTTTTCTTTTTTCTCATCCTATTTTATTCTGAGCTTGCAGGGCATGTCAGGAAACCTGCCAAATATTTGCTGAATCAAGACTATGACTTGTGTACTGGATTCTCCGTACTCATTTGCTGACTATAAATTTTTGCATAGACTCTGAGACATACTTTTTTTAATTTGCTGTGAATTGCTGTATCCTTTTCCGATGTTTTTGCTACAATAGCATTATGGTTATGAAATGAAGTTCAAAGAACACTGGTGGGAAGAAGGTAGACTGAAGCATTACTTTGGCTTGTAAAACTTCTATAGGTTTTGAAAATAAAAAAATAGGTGGGGGGTGGGACTGGAATCAGATTATACAGCTGACCACAAATCTTAAATTATTCTGGTGTTTTGGTCATCATCTGCAACCCCAGTGGGGAGATAAATCAATTTTTGGCAGCTGCAGACAGCTATCTGAGTCAGGGCCAGAACAGCTTGACTGGAAAGGCACGGTAAAAGTTAAGCAGCTGCTATCACGGGAGGCTTCCTGAGGGTGCAGAGGGATGGGGAAGGACAGGGAGGAAATTAATCCATAAAACAACATTCGAAGTTAGCCTGCCATTTTTATGAATTCAAACGTATATGCAGTGCCTGACATTTGCAAACTTGATGTGCTCCTGCCTGTTTCCAATCTCTAAAATAAACACAGCGTAAAAGAGGTTGTAGTTGTCCAAATCCACTTTGTTTGTTGCAGTCAGCTGCTTTTTATTAGAATGTGATTTAATATGCGTGGCAGGAGTAAAACTACTAGTTTTATATTCTTTTAATCTCAAATGGAAGCTAAACTTTGTTTTCTAAAATGCTAAAACCAGTTGTGGTCTACGACAAGATTCTTGAAGACTGTAATGCTGGGCTTTTTTCAGAATAGAATATCTTTGGTAATGGTGTTCCAGATTGTCAAACTGAAGTATTTATAACGAGAAACTTCTTTTTTTTTTAAAAACCATGGGAAGAATGTTGTGTAAACTATAGCTCATCTGCCTCTTGCTGCAATTTCTTTTTTACCTTATATGCAGTTAATTTTGGAATATATCTTCAGAGATTCTCAAAATAGCCTGAATTATTAGTGTGCTGCTCTTATCTTTGTTGCTTTGAATCTACAAGGAACTGCCTCAAATCGCCAATGATTGTCTAATATTTGTCACAGGCCATGTTTCCTGAAAATCCATTTTCCATGTGTGAAAATCACACCCAGTTGTAGACCTACAGCCAGAAAAGTGTTGAACAACATACTCGACACATCCATGTAATGGGTGACATTCTCATGCCAAACGATTTCAGAGTACTGCCAGTGCCAAATATATTCCTGGCTTTAAATGCTGTTTTTCCCCTTGTTGTGCATATAAGCTCTGTTTTCCTTGCCATAACCCAGTGTTTGGAGTGGCTAATGACAGCTGCTGATGATGCAGTTTAATACATCTAGCAGGCCAGTACATGTATAAGATGCTCCTTGCTTCCTGCTCTTTCCCCCACTTCAAACAGCAGGTATACAAAGGCAGAGATTATTTTTTATTTTTATTTTGTCTCAGGATCAGTCACAATATCAGATATTGGTGGGGTTGAGGCAGAAACACATTGGGAGAAATTGGTTCTTGTGGAATTGTCCACGGAGCTCCTTTCCTGGCACCTACATCCAGGCATTTCCAGCAGGTTGAGGTCTCTCAGCAGAATTTTGGATTTTGAATTCTTTAAAGCATAAACCAAGAGAAAACCTTGGAAATGGCATCAGCTGTATAGCAGTTTCCATGTGGTATTTTGGAAACATGATTTTGGCTGATCTTCCTACACTTCAGGAACATGGGGGTGAATGGATGGAGAAAGAGAGGGCAAGAGAGCAGAGCACATTCACCAGTCAAATTGACCATTTCCCTGCTGATATAACTGGTTTCTTTTTTTTCTTTTACAGTTAACATTACGGATAGGATGAAGTGTTTCAGACCTCCTTTGTGACCTACTCTAATAGATCATTTATAAGGACTGCTTAGTCAAACCTTATTGATTGCACCTCAGATCTTGATAGACTAATATCATAGCTGAAAACTGTGATTTATGAAAATTTTTGAGCAGTAAGTAATACTAATAGGACAAGGGTTTGGGGGGCAAGCCCACAGAAGAGTGTAAAAAATTGAGCCTCCCTTTCCTGAACAAAGAGTTTGTAGGAAAAACATCTAATTGATTTATGGGCTCTCCATTGCTCTAGAAAAAACCTTCGTATTCAAAATTCTCCTCTTTGTCCCTGAGCAAGATGATCTCTCAACAAGGAAGCACCTGTAAGTGGGAACTGTCCCACTGCAAACCCCAGAGAGGGGTCCTATTGGGAAACTACTCTATGAGCTCTCCTGATAGTCTGCTGGTTGGCTTCCCAAAGGAAAAATTGCCAGTGGATCACACATGTTTGGGGAAAAATATCTGAAAAGGTGTCATCCTGACAAACAGTTTTCCAGAAATTCAGGTTTTCTCGAGGTGGGTGGGGATTCCAGAGGGCTGAGGTCGGGAAGGTAAAGGCCTTCAGAGAGCAGCAGTGCCTTCACAGCTGTAAGTTTCACCATGATCCTAATACCTAATTACTAAAGGATTACTCAAGCAAAACTTTATTATTATTATCATCATCATTATCATTAATTTTGAGGCAGGAATTGTAGAGGTTACACTTATCTACCCCACATTTAGGATTTTAATGAGATTTAAGCCCTCAACAACAGGACAAAGCAGAAAAATTTACTGGATTGCTACTCTATAAAACCTTCGGAACATCATATCAAAATTACTCTTGCATGTGATAACCAAGAGACTTCAATTCAACAGACCTTTCTACAAGTAGAAAAAAAAAATCCCAACAGTGCTAGAAATTGGTCATAACCTTCAGGCTGCATATATAAGTCAAGACAGGAGATCTTTTGTAACACCACACTTGGTGTCTGAAATACCATTTGGAGCATGATGCTCCAAAAACATTCGGTTATGTTACAGTAATCAAGTACGATCAAATCCAAACTTCCATCTGCAATTTGCAATTGCATTTGGATGGGGTTTTTGTACAAGCAATTGTGTCATAGCAGTAACGTGAGTTGATTAATTCAGGGAACAACACAATGCTACGTTAGCCTTACAGCACAGTTGCTGTCTGGGTTTGCTCCAAGAGGAACCCCACATAATTAACATGACTCTCACCCTTTCACTTTTAACATGCTTCCTAATTAAGCTCTCCAGGATCTGAACTTCGCTTTCTGGCTGCAATGGCTGCAAAATGATTTATCCCCCGATGATGGTCACTAGCGCCAACCTTGCTGTCAGGGAAACACGTTGATGCATTTAACTCTTTGAGTTATTTTATTCCTTCTCCTCTCCTGTTTAAGTATAGAGGTCTGGTGCAAAACCTTACATTTCGAAGCCAGCACATCAATATGCAAATGTATCTATAGGCCACCTCTTACCCCCTTGGTGTATAAAGGACATGTACGTAAGGAATGATAAGGCTGCATATAAAAAGCCTTTGACCTGTAATTAGCCTATCTTGGTTTTTTAAAAAAATCTTTATGTCACTCCATTTGCAGATTAATTAAACCTAATAGATGTAATGAAACACAAAGGGAGCCGATCGCTTTGTAGAGATTTCATATTGATTTGTACACCGAGACGGCTTTAGTGGATTTTAAACAATTATTGCCAGTAGATAAATTTCTGCAATAACTGTTTTATGTATAAACAGGTCCTGTTGAGGTTCAAAGTCTACCTGTGCATATAGAGGATAAGTAAATCCCCCCCTCCCCTGTCCTCATTTGTATTTGCACAGCACCTCCAGATCTCCAGATCCGGAGCAGCCGAAAGGTGCTGTTTACACAATACTATTTTAATTTCGCATGACAAATGTGCTACCATGAAGTTAAACATTCATCATTACCCAGACGCGCTTTCCCGCTCTGTGGGGAGAAGCACCGTCAACTGCTGGCACGGGCTCTCCGCAGATAACGCCGGCTGGGGAATAGCAGTCATGTACCGGAGAAATCCCATTTCTGGAAATAACTCGCTGCGGATGTGCCCAGGGGCCAGAGGGGCCTCAGGTACCACGGCCCCTGAATTGAGCTGGGATTCTGCCTTCCAAAGCCGCGCTTCTCTGGCTGGTTTGAATCTCAGCAGAGCGGGCTGCAAAGGGCAGGCAGCCCCGCCTGCCTTCATCCGTCGCGGTGCCAAAATGGGAAGGACGTGGAGCCAGCGACGATGATGAGAGCTCGCATGAATCCCCCGGGCCTGCAAGCAGGGTTTCCTAATTGTCAGCTGCGCTGCGCCAGGCTTGTTTAAAATAATTAGAGTGCGGCGGCTTAAACAGACCGGGGAGGGTCGGGGTGGGCC
>VWZG01001763.1:48374-179769 GCA_013396735.1 Grallaria varia
GCTATCAGCTCCCTGCTCATTTCTGACGCCATCACTCTGCCAGGCAGGGGGATGGGGAAGGGGGAGGGGGAAGCAAGGTATTATATTTTAACTACGTGAACGCAACTCAGAAAGAGGGAGGATGAACCAGCCCCAATGTATGCGTTGGATGGAAACAATACAGCCGGCACATCCAAACTATATTATTAAAAAAAAAAAATAAAAGGAGAAAAAAAAAAGGGGTGGTGGTGGTGGAATAAAAATCTGCTTTCCCCTCTTCCTCCCCTCTTTCCTCCAAGAGGGCTAGCTGAAATCTTTCTTAATTACCGCTTATTTCAATGACAGAATTGTAATTTATCATTTAGTTGTAATTTGACATATGTTCACACCTTTGCCATTTCCAATTTCCTCCCCGGCTCTAATTGTCTGGCTGGCTCGGCTGTCAGGCGCGCCCCGCGGGATTAATTGGCGCTGTCTGTCTGCGGGGGCTGCGGGCGCGCTCGGGGCCGGCCGTGCCGGCTGTCACCGCGCGCCCCGCTCAGCCCCGCCACGGCCCGCCCGCCGCGGACCCCGCCCCGCCTCAGCCCCCGCTGTGCGGCGTTTAGCCCGCGCCTGCGTTGCTGACTTTTCGGCGTTTCATTAGGCTCTAATTACGCTCCCCGGCTGTCAGCTGAAAGGAGAGGAAACCTTGGCGTAATGAGGGGGAGGGGGCCTCGGCGGCAGGGATGCGGGAGCCGGTAGATGTCTCTCGCTCTGCCTCGAAAATACACATCGGCTTTAAATGCTATGCCTTCATTTTCCTCCTCGGCTGTTTATGCTCCTCTGTCTCGCTGACGTGGCCTCAATAGCGCGCCTGCGGCCTCTCCTTCCCCGGCTTTTGCCCCCCTGCCCGCCCCCGTTCCCCGTCCCCGACCTTGCTCTTCCTCTTTAACACGCTGCATCCACCTTCAGCATCCTCTGCAAACAACCCTGCCATGGCCAGGTCCTGTTGCACCCCCGTGCAGCTCCACTCTCTGGGGGTGAATTTGGCACAGGGCATGTTTGCTTGCTGAGGATGGTGACACGGCAGGGAAGGGCGCTGTGTGCCCAGCATGTGTGAGTATATACCGTGGCTAACAATTAACCTTCCAGAAGCTGCTCTGGTCACCAAGGAGGTGTGTGGGCTCCTTTCCCCATGGCTGGTCCTACTGATCTCATCCATGTAAATCTGCAGTGCGTGAGGCTGCTGCTGCCTGTCCAGAGCCTGCTTGTTTTCATCAAGAGAAGCTGTGTTTCACCAAAGGGTTGCAAAGGAACACCAAAAATTAGATTCTCGGCCACACTTTTCATGGGCAACAACTGAATTCACACCATGACTTGTTACCTGGCACCCTTTTCTCCTTTCCACACAAATTTCTCCCAGAGGCTGCCCTGTTGGACTCCAAAACACATATGGATGCTATACACCTTGCTCCAGCAGGATGCCCAGCACAGGGGCAGCACCTATGGGATAACACCCTCAGAGCTCCTCTTCTAGATAAAAATGACTGGAGAAAAGCACACCATCCACCGTTTTCTCCACATTTCCTTTGCTACTCAAGTAAAGATACATAAGGAAAAGAGAAAAACTACCTATCCCAGCTCTTAAGTGAAGCCTGAAAATGCTGAACAAAAATGTTTCAAACAGAAAAAAGTCACACATTTATTAATTTATTCATTTCCCAATGATTTTAAATGTCCCACCCATCGGTATCTGCACAAAAGAGCAACTCACAGAAGCCAGAGTAAATTGGCCAGCACTGCCCTCTGCGCTGGGGATGTGAATGCTGGGGAGAAGGTGAATTTTTGAGTGGGCTCCTGTGCATTGCATCCTGCGTGCCCAGTCCCCACACTCAACCCTATGAATGGTGAGCTCCAGCCATGACCTTTATTTGTATCTGCTCTTGTCAATGGCATAGCCTTAGGTAAGTGTTCTAAGCCCAGTCTTGATGGCTCAGAGTGCCTTAAGAGATCCCTTAAGTGTAGACAATTAAGATAATGCCTTGAAAACATAAACCTATCCAATTGATACAATTCCTCCTTCCCTAAAAATAGCCCAAATCCCTTGCTCTCAGACGTCCTGTGCCTTTCCAGGCACTACAAAAACAACCCAGTCAGAGAGCACAAGCTAGAGGTCAGAGCATCCTGGCACTTTCAAATCCCAAAGGAATTAATTTCAGAGCCAAGGGACACTTGGGGGAAGGAAACAACCTAAACCACCCCCCCAGTTTAGCTGGGGACAATAAAGCAGTGGTTGGCAGCACCACAAGAGGTTGGCAAGATGCTGCGCTGTGGAACCCCCTGGCTCAGGGTCTTTGTCTTTCCCGTAGCAGCCGTGGTGTGAGCAGGCAGAAGTGCTCCTCAGAGCCCAGGTACACAGAGCACCCAGCACAGCGCTGCTGGAAAATGTCTTGTAGGAGGCAAGACTGAATGGATTTACATTTATTTAGACTTTTTTCTCCCGTTCAATGTCTGCTTCCTACACCATTGACCTTTTAAAATTATCTCACGACGTACTGACTTTGTTTTCTGCATGTTGCCATTGAAGAGGATTTTTATCTTCCAGACTCCTGCCTTTTGCCATCTATGATGGCCAGCCTTCTCAGGCTGTTTAGTTTGAACACCAGGATTTTTCTGACATGTCTGCAAACTTTTAAAGAGCCAGCATTTCTGGCTCCCTCAGCTGCCAAATTATGAGAAAACACAAAGTGCCTCAAGCTGAGTGCTAAAAATGAAGGTTTTCCAAATACTTTGTCACATGCTCCAGCCTTGGTCTAAAGACCAGGGTATGAAATGCTTATGATTTAGTATTAGAACTTCTCTATATTTATGGCCTATTTCATATATTGGAGCTATTTAACTGGAAATGGTGTTGGAAATCAACGTATTCATTAGAAGTTGATGCTAAGTGCTTTTGAAAATTCTCTTTCTTTTTCATTTCTCCTAGCTATCAATTTTGTTTTTGTTTTAAACCTGACTTCCTGAGGCCTTACTCATTAATAGATAAGTAGTCATAAGTAGGTTATGAGGATACAGTAGGCTCATCTTCCATGCTGGCATACCCAGTGTACTTCCTACATAGAAATAAATCTGATTTTTCAAGGGTAGGAAACTCCTTCAGCTCACAGAGGGTCTCTGAAAACTGCACACTTTTGCTGGGTTAGTGGTGAGAATGTCGAACTCCAAATGGAAAGGAAGGAGTCAGTCCAGATCCCAGCTGGAAAACAACCTTATGAGTAGTTGTCCTCTACAGTACAAGCTGCAGTGCTCTGTACTGTCAATGGGGAGGGTAAAGGGCTTAAAATAGACAGGCTGAAACATGACATTCTGGGGCAGCAGGAGGAGGTGCTGACTTTTGTAGAAGGTTTTTTCTTTTTTTAAGTATTACCCTACTTTTTGAGCATTTGTTGTCTCAGCAGTACTATTTATTCATTCATCATCATCATCATGGCCAGGCTTCGCGAATGAAGATTTGGGAAGGGCTCTACCCACGTTTGCTGAAAGTGCGCTGATGGCTAAAAAGGCCGATGCGAGATAGGCAAGTCTGGTTGCAAAAGGCACAGCAGAAAGTCTCCATAGGTGGTGTTGGCGAGACACGGTTCTTTCTGCGTTGTCTTTTCTCCTTGAGGCTGATTCTGCGTGCATTCTCAAAGGAATCAGTAGCGTTATGGATGGTGTGTCTCCATGCATCCCGATTGGAGGCCAAAGTGGACCATTGATGGTAGTCGATATGGCTGAGGCTGAGGTGTTGTTGCAGATGCTACAGATGCTACAGGACTGATTCATCCTAAATACTCTATCCTGCACAGTTAGTAGGAAAAACTCTCTCACTAGCAACTCAAGACCCAAACCTTGCTAAGTCATTTACAGCTCCCATATGGCTGAACAGTCAGTGTGGTTACACCTGCTACACCCCATAAACATGTCCAGAGCTGGCAGGAGTAGGCTCTGCCCAAGCATTGCACCCCAAGTGCATGGGATGGCATTGGACCCACCTCTTTCTTGGGAGAAATTCAGATGTCAGTTGAAGGACTTGCCCAGAGCCATATAGAAAGTTCAGTAGCAGTGGAGTGCTATGGAAAGAGTTGTGGGTGGCTTTTCTTTGGCACTCCCTCAATTGTATCTTTAGATATCAACAAAAATCTCTGTTAATCCTGTTGCTGCTAATGAAAAAAAAAAAAAAGAAAGGGGAGAAGACCCCAATAATGCTTAATTGAGAGGCCTTACAAACCTTTTGCTGTACCCTTCCTGAGCTTGTAGTAGTTCAGTATTGCTCTAGCTCCTACTTGAACATGGTATGGTGCTCTTCTTATAGATGCTTTGTCAAGAATAGATGAAGAAAACTCTTTTTGTGTCCTCAGTATGCAAGTTTAACTTCTTCCTTCCCTATAAATCAAATCTACTTTTGTTTCAAAATAAAAAGAAAACCCCAATCCAACCAAACATGGTAGCTGTCTGTAAGAGCATGAAATACTTCTTATAAATAATGGAGGAAAAAGCTCCTTTATGTATGGGAAAAGAGAGTTCAAATAATTTTCCTTTGAAGAAAGCACTTTCCTCTGTCCCTTAACTTTTGTGTAGGGAACAAGCACCAGCATCTTGATCCCTAAATGTGATGTTCTGGGAAACTATAAGCAGGCAAAATCAAGGCAGTGTCCTCATGGAAATTTTTTTTTTTTTTTTGTGCACTAAAATATAGTGGTTGCCACTGGTGTCCGCTATAAAATTTTTATATGTAGAAAGTGGCAGGCTATCACACTTTTTATATATGCATATATAAAAGTGACAGGCAGAGGAATAGGATGCCTGAAGCTGTAAGATATGAGTGCTATAGGCCAAAATCCTTTTATTTTTATTGTTTTTATCTCAATGGGTAAAGTTTTCTGTCATTAGCTCAAAAATGCAATACAAATGTTCTCTCCTTTTGAGGCCTGAACACACACAGAGAGCGTTCTGCTTTCACAACCAGATATTTAGTGCTGCTGCTCTCTGCTTGTTAGCATTTCAGGGTGAATTATAGCAAGTTGTGGGACTGGTTCTGGCTGCTGGGACCACATTTACCGGCTGTACAGCTCAAGCACCACAAGTAGGAGGGTGGTCACCGGCACCTGCCCGGTAAAGCTTCGCAATATTTGAGAGCTGGCAGAAACATTGTTTCTAGCCTTGTCGTTTTTGTTCCTCAGCGTCTTAAAAAAACACCTTAGAGAATGAATGCAGAAAGAGGAGAGAGAAAAGGAGTAGACGCAGCAAGGGATGCGGAAGCACCACCAGCTGTCCATCTAGTCCAGAGTGTTGTTGCTGGCAGCAGCAACACTGGAGGCTTTGGGAGAAAAAATAGGAATCCCTCACATAGGGAAACCTGCTGTACAAGCTCATCACCAGTCATCAAAGGCAGACCTTAAATCCAGCATTTGCCTGTTGCTAGTGGGATTGTTGAAATTCCTGTGGTATTCCTGGTATCCAGAAGGTCCTTGTTCCTGTTCACCTGACAGCTTGTAAGCAGCTGTTAGAATCATGGAATCATTTAGGTTGGATAAGGCCTCTAAGATCATCAAGTCCAACCATAAACCTAACACTGCCAAGCCCACCGCTAAACCATGTCCCTCAGTGCCACATCTACACCATCTTCTAAGTACATCGAGGGCGGGTGACCACACCGCTCCACTGGGCAGCCTGACAATGTGTTGCCACGCATTATCCTGATGTGGCAGTGATGGTGCATGGTGGACTCCAATGTGTCATCAGGGTTTCGTGCTATCACAAAAAGAAGGCATTTGCAGATTTAGAGCTACACAGTTTTGTCAGACTTGTCTTGTCTTTTGGACCTGAAAATAGTATTTGTGTGGAGGTTGAGCATTTCAGGCACTAAGGTCAGGTGGAGAAGGGTTTAGTTTAGGGGAGACATGGAAATCCCAGAGGTCCCACAGGACAGCTGCAGAAATTTAATGATACTTTTGGGATGAGTTGGACTTGTCTTTGTGTGTTGTACATGCAATTCCTTTTCTGGGATGCCCCAGATAGAAGTATGGGAGGTCTACATAAGTGTTCATGTCTGTTAGCATAGAAATAAATATACCTTTACATGCATACTGAAATGGAAATGGTCTCCAGCCACCCTCAAATACTATGAGCTGCATCTCTGCATCTTGCTTTAGACAGTAGCTCACAACTTGCATTAGTGCATTCCCTGTCTGACAGGACCCTGCCCTCGAGCCCAGTGTGGGACCGATTCTGCTGAGTGGGGCATGTCTGCCAGCTGTAGGGACAAGAAGGAAAGAAACCTGCCAAGTTCCTCTGACATCTATCACTTTAAGTGCTGGTTCTACACCTTGTCATTTGTTTGTGGAAAAAGAGTTGGGAAACAATAAAGTAATAAGATGAGCAGAAAAAGAATTGTTATCAGAAAATTATTTGTAATGTAGCTTTTAAAAAAAATATTCCAGCTATTCCTGTGCTTTACAGTGTCATTTCTAACTCTAAAAAGTCAGTGTATAAATCTAATGGAGCAGCTATTCATAAAAGATCAGCTTAAGTAATAAAAGTAACAATTTTCTGTAATGATATTTTATAGATTTGAATAAGACATATAAAATATTTTTGCTTTTACGGCATATGTAAAGAGTAAGTATACCATGCCTATAAAACAGGGATTACTTTTAAATTCTTAAAATATTTCTAGAACAAAGTAAATAATACTCATAATTTTTTCCTGAAAGACTGATGAAATGCCACATAGCAAACTTTTCAAATATTTTATATGAAAACAATTCTCCTGCAGCTTCAGAGAAGACATAACACACTTCCCTCTCATCTTTTAATAAAGGAAATTCACAGGCGCTTTCCCCTTCCTATTGCGTGTCCTTCCCTCTGAGCCCTTCAGCCCAGTTCTTTGCCAGTGCGAGTGAGTTACACGTGAACAGGAGTTGGGCTTTTATCCCGTGGTGTAATTTTCATAAATGCCAACTGAACATTGCAAAAAAAAGAGATATTTCATCAAGTGTGGAGGAGGAGGGAAAACACAAATCTGAAAGGTAGGAGGCCTGAACTTCTGATTTATTTTGTACTGAATCTGTGGGGAAAAATACCAAGTTTTAATGTGATATTGTGGATTGTACATGGAGGCAGGTGAGATCAGAGTCTAGCTCTCAGACCTGACCCTCCATTAGAGCAGTGCCATGCTTTATGCCACCTTCCAGGTCAGAGGGGCAGTAGTGGGTACCACTGCTGCGCTCTGGGCTCCAGCCACCCTGGCACAGACAACCGGGGATCCCACTGTAGCAGTGTCCCATGGTGGTTCTGTCACAGTCGATGGTGGGGTCATGGAGCACCGTCGTGTTCCATGTCTGGTAAAGCCACATGTTCAGCAGTGGCATGGGGACACTGGGGAGATGGGGTTTGCAGAGTTAGGATGCCCATGCAAGGGGAATGAGTGGGCAGCTGGGCACAGCAGTGCTTTACCGCTGTGGGGGAGTGAGCCCACTGCACAGAGCTGGGAGTATAGCCTGTAATCCTGTGGAAATGCAAAGCCTAGTTAATGTAAATAGCTCTAGTTTAAAAAGCCTTATGAAAGAAAACAGAAAATGCATGGCATGCATGTGATTATTTCTAAACCTATTTCTATGTGGTTTCGCCCAGTGAAACATGTTTTTGAATTGCTTTGTCCAAATGTGATTTGGGCTACTTCCAGTGAAAAGCCGAGTGCAAATTGATTAGGTGGTTAAAATAAGCTGCAAAAGGATGGCCAGGGGTGTGGCTGCAGCCTTCTGGCTGGGTTGATGTTGACGCCCAGACACTGCCCAGCACTCCAGTGTACAGCCAGCCACATTCCCTGTGGCTCAAGCCTTTCTGCAGTGAACCATGTCCTATTTGCTTTCAATCACAGCCCAGCAGGGTAAATTAGGAGCTGAACAAGCCCATGCAGCCAGCGGGCTTGGCCTCACCACCCACCAGCATCTACCCTGATGGCTTCCCTGCCGGTGTTGATTTGCCCATTCGCTGCCCACTCCCTGCCTGCGCAGCAGCCACCAGCGCCAGGCACGGCTCAGCGTTTGCACCCAGGTGCACAAACACATACATTTGTGTTAACATACATGATGTGCAAGTGCACTTTGTCTGCTGCCCTGCTCTGACATCCCTGTGTGAGCACTGACGTGTGTGTGCAAGCAGGAATGCACAAACAGCCCTGTGGGTTTATACACACACACACTTTCATATGTAAGCAAAAATAAAATGCATATATTTTCATTCATATGCTTACATGTCTATGTGTATATACACCCACTAGAGATGGTGTGCAGCTATCTCAATTTGCACATCCAATTTTGCACATTTGTAAATCTTTGGGTGCGCAGCATATGGTACAGCCAGAAATACATATATCTACAGGAAAATGAGAACCAATATGACTCAACACAGAGAGTTTACACATATTTCTATTGATTTGTCAATGCATTACATCTATAGCTTGGCTTCTGTACCTTGCTCAGAAGGAATTAGTGTCACTTTGCTTTCATCTAAGCACAAAATACAGTCCTTCATGCTGAGTATCTCTGTACATATGGCCAGATCATTATACAACCAAAGCGATCATTTTCTAAAGCTTTTTGAATAGAAAAACTTATAAAAACTATACAGGACACATTCAAGGCTGCTGACAGTGGGTCAGCAGTAGGCTGGCAACAGATCACATTTTGGGGTTAAACCATAAATGAAAAACATTGAGGAAGTTGCTGTGCTGTAAGGGAAGCTGCAATTCAGAGCTGGTGCTGCTGAAGACTTCATGGTTTAAATATTGGCTAGATCTGAGTTTTAATTTTAATTTTTGTTTGACAGTTGGCATATTTCTAAAAAGTCAGTGCACATTTTTGAAATTTCATTGCACATCCATGCATCATTACCTGTGTTCTTAGAGCTCGAGGGAGACGATATTGTTGGGGGTTTTCTCTCATGTAGGAAGGCGAGGCAACGAGGCATAACAGAAGTGAAGGATGGCCTTTGGGAGAGCAGCATTGCTTTTCTGAAGCACAAGTCTTTGGTCCAACTGAAAGTTCAAAACAAAGGAGAATCTCTGACTCTCTCCCTCTTTCTAGCTGTACCTTGTTAATGAAAAGGAAGCAGCAAGGGAAGGAAAAAAAGTTTTTTAAAAAAACCCCAAAAATGTAGAAGCTTACTATTTTTAAAATCTGCTCCAAAGTTGAAGATTCTGGTGAACAGAAGCAAATATTCTTCAGAAATGCCTGACTGCAGTGTCAGGGTGAAATATTCCAGGAAAACAAGATAGAAGAATACTTTTACCAGCAAATATTGGAGTTAAACGAGACTGGCTCATCTCAAAGAAAATGATGGACAAATGCTGCAGGGCATGCTGAAGAAAAAAAAAAAAGCTTATCTTTTTTCCCAAACCCATTCAGCTAGGGACCATTTTGGGAGCCAAAGGAAGTTCTCTGAGGTTTTTTCTTTGCCCTTGTTCCTTTTTCTTTTCAATAGTAAACAAAAAACATGCTAGTGTCTCTGTTGATGGCTCTTTCTTGGACTGCAAACTCCTGGAATGGAAGAGAGCAGCTTTTCTCCTGAAGGCTGAACTTTGTTAGTTTGTCAAGGAGTGTAGATTGTACCAAGCTCGAGGGTTACACTGGAGCCTTCATTGGTGGTGGGACTTAAAGGTGGGGAAGACAGGGGAAACCCCACTAAGCTGCAACCTTCAGGCAACTGCCCTAAATCTCTCTCCCAAGGCAGCTGTTCCCCAAAACTGGCTCTAATTTATTTGATACTTTGGCAATATTCTTTTTCTTTAGCCAAGACTGAGTTAGGTGTGGGAGGTCTGGATGCCGGTTCAGACTCTAAACTTGGATGGATTATTTTAGGGAGGGTGGGGAGAGGAGGGGATGAGAGCCATGTTATCCATCTTTTCTCTAAGTTGCTTTCTTGTTCTGTGGTCTGGCTCCACATTCCCTACTCTTGACAAGAACCTAAGGCACCGTGGTAGAAAAGCCATCCCGCAGTATTTCACAATTAGGAAATACTTTTGCCACATTCTTCTGAGTTCTCCAGATTTCAGGAAAGCTTAGCACAGCTTTTTTCCTTTTTCTTTCTTCCTTTTGTACATATGGACTGAGCAGACACCATTAACCCTTTCCGATCTCCCCTTGCTGCCAGTCAAGGGGAAAACAAATTACTCCTTCCCACCTGCTAACCCACTCCCTGCTGCTGGGTCCAGATGTTTCCACTTGTGCATCACAGGCAGAAAGCTGAGCGAGACACATCAGGTAGCCCATGGGGTGGTTCTCACCTCCTCGCAGCTTTCCTGAGGACATGGCAGACAGGCAGCAGAAGCCCAGCAGCTTGGGAGGCTGCTGCTGTTGGCCCAACGAGGGAAGCTCACCGTATGAAGGCTCCACGTGCCCCTGCCTGCGTGAAGGTTAATGCAACCCCGGGAGGTGCCCAATCACATCTGGCCCTTGTGTATGCACATCTGTCTTGCCACCCTGCGATTTCCCTGCTGGTGCCAGGAGCAGCCGCCCTGCCATCCCCGTGCTCCCCCGGGCCACGGAGGTGCTGCAGGAGTTATGTTACACACATGCCGAAAGCCATTAATTAAATTAGAGCTCTCCAACAGGGGCTGCAGAAGCAGCTGTGTCATCAATCATTGCGCCGCAGGCTGACACGTACGCCGCATGACACGGAGGGAAATTTTTCTTTCTAAAGGCAGATGAGGGCTGCAACCAGCGGTCCCATGCAGGAGGGCGGCACTGTGGGGACCAGAGAGCCCCTTCATGCTGGGTGATGAGAAGTGGGTCTGTGACCAAGATGCCTGGATGTTGCTGATGTGCAAATTAATTGGCATCATCAAATGCTGTCCCGTGGCTGCTCATGTACCTTTGCATTAACGTGCTGAGGGGAACATCCTCAGGGTTGAGTCCGCGTTCAGAAGTGGGTGAGCGTGCCGAGATGTTGCCAGAGCCCCTGCCAAGCCCTGGCTTGCATGGAGGGGGAGCCTGGAGCCCCCAGGGCTTGGTACAGGGCCTTCTTGGACCCTTGTAAGGGGGTTTGGTAGTGTAGCATAAAATGGAGATTGATGGTTCCCAACCACATAGAGAAAAAGCAAATTTCTGTTATTTACAGGCTGTGGGCCACTTGATAAGGAACTTCCCACCCGCCACCAAAGAACTGGCTTTTAGACAGTTAATCAAGTAAGAACAGCTAAGAGTAGTCACTGCACCCTTTGCAAATAGCAATCCAGACACAAAAGCAAATAATTTGTGTCAGCATGACAAGAGAAAATGGAATGTAAACTTGCTAAACAGCCAACAGCTATACACATGTTTTTCTTTCTCAAACCAAAGAGAGAACTCAGGCAGGTTTAAATGTGGAATCCATTTGTAATGTCAAGTACTCTCCCCTTCTTGCTCCAAATTGGTGGGGAGAAATAGCCTTGCAGTATCAGTATTCCCCATGCTGGCTTTTCTGCATCCACCTCTCAGAATGCTACCTACAGAGGAAAGACAAAGCCTCAGCAATTTTATTCAGGCCTGTTTCACAGTGCAGGTCATCTCAACAGAGTGTGGAAACAATAGTACGTGCCAATCTCGCGGCACAAATACTGACCCACGAATAATGACTGCTCCTAGCAACTGTCTACAGAAACTGCAAAACTTTTAACAAATTAAAAAAAAAAAAATAAAAATTATTTTTCCCTTGGTGAAAGTGGCCTGTGTGTAGATTATCTGCAAAGAGAAAATTGTTAGATAAATTATTTCTATTGAGTAATTTGATCAGCTCTCCTTGGAAGCCTAATGAATAGGTTATTTTCTGCAACAGCTGCTGTTCGAACTCCCAAGCTTGAGCCCACGTGGTCTGGCTGTTCAAAGGGAATTACTGTGCTGGCTTTTTTAAAGTAACTTTTAAAAAAGCAAAACTAGGCACACTCTATTTGTCAACACGGATGAAAGATGGACAGGAGATTTAAGCAGGTGGTAAAATTATTGCAAAGGCCTAAAAATTAGTGGTAAAAAGGACAATTGTGTGAAGCCACAAATAACTTGCCTGTCACTGGGACTGTAAGAGACCAGACCTTCGTGGCTGTAATTTAGATACATCATCTGCATTTCGCGTATGCTGCTATGGAGAGGAAATGCCTCCCAGATGGGCTAGGAGGCTGTATGGCCCTGGGAACTCTGCTGACGGGTAGGCTATAGCCATGCAGGCACCTTGGGCTGGGGCTGTTCCTCACTGGCTGTCTACTTTATTTGTCTTAGACAAAACGCCACCAACATGCATGTGTCAGTGGAGGAGTCCAGGAAAAGCAGAAGATCTTCTAATGGCTTTTTGGAGCAGGTGGGTGGAAAGGGTTAAATGCATTCTGTGGTCATGCAACAATTTGCCAGCCATGATATTTGGTCCATGGTCTGGATTTGTCCAGGGGGAGACTGATTTCCTTCTGCAGTTGTAAGTTCATGTTTGTCTGCAGTAGGCAAATGCTGACTTGAACTGCTTTTATGGGTAATGTTTGCTTGCATTTTTCTCTGACTAGGTCTAAATAGGGTAAAGTGTAATCTGCCAACCATAAAAACCTGAATTCTTCTACCAGCAGTGTGATAAAAAAGCAGAGCTCCATGTGCCTGCCTTGCTCCCTTGCTCTGCAGACACTCCATTCTTTTGGGGCACTTTGCTGTGGTCATCTTGCAGTTCAGCACTCAACTTCCACACACTGGACCTGAAAAGTTAGATTTTTGCTGGGTTATTTCATTGTTTTCTGCATAATCTATTCAGAAACGTGGTGTTTTGCTCTTCTTCTTCTTGTCAAGGTCATCAAGAAGAGACTTGTTGTGTGAACAACATTAAGTGTGGAGCACACATTGAGGTGAAGTGAAAGGTGCCTTGGGTAGGAATTGGCTGTGAGCTGTCTTTGCCTTGTGTTTCTGCAGAAGTAGATTTAAGCAAGCTACTGCGATAGGACACACTGATAGTGGATACATGCAAGTGTGCATGGGTGAGGAAAGAAATCCACACCACAAACAGAGGCAGCAGCCAAATATGCATTTTATAATGAAGGATTTGATGGTTAGCTCTTTGAGAGGTGCTTAACACTGTGAAGGCCAGCTCAGTTAGGATGCTTCGGCACCAAGTTCAAGGTGGATAATGCCCCTTTGCCAGGTCCTCTCAATTTCTGCGAATGATTAAAGGAGCTGGGGGCATTAACAGTGCAGTGAGGGAGCCTGCTAGAATGATGCAGTCCTCCCTATTGTCCCAGGGCTGTAATCCTAGATTGTGGCATCACCTTTCTTTTGGGACAGAGTCCAGGTCCGTGGCACTGTGCAAACCAAGGGGAACATGCTGGCTGTGTGCCTGCTGCAAGTGTCGGCTCTGACCTCTCGTGGCTCAATCTGCTTAGATATTGCTCTTCTGTGGGACATGGTGCATCCATCCCTCTTCTCACCCAGCTTGTGGGGGGCTGAGAAACTCACAGCCATGCTGGGAGCTGCCAAATGGAGAGGACCACTTGCACCTATTTTGTTTTTGTGGCTTCTTGTGACTGAGCAGTGGAGAATGCTGTGTATTTCCCTACTACCTGACTGCAAAGAGAAACCCTGTAATTTTCCAGGCAGAATCTACTTTATTTTTTATGAAGGTAATTTGGCATTTTGCAAGAGTGTACTGAGTAGTTCACGTTTCATCTGAATTAATGAAATGTGCCCATTGATTTCATGTATATTGCTACTGAAAGCGTTCTTAATTATGAAAAAACCTAAATCTTTTGGTTTTTAAAAAGACATGAATTTTAAGTTTTTTCTTGTGATGAATCTTGAGAATCCTAATCTCAAGTAAAATGCAGTTTTTGATGTCATTTGCAATTGTCTTCCTGCCAGTTTCAGTTGACTGCATTTGGCTGAGCTCAGGCTGCCATCAGCCGGCTCTCCAAGGCCAGTGAGAAGCATAAGTCCTGCCCTACCTTCTCACTACTTTCTTTAGTTCCAAAAAATAATCTTTTTGGAAATACAACATCTCATCCCATCTTTCTTGTACTTCTTATGTTAAGTTACTGCACAGTGATAGCAAGGAAGGGCTTTGTGACTAGCAAACTCAGTCACCCCTCCATGGGTACTGTGTAGGCTGACCATGAGCCACAACACAGACAACACTACAGCACTGGCTTGAATTTTTAACAAGAGGCTAGCACAGGCTCAGAAACCATCCTCAAAGATGCTCCGTGCTCAGGTGGCTCTGCTGAGACATGCTGCCAATCCAGAGACAGGTAAACCTGAAGGCTGAAGGCACAGGTACTGAAAATTTGGAGCAGGGAAGCATTGTGGCACTTGAGGGTGGACATTGCCACAGGTAGAATCATCCCTGTCACCACCACCAACTGACATGTTCAGCTCTGAAAAGGTGGTTTTCTGGGCAGTAAGTTTAAAGACTGGCAGCTGTAACAAATGCCAGGACTTTGAACCAGAACAGGATGCATGTGATGCTCACACAGACAGCAGTTTGCAGATGTTTAGACTTGTACTTATAAATAGGCTTTAGCATGGGTTTTGGAGTTACAGTCGCCACTTGGTATCCACTAATACCTGCCCTCCTACTGGTTGCAAGTGTAACACGCTGAGTTCAACTTTCACATTACTGAGTCACCACTTTACAGAAGCAGTGGTTTTGGGTTGGAACAATATGCAGATCCAGGGCTCATTTCCCTCAACTGAGGAGCTGGATATTAAAGCAGAATATGCATGTTATATTTCATCATTGTTAGCACATATGTGTGACACACATAATAATAGCAAAAGCAGGTTGTAACAGCAGGTGACTCCTGGCATTCTTTGTCTCATCAGTCACGTTTTGTTTTTTCTGTGCACTTGGATTGATAGATATATTTTCTAGATATCTAGCATACTCTTTTTCAGAGAGAAAGCAATTTTTGCAATACCTTCCCTAGCCTGGTAAGGTTACATATGGTGCCGCTTTTATCTGGGATGAATAAGATTCATGCTCTTTCCTCCAAAAGTGCTCTCTGAGGTCCCTATTTATATGATACAAGATCAATGGGCTAATAATTAAGGCACTGGTGTGATGGTATTTCATGTATGTTGCCTGTTTATTTGAAACAGCTCTCTACAAATGTGGGATGCATGATACAGATGTTGCCATGCTTAAAAACCATGTTTACTGATTGCTCGGTAAATAGCTGCACAACTTTCTGTGTGTAAATGCCAGATAGCACACCAGAGCTTCCTTGGGCAGTTTCACTTAGGCACAAGCCTTCTCCCCAATTTCTGTAACTGTATTGATCTTGTTTGCTTGCACATACCTGTATGGAGCGAGGTGAGAAGGAAATGTGCCACCAAGAAAGGACTGAATTTGTGTTTAGTCCAGAGAGGTGAGGACTGAGAGGTGTGAAGCTGATCTTTGCAGAGATGAAAGGCCATCACAAGGTAGTTGGGAATAATCTCCTCTGTCTCTGGTGGCTAGGAGAGGAGCAGTGGTCTTCAATCGCTGCCAGGAAGAATCGAGTTAGGCTTCAAGAAGAGACTTTGTAATGGTAATGATGGCGAGGCAGCAGTCTTCAGAGGCTGTCAAATCTCTGTTGCTGAAGATCTTGAAGAGCAGATTAGATCTAGCTTTTGGCAGGAATGATATACTGTAACTAATCCAGCCTTAAATCAAGGAAATGGTCTGGATGACCTCTTGAAGTACTTCATAGTTCATAAGTGTGTTTATGTCATTAATATTTGAAGGCAGAGTCTGATTAAACTGTGACGTACACCTAATGCTGGAGCAGCTGCTGTTTCTTCTGTCCCTACCTTCATGAGAGAAAACCTAGCAGCGCTTTGTGGGAAGCAGGTTGCTCTGAAGGAGGATGGTGCCAATGTGCCTATGCTATGCAGGTCTCAGCTCAGCTCTTCAGAGATGGGCATAAAGTCAGCAGGGACTGCTGAGCTTTCCCAGAGTTGTACCCAGTGTCCATTGGAAAATACCTCTCCTGTTATCTGGTGCAGGTCCAAAGTGCTTTGTGGGGCACTGGGTACCTGGCCAGTGACAGCAGCACACTCATGCTTTCACACTCCCCATGGGGGATGTAGGTGCCCTGCAACTTGCTTTGTGTTCACTCATCAAGGGGCAGGATGATACTGGCCTTTTGCACAGCCATTCTTTGTTTTCCATTATACTACTGAAAAATTTATTGAAAAATGTAAAAATGTTAATGTGAAAAAAGGCATCTTTTTTTTTTTTTTTAACTTTCTCCCAAATTACACGTGCCTCCAATTCTAGGCATGTCTTATTTGCATTTGGTTCTCCAGATGTAAAACAGACCCATGGGGTCAGGCAGTACAGGTTTTCTATTTTTCACATCACTGCACCCACAGAAGGACAGACTTCAGTGTCGCTCACATTGTGTGGGAGAAGAGCCTTCCTATTCACACTGTTTTCAAGAACGTAGACTTCTCTTGCAGTAATACTAAGAAAACCCTCCGCTCTTCTGCTGCAAAGGGCTGCTGTAGGTCCAGGTAAAGCTGTGGGCTGTGAGTGAATACACTCCCCTGTAACTTCCTCCTTCTTCTCTGAAACAGGGGAATGCTGTGAAAGGCAAAAGCAACCAGTAAAGACTGCACACTGTAAGATGAATTAGCAGATAGCTGACTCCTTGAAATGGAAAGGTTTTGCTTCTTACAGAGGCCTGGATTTATTTATCTGTCATGCAAGTACTTACATAATAATAGCTAATCTGCATAGGATAAATTAATAAAATATATTTAAGAGTCGAGGGTGCAAAAAAACCAACAAAACCCAACCACTAGATATTTGGCTCTCTCTTATTTACCTCAGTTGAAAACACCAGTGGAGGATCTGTGAGGTAATTAGTAACACTTACTGAAAGAGATGTTTTGGCATCTGTGATGGTTTTCCAGATTCTTTTTGTGGCATTTTAGCCATATCTCTCCTGAAATGAGAGTCTATCCTGTTCCCAGTGCTTTGCAGATCTGGCTTTATATGCAGTCCCCTTCCTTTCAATATAATAATCCAACGCTTACAGAGCTGCAAATAAAACCGCAACCTGTGTAAGCCAGCATAGAATTTTTTCCTGAGTCCACAGATGATCAAAATGATATTGTTGGAGAGCATTATTTAAGCTTTTTCCTGTCAGCAGTTACAATAACGCTCAGTAGCTGTGGTGTAAAAGAGTTCAGGCAGATGTGAGGGCTATGGTGTAGATGAGCTCACTTGGGTGGCACAGGGAGAAGGACAGCAGAGTAGCTGGGGGAAGCTGGGGAAGCACCTGTGCCTGTTCCTATCTCCATGTTTCTCAGCTTCCCATAGCAAGAGATTTTGATAGTGCAGACTGTGCTATCAGATCTGACATCTCAGCTGGCTCTTTTGTGCCAGTGCAGTTACAGCAGGAACTAAAGGATGGTCTCCGGCTATATCCTCAGTTTTCCCTAATTCTCCCATGGGTTTTGGAATCTTTCTTAATGTCCTTGCTGCAAAGCATGGCCAAGCTGCTGTCTGCATCACAACTACCTAGTTTGGATAGATCCATCTCTTAACACTACAGCCACTGCAGAGGCAGCTGAGCAGCAAAATACTGGGAGTTTGTTTTTCTGTTGTTGCGAAAGCCACACTGTGGGCGGGATGGCTGGCCATTTCTAATCAAGCAGTACACAAGACAACATGACAGTACACATTTTCTGCCTTCCTTAGCTCCAGCTCTCAGTCCATTCAGGAAACACCTTAAAATGTGGATCATTCATACACTGATCTCTAAGGATGTAGCAATTATTATGTAAACTTCCCATCGGCTGTGCATGGTGTTGGCTTTGTAGCAAAACAAAAGCACAAAGGAGGTAGTTGTTTGGTGGGATTTTTTTTTCCTTCATTAGACAGTATGGCCATGACTGAGGATGGTGTTTTGTTGTGAGAGGCTGTGAAATTCTGGCTCTGGAGATCACAGTCTAGAAGGCCGAGTGGATAGGGGCAAATGAAGGTCAGAAGAGAAAGTCATAGCACTTAACTCTTGTAAGTACCTGAAAAAGCTGTGCTTATAAAGTCAAGCAGATGGATGGATCAGGTGAGCTATGGGCCCAAGGAAAAAACAGATCAAGTTTTTAATATCAAATACTCAAAGCAGAAATCACAGTGAATAGCTTACCAGCAATTCAGTCTGGAATATGTTTGCATTGCTTGCTAGATAATTTTGAACTGGGGACATATTGATGGTAATTGGGATCTGTTTCAGGACAATTCACAAGCAGGAAAAAGGAGTAAATTCAACAACTTGATTCTTTGCCACAAATAGTTCAACCAGAACTAGTTCCTCAAGATAAGGTATTGAACATTTCTCATTTCTTACTCAAATAAACGTGCTAGTGTGCTATGCCATTGTTTATCACCAGAAATTTTGGCTTCATAAATATTGAATCATGAAACAGATTGCATAAAACTTTCTGCATGTGGAAAAAAAGAGTCATGCATCACCTGGACGCCCTCCTTTACGGCTCTTACTGGGTGCCGCACTGTTCCTTAGACAGGGGACAAGATTAGGTGAGCTTGTCATATGTGAAACTACATCCTTTTCCATGTGGACTTCTTGCCATTGAGGTAGATGCTGACGTTTTCCCACAAGTCTGTAAGGAAAGACTTTTTTTTGGAAGCAGTTACACGCATGATGGCTCTTTGCATTGTTGCTCGCCTAGTCCATGGTAACTTGCAACCCAGTGGGTTTTCCTGCTTACCAGGCAGTTTTGCCTTGAAGCTGTAAGAAGTAAGATCATTTATAGGAGGGGAGTTCAGTAGTGTTTGCTGGAGGTGAAAGCCTGCTTTGGGGAAATGCAATTGGTCTGGTCAAAGGTGGGAAGAACTACTGTTGGCAGTCATGTCCTTCCCCACAGTAGAGAGAAATGAGCATTTAGATCCTGAAGGGGATAAAAGGTGCAGCCACTGAAACCAGATATTTGTGAATCTGGTGAAGTCAGCTTTCAGGATCAGAAGTCAAAAGAAATTGGTATGCTCATGACTTGTTCTTTCTTTTCCTGTAGTGCCAACAGACAAAACTTAAAACCCCTTTGGACAATTTCAGGTTAATAGCAACATAGTGTCTGACTTCTGTAGGCCTGGATTTTAGCTGAGGAACAATCTGTTTAGTTACAACACTGACAATGATTGTCTTGGCTGGGTTAGTAATTACACATAAATGCATTCTCTCACGCTCCTCTAATATTTGCATGTTTCTGTTTGCGCTGCTGGCTGCATTCAAAGAGTCCTCAGGGCTGCAGTATTGTGGGGAGGAACGCGCTAGCCAGCTCTTACTCAAAGGTCAAGCTTAAGTCATGAAGGACTATGATTTTTACTTGCTTTTACCCCACTTGCAGTTCCCTTTTGGCAGCCTGTGCCAAGGACTAGGCCTGATGATGTGCGGTGGGCCTGTTCTCAGCCCCAGCATCAGTTTTGGAAACAGTTCACATCCCTCCAGAATTGTCACTTGGTGTTGTTTTTTTTCCTCCCTTGGCTCTCCACATGTACTAAAGTGTCATTAAGACAAATGGCAAACATTTCTCCTTTTCTCACATCTGTCAAAACTTCAAAATCTACTTTCATGACATTTCACACAGCATTTTTTTACGTACCACTCAAAGGACATAGAATCCTAATGAGCTTTGCTTCCATCATTTTCATCTGCCACGTGCTGCTGTCCCTGTATAATAAATTAACAAAAGGAAGGGGGGCGCGGTGAGGGAGGGGATTGCGTAACAAGTGATTTAAACAGTTGTGGGGTGGAAGGAGAGGGAAAGAATTAGGCTGGTACCCACACAGGATTTGGAGACACTTTTTGAACAAAGTACCTATATATTACTACCTGAGTGCCTGAGCAGAGTGTTTCCTCAACCCCACCAGCAAGGAGGCTGAGCTTCTAGAGAGTAAGAAACTGGGGGCACTGAAAGTTTTGCATTTTCAGTGTAAGGAATAGAAACGGACTTTTTTTTTTGGCCATTAATTAAAAAAGTAATTTGTTGTTTCTGCAATTACATCCTTGGCCTGCAAATGTTAACTGATGTGTTTGCTTTTACTGTCTGTAAATGTACTATCAGTTATGTAATAGTTTCTAATGGGAGGTTGAGGACACTGATTTTCTCATCAAAAACAGAAGGAAAAATGTATCAAAAATTGCTCAAATGCCTCCTTTATGGAGGAAAAAAGGTGGATGGCCATTTCTCTTGATTCAAGGCTGGGAAGCCAGTAGTGCTGCTAACTCACGTTCTTCCCTGTTAATCACTATCACACAACAAATAGCAGCCACCTCCTCCCCACCCTCTGGAGAGGGAAAGGACATCTCCAGATGGACTGGCTGGCCTGTAATAGCTTAGATAACAGCAGTGCAGTTAACAAGATGCTGGACAAATCTCTGTTAGTTTGTCAAAGGCCACCCATGAGCAAAAGACTTACTTTCAATATGAGGCTCTCCTAGCAGCAGTCTGAAAGAACCTAGGAATTATGTAGGACCTCTGCTGCCAGGATGGAGTATTTTATCTTGATTACAGGATGCCAACAGCTATAGTGGTTGTAGGACAGTTGGGTTTCCATCTTCAGGATACTAACTATTCCATGTGGATAGAGGCTGTATTGTTAATTTTGCAGAAAATGTGGAATTCATGGTTGGTATGGCACTAATAAACAGAAGTAAAACAATAGTGTTTGTTGCCAGGATAGAGAACACAATCATTGAAATGCCCAGGGAAAGGCGCTGAGATGCTGGTCAACCATGTAGTGTTTCTACTTTAGATCAGAAGTACTATCAGAAAAAAATCAGAAATACCAGTACTGACCATACTACCAAACCAGTCAGCAAAGCAGACTGCACCTTGTTAGGTCTTTGCAAACCTGTTTCAGTTTTAACCTGGTGTGTCAGGACCTGTGAGTATATACTCACACTTCTATACACTGTTTTTTTTTTTACAGGTCTCACAGTGGGAAGTGCACTGTGTCCATCTGAGCAGTGCAGTATGCTGGGTGGCGACATGGCAGTTGCCCTTTGTGCTCCTTCACCGTTGGGAAGAAGACCATCAGCTCCAGGTGACTTCCAGCCTTGTGGGAAGACTGGTGCCTCACAGTCCCTGTCTTAACCACCACAGTTGTACGTGGCCTCAGAGGTCTGCTTTAGATGACACCTGCAGCCTTCTTCCTGCTGAAATGTGAGGTACAGGCCAAATTACTTTTCACTGCCTGCCCTGAAGTCAAAGTTCAGCTTTCTCCAGCAGCATCAGCCAGCAGGAAGCCTAGATAACATGGTAGGGGTCAGCTCAGAGAAATGCAGTTCTGCCTCACTACAGAGCCTTATGCAGGTTTTCTATTACATTTTCAGAAAGTTTCCAGATGAAGCAGATATGGCAGAAACTGACAGAAATTTCCTTTGCAGGGGGGAAAGGGAAGAGGTAGATGGGTTAATGTGCTTCAGAAAAGGAGATCCTCCAGGAGGAATGTTCATGGGTAGGCACCTGCCCTACTTTTACCTTTCATGTTGAGTACCATCTTTCACTAAATTGCCAGAATTTTCATTCACAAAAATAGGGGCTTCAGAGCACTCAGACTTTAGAAAACATTTGGGAGACCTATATCTGAACTAAAAAGAATAATTTTGTGCTTTTCATGCCTCTGACAAAATGTAAATTTCATTGGTGCAACGTTCACTCATTATCGCTGAATCAAAGAGCAGTCTCAGTTCCTGTTGGCATCCTTTCTAACAGAAAAATAAAAATCTCTTCTGTTGCAGACATACATTGCTGTATGAATGGATGATGCTGCCCTGATCTTTGTGTCTCACGTTCGTGTTGATTAGCTGCCCTATTTTAGGACTGTTTGCATTATGCAGTAGGCTAGTAAAACCATTAGTGCACAAATAAAAGTAGGTCTTTACCTTACGAATTAAACACGTTAAACACATGATTAAAATGACAGAGGTTTATAGCAACGGGGGAAACTGCATGAACTAGGTGAGACACCAGGGTCTGAGGAGGATGAACTTCACTGGGGATAAATGACAGGCTGAAGCACACAAGTGAAAATAATCAGAATTCCTGTGTAAAGTGACGCTGATATATTCTGAATGTCACGTTACACTGCACAGTGCTACACTTGCTCCAAAAAGGCTCTTTAATTATAGTTGCTCAAGCCTTAAAATTACAAAACTCAAGTGTAGAGGTGGAAGCCATTTACGCAACATAAACCTTGTTACTGAAGATGCAAATGGAAAGTTCAACTCCTAGATAATTTGCAAGACTTACCTCTTATATTTAATTATCTATGCATCTATATAGGGCTAACAGTTTATTCCAACCATTTAAAAATATTTCTTTCTGCTTTATCTTTCCTTTCTAATGCTTGTATAATGAATTACTTTTGGTTGGTTTTTTGCATACGAGCCAGTTACCTGTTTTTTACCATGCTGCTGTCAAGGGGGGCAACCTGTTCTGGAAATCTAATTATCAGCCCTTCCCAAGGATCTGCAAATGAGGGCAACACCTGCTAAGTGATGTCTGAGTTCAGCAGTCCCGTGGGGGCATGAGCACCTCACATGGGGCCGAGCAGACAGGAATGAGGGCACTTTGGAGGTTTTGCCATAGGGGTCGGGATGGCAGCGTGTCAGCTGTCCATTGCAATTTGGCTGGCAAAAATTACTTTGGCAGTTCCATTCGCTCCTTCCCATTGCCTGTCAGAAAGGGGACCCATCCCCTCAGGCATCACTAGAGAAAGCCCATGCTTGGATACAGACAAACAGGGCAAGTGTGCAAGCCAAAACTTAGGTCCTGAATTAAATAAGGGAACTCTGCCCATGGTGGTTTGAGTGTCCTGGAGAGTGCAACCTGGGCCTTTGTTGGCTTTGCAAACTGCTGGCCTGGCTATTTAAGCTAAAAATAAATCTTTCCTTGAGAGCTTTTCTCCCACACATTTCTTTTCAGGAGTTGGCACTGAATAAAGTAGTTTAAGAAAAAAAAACAAACCAAAATGGGGCAGAGTTTCAAGCGGAAAAACTGAAAAGCCCTCTTGAGCTGCGACCACACACAGTCGCACGCTCTCAGCTGTCCTGGGATCCCTCCCCTGCCAAGTGTGCTGCCTGCTCTGCTGTGGATGTTTTCTTTATTTTAGACAATACCAATGCATTCATTAGTAGACCTCTGAAGAACAATTTTTAGATCTGATATCGCTTCAGCTGCCAGTTTTTTTCGTACCCTCCTATGCTTTTTCTATGCCAGGCATTCCCAAAGGAAGCGGGTTAGTTGGTGTAGGGCTGGAAATGTTTTGCTGTGCTGCCAAAAGTGCCTTAGTACACTGTAGACAGAATCTAAAGAATCATCTGTCTGGGCTGCCCTCCCTGGATGTCTCCTTGATTGTCCTGCAATTCCGTTTTTTCCACTGTTTTCCTTCACAAAGGCAGAGTCAACTCACCTCTGTGCAGCCAAGTTCTAAAAATTCATTACCATTTTGGGGAAGAGCTCAATTACTGTCATCTTCAGCAAAGACCAGCATCTGCTTAGGAAGGTTGATTTAGAGGCATTTTGGCTTTACAAAACATATTTTGCAGTTATGAAGAAATTCGTAACTATCACAAGTGATGTTTTGGCCCACAAAAAGATCCAATTTTCTTAAATAAATTATTAGCAACAAAAATCTGTGATTGGCTCAAATATTTATTGAGGGAAAAGCATATATTAAAAAAATAAAAGAATATTAGTACTAAACTATACTAAACTGTTTCCTTGGTAGATTGACATGAAAATATTAAAAATTGTAATGTTAGTGGCAAGTTAGTATTAGGAATTAGTAATTTTTCCTAAACCAAAATAAGACGTTGAAAAGTGTGTGACATGTGAGGGAAGAAATGCTTTTTTAGTGTTATGGTGTCCTACTACGTTCCCCACAAACAGAGGATGTGTTTGTCAAAGGTCTTTAGACCTACATTCTCAAGAACAGCTGGATGTAGTTTTGGTATTTTGCTATTAATGAGCAAGGATGTGGTATTTCAAGTGCATTATGTTACACAGAGGTAGATGTTTTGAAAATTGTATTGTAGCCGTTCAACATTGAAAGACTGTTCCCCCTGCCACTGCACAAGGCAGAGCAACTGCTTGCTCCCATAAGCATTTGCAGTGACACCCACTTCTTTGTGGCTTCTGACTTTTAATGAGACACTTCTTGCATGGAGAGGGAAAAAACAAAACTCTTCCCTGAATGTCTGCTTTTGTAAGGCATTGGCTTTGTTTGTCACCAGTGACAGGTGTTAAAAACTCAGGAGAACCATTTTGGATGATCAGCATCCCAGGATGCATCCGCATGACTGGCTCTGTGACCAATGCATGGCATTTTTTTAAAAATTATTTTTATTTAATTTTATTTACCTGAAAACCTTCTCTGCACCCACACTCAGAGTATTGTGTAGCAGGGTAACACAAGAAATGGCTTCTCTCCTGGACAGTCAACAGTTCCTTTCAGCTGAGAAACCTGCAGCCATGCATAAGCACTTATGCTGTCTTAGTCTCTCTCACTTCCTTTTTTTTTCAATTTAAATAACTTTCTTCCTTTATAGTGCCAAAAGAAAAAAATGCAGTCAGAGCTGAGCCTCCACACAAAATACAAGAGGTTTGCTGGAGTCTCCTGCTGTGCAGGGAAGAAGCATCAGCTGATTGATCCACCATGTCATTTTTCCTTCTTCCACGATTTCACAGCCTTAAACGTCTTTTGTCTGCGAAAATCCTAAAGCAGGTGTAAATACAATTGAGGTATTACACTGGAAGAGAAAAAACAAATATAAGCTTTAAGAGAAAGAGGTGTGCATGTGGAAGAAGCAGCAGCTGGATTCATAGGTGTCATTTCTGGATTTGAGAACATACTTGCATTTTGTAATTTTGAAGGCCTGGGAGTGAGAGGCTTTGTGTTTTCCCCTTTCCTTCTGATGAGTCTCAATTTACCACGTTTATGTCCTTTTTATCTGGAAAATGCTTGCTGCTCTCTCTGTCGCACATGCCACGCTGCATCCTTGCAGCCACAGCTCTTTGTGCTCCGCGTTTGCAGATGGATGGCTTTTTCCATCATACATCACGGCTGTGACAGCAGACTGATGATCTACAACTCCAAGCGCTGTAGCTCTGATGATGTGGCTGTGGCTGTAGTAATAATGTGGGCCCACTCCAGGGACAGCAATGCTGCATGGGGTTTTTTTAAAGGTGAAGCGAAAGGCTTAAATCCCCTCTTGTTTCCTATCTGCCTCCCTCCCCAAAGCTGTTTCAAGTCCTAGATCAATGGAAAAAAAATAAAATTAATCCGCCTTCTGCGGAAATATCATCATTGGTGTCAGAGAGCTCACTGATTTAGATGCTGCAGAGGATATCACAAAATTGAGCTTTGTAAATATAGATTTGGGCAGAAATGCAAAGGAAAGCCTGGGTTTTGGATCTCTTACCATGACAGGTAAATATTGTGATATTGGAAGCAGAACAAACCGTTCTTTTGTGTAGCTGCAGTTTGATGAACTCTTGCAGTTTTCCCATAGGTTCATATCTATAGTGTTCATTAAAACTCCTGCTCCTGGAGACCAGTGAGTTTCACATCTTTCCTAGATAAATAAACATTACTTTCTTTGAAAGGAAATGTAAATTCTTCAAATTGTGACATCAGTTACCCACAGAGGTTCAGAAATAAAAAGTCAAGGAAAGAAAGCACATTTCATTATTGTGGTATTTCCTGGGTTTTAAACCATTCCATGGATTTAGGTTTGAGTCATAATGCTTGACTGCTTGGGGGTAGCAATAAACATGAACTTAGATCCTCAACTGGCACTCAGTCTCTGTCTCACTGTAGGCTGGCACCTGGTGGGGCCAAACCAGAAGCCAAACTTCTTTCTCTCCATCTCCAAAGTGCATTAGCCTGTTTTGAACAGGCTGCCAGGCCTCATCTCTGGGATTGCCTGTATGCATGCAGACCCTATCTCTGCTGGTCTCCCTGCAACCAGGCTACATGTGCAGTCTTGGAAAACTGCGCCTTCATCCAAAGTCCAGAGAAGAGAAAGAAGATGACACATATTGACTTCAGCGAGATTCAGTTCAAGCCCAAGCCTCATGCACCACACAAAATTTGGGAGTACTGCCTGTGCAAACTGATAGAAATACTGCAATGTGCTTTTCTTGTTTGTTTTTAAATTATATTTTATTTATTTATTATTATTGTTTTTTTAAAGCGTAGATTTCAGGCAATGCTGAAGGGTTTTAAAAAGTGAATCTGTCTCTGAATTAGTGAAAGTAAAGCCATTCCATCTTTTCTCTGGGATATTAAAGGAAAACCATACTGGTGGATATACCTGCTAGTGTTAATCAAGCTACAACTGTTTGCAGAGGACTTTATGCACATGTGGTGCTGAAAAAGAAAAAGCATCACAGCTGACCTGATCCCCAGGTCTGGTTGAAGGGGAGAGGAGCTCCTTGCATGTCTTGTACATAAGCTCCTTCCTTTGTGAAGTTCCTGTCCTAATACTGTAGTAGTAGCTTAGAAAAGGTAAAATATTTGCCAAATGCAAACAGCATCTTGTAGTAACTTACTTCAATAAGCAGGGAGTATTCCCTGCACACCATTGCAGTGCTAGGTTGCATGTGGTCAAGATGAAACATGCCATGTTATCTGTTGGCTCCAGGGGAGTCAGCTTTCTTCTGATCCAGCTGGTTTGCAGCCTCAACGCTGCTTCTTTGTTGCCCACAACTAGCGCAGGTCAAGCCTTGTCCAAAATGTCCATGAACACCCTCACAGAGGAATTTGGGATTTATAGAAGCCACATTGTTTGGCTGTGTCAGCTGAGGACAGGACAGAAAGACTGGAGTCTGGCAGCAGTCCCCAAGTTCATGTCACAGCCAGGCAAGAGGAGGACCAGCTGCAAGACTGTTGTTTTCCATTCCTTGTGAGAAAATGCAGAAAAACAACAGAATGACTTGGCAATATCCACCAATGCTGGCCCTGATGCAGCAAAAACTGTGCCCCGTGGCTGAGATGCTCCTACCTGAACAGTTTCTAACCCTCGCATGTAGTTTGCTCCTTCTGGGGTGTCTACACATGAACCTTTCAGGAGAGAGATCTGAAGTGGTTAGCCACTATTTCCATCTTGACTACTAGAGGATTGCTTGGATTGTTTCCCCAGTACCTTTGGGGGTCTGGTGTCTGGTCCCTCCTGGCATCTCCATTGTGGTGGCCACTGCCCATGATCCTTTGGCAGATTGTTCCATTATCTGTTTGATCTTAGGGAGTTTTTCCTCATATTTAACCTATTTATTGCCTATTTAACTGGAGTCAAAATTAATTACTTACCATTCTGTCCTCAGTGATTAATGTGAATTGGTCCCAGTCTTCTTCATAACACCCTTCAACATGCTTGTAGACAGTTATGTGTCCCTTCAGCCCTCTCTTCTCCCTCCTGAGCATGCCTTTCTTTCACAGGTCTTATTTTCCAAATCCTTTATCACCTCTGTTGCTTTCCTATGAGCTCTTCCTGATTCACCTGTAAAAGAAAAGGGGCCCAGCACCAAAGGCAATGGGTCCATTGTGGAGCGCCATTGTGGAGTGCCATTGTCTCTGCTGCTGAAGGAGAGCAGCATAACTAACATTATCTTACCTGGTTTTCCCACAGCTCTGCTATGAACTGTTCTATTGCTTGGGCACCTTGTCAGGCTGGCAGGTTCATGTAGGGCTTGACAGGCTTGGTGTTCAGCCAGGAGTAATACTTATGAGATCCTACAAAGGCAGATACTGCTTTGCAGGCAGAGCCGAATCCTTGCCTTCAGGCAGACTTCAGCTTTGGAGGGCAACAGGGAAAGTATTGCAAGCTGGGAAACAGCCTGCCCCAAAGAGGGTCAAGGCAGAGGGTGCCTCCAGAAGGAGCTGGTGGCCCTGCTCCTGCAAGGGGGACACTGGCCACATTGGATGCCAGCCCAGGTGTTATAGTTTTAGAATTTGTCAGAATTTTTCTTTCCCTACTGGCACAGACTTTAGGAGCTGACATCCTCCTCGCCAAAGACCCGGCTCATGATCCGAATTCCAGCCTCATGGCTGGAGTTGGGGGCGGGGGGAGGAGAGTTCTTTTTGTTTGGTTTGGGAGTTGGTTTTTTTCTCTCACTTCTTTGGTGCCAGTTTGGGGAAGGAAGAACCTCAGAGGGACTCCTGCAGTTTTGGCTTCTTTCCTGCCTCCCGTTCCTAGCCTGGTGTGCCCTGTGCTTCAGAGGGACAGATAGTCACCATCGCTTTGGAGTTACTACAGTTTCTCCTAAGGCACCGACAGCACCGACATAGGAGCCCCCCGGACCCTCTCTGCCCACCCTGGGCCAGCCTCCTTTCAAACATAGGACAAAGGAGGGAGAGTCCGTGTTCCTATGGGAGAGGAGCCACTCCATGCCTTCAGAGACTCANGGGGCAAACCTGGCAGCTGTGCCAATCCCTGCCTGGCATGCCTCCGGGGTGGCAGGGCTGCAAGGCATGACTAAACTTTCTGCCTATGGCTGTTGGCAGGGAAGCTGGCTCCAAAAAGGCAATGCCTGCAAGGAGAGTTCACATGCTCCACAAAGCACTGCCATCCAGTTGCAGTTGTGGCACCCAGCAAAGCCCATCTTGGCTGGCTGGATGCTGCATCTGTCAAAGAGCAGTGCTGCAGGCTTGTACTGCTCTCTGGGTTTTAGTGGTGACCTCTGGAT
This sequence comes from Grallaria varia, assembly GCA_013396735.1. Lineage (NCBI taxonomy): Eukaryota > Metazoa > Chordata > Aves > Passeriformes > Formicariidae > Grallaria > Grallaria varia. Next base: position 77,075 of record VWZG01001763.1, read on the forward strand.
ACCACAGCTAAATAACACTCTTCCCAGCATTTTCTACTGCCGTGCTACAGTGGTGCGTTTGATTTTATTCTGTGCAGAACATTGACTTTGTTGACTCTCAGCATATTTCTTCAATTTATCTCCAAAACGCCACTGTCATACTTTAATCCTGTCCTTCTCGATATTTGTATGTCCTCCCTGGTTTGAATGATACCTAAATAGGGGCTTGCTCATAAAGACATGGGCAGATTTGCATGTCTGACTATGCCAAGAACTGCTAATGAAAATACCAGCGAGCATGGGGGAATAAACTTGCCACCTGTGGAGTCTTGTTTGGCATCCTCATTCAGACTAATAAAGAATCATTCATGTTTAATTGCTACATTTGATTGTATAATTACAGTTATTTTACATGCCATCTTGTAGTTTTGTCTTAGCTTTAGACACTATCTGCCACCTTACTCTTTTTGAATAGTGAATTATACTATAATAGAAAATTATTTTGGTCAAAGAATTAGAACTAGATCTTTAAATTAATCAGGATATTTTTTAAAAAATACGTTCATAAAACTCTTTCTATTTGATGTTGCTGTATAGATTCAAATCCAGGATTTTTCTTTGTACAACAACAACTATGTGAATAGTTCTCTCAAATGTTCTTGCAGGGCCACAATATGAGTATTCTCATCTTCTCGCTGAAGTTTTATCAAATTAAGTTTGTTTAAAAGCCACTTCATTTTAACCACTGCAAGATGTTTTTGTACAGGCTTAACTTGGCATAAAATTAGTTTATTGCAGGTTCACTTAGTTGGACAATGTTCTGACTTCAAATCAATACAAATCTGTCTGAAACTTCAATAAGATGTTCTGCTTGCAAACCTGGCACCTGTAAAACTAAACAAAGGGGAAGACTAACTAAACAAAGTGCTCCTCCCCTCCCACATCCAAAAATAAAAGACCAGGTGACTGCAAGTACCACACATTGTGTCCTGCTTCACCTCTGGCTTGCTCACCAGAACACAAATTTCTCAATGCTTAAGGTACCCCTCTTGGACAAGTACAGATGACGCTCATTGGATGCCCAAGCAGCAGCAATGGCAAGAGCTGCAATAACCTTCTTGGACTGGGCTACAATGAAACATGCCAGCATGGGGAAACCTGTCAATCACAGACAGCACTCTGCCTTTCCATGCTCACGTCTCCTAATTTTAGGCACTGGAGCAATTCTTTACTTGGGCCATTTCTGTGCGACCAATATAGGTACATGAGGAGGAAGGTCTCCCTTTTACCCCAGTTTTGTTCCTGTTTTGCCACAGCCTGAATCTGTCTTTGTGCTGGTTGCCTGAGTGCTCTGCCCACCAGAAGAGAGGCAACTTCTTCAGACTAGTCTTTACCTGTATTGCTTAATAGGAGAAAACTTTAGAATGCTAGCAATGGTGCCCAGAACTTAGTGAAAAAAAAATAAGGAAAAGGCACCTAGCAAATCATATAAGGAATGAATAAATCCAGGGCACAAGACTGTGTGAGAGTTCTGTACAAGAAAGAAAGAAAGAAAGTAAAAAAGGAAGGTAAGTGAGCCGAAGAGCTGCAGGATGGTTTAATGATAGTTGTTTACCTCCTTGGAGGCCCTAAGGGATTTCCCTTTGGATGCATCTTGAGCTTGTTCCCAGGAAATTCTTCCGTTGCTTTTACTGCTGTCTTGTCTTTCCCCTCCTAACCTCATACAGCTAAGAAATGATGAGCCACCTGAGTGCTTTTTTTCAGGATAATTTCATCTACTTCTTGCTCAGTTAAGATTTTTGAAAAGATCAGGCTCATGTACTCAAATCAGTTTGAAGTGCTTTGCAAGAATGTGGCACAGGAATACTAAATCATTATTCAACATTTGACCAGACAAGAAAATAATCCGCATTTATAACTAGTTTCTTAAAATGGCCAGTGTAATTGCTGATATACAGAATAGGAAGGTAGGAAACAACTACTATTTCTGCAGACAAGAAGCATCTTATTGAGACAAAGCTACAGTGAAACAGGCAATTTTCAGTTCTTTTTCAGCAAGCTTTCTACATCCTTTCTTGCCTTTGCACTCACAGAAAGCCAATTTTCCATGTCCCTACTACACGCAAAATGGGGCAAGATTTTAAAGATACAGCTTCACTCCGTTTGACTGCAGCACACTAAAAGAAAAATGAAGTTCAGCACTTAACTGATCCCTCTGCAATATTTCAGAGTAAATTAAAAATCAAAATGTCAAGAGGTTCAATATGTCAGAGGGCCTTTTGACAGAGCAGCCACTTTGAAGCCTAAATGGGAAATACGCTCTTTTTAAAAACCAAAACCAAATGTGCGCAGCTGCTGCTCTGTTTCCAAATTTCGGTCCTTCATCTTTGTATTTCCATCACAATAAAATTAGTAGAATATTCTGGCTGCTATTCGATTAATTCTCAGAGCAGAAAGCCTCCATTTCATAGAAAAGCTGTTTGTAATGATGGCTATTCTTCATTATCTGCATTAAAGTAAAACCTGGGAATCTCACAGACTGCCTTCTTTCACTGAGCAATACTATATTTACTGTCCATGATGTGTTTATCTTGCCTGGTCATCAGCAAATCATTTTTTGTTTTGTCATCTCAGTTTATGTTTGTAAAACAGGAAAGATAATAAATGATAATAGTTACCTCCTTCACAAAGATGTGGTGAAGATTAATTAGTTCTTGTTTATATGAAGATTGGCAATAGTGATCTGCAGCATTGCAAAACACCGGAGTGATTGCTATCTCTGCCGCGCTTGACAAAGAAGCACAGTCAAGGACAGGAGCTGGTGCCGCTGCAATCATTTACAGGACTGATGATATACGTGGCCTTGACGAAAACTCCCCAAAACTATCTGCATCTGCACCTAAAACTGGGAGGAAATGCATATCAGGACACTCAGAAGCTGGATTTGCAGGGTGGCGCTTGCAGGATAGCACCGTGGCACTGCAATAAAAGCAGTGTTGCTAACTAGTTGTAACACCTCCTTGGAGCCTGCAAGTGCAGTCATATGCCACTGGCACATGGCACAAGGAAGGCTGTCCATCTATCATGAAGACACTTGCCACCCTGTAGGACCCCCAGCCCCATCACTGAGGGCGCACACGTGATGCTCAGACCAGCACTGCACTGATGCTCTGAACATGGCCCTGAGGCAGCATTTGGTAATGCTCAAAACTTGCTCTAACAATGCTGGGAGCAAACAACTGGCTATGAAGGTGCTTTTGGCTGCCCTACAGGCTGCCCTACCTGGCCCACATCCTCCACTCTTAGCCAGGTAGCATGGGCTGACATGGGCCTCACATTGGAACCCACTTCAAGCAAGGTGCTCCTTTGCTCCTTTGGCCATGGCACTGCTGGGGTCTCCATTATGCATCAGCAGGCACCCCATGCCCCTCACCACGAACTATTCAGTGTGCTGGAAAAGGCACACAGATAAGCAGTACGAATTGCTTCTTCAGTAACCTTCTAGACACCATTCAACTTCTGCCTCCTGAACTTTGCACTGGATGCACTGACTAACTCAACTTTCCCACTCACGTACGTCTTCCCTGCCATTCTCTGCACTGTGCTACGGCAAATTGACACCTTTGGTGCTCAGCCTGCTGTGTTAGATAACGTGCAGGCTGTCCAGACAGCAGGTTGGGCTATTTTCATAGCGATGCATCTGCAGTGAATTGCATTTTTCCCCACAGCTGCCCAATTTGTTCTCTAGGTGCTTTTGAGCATGGCTGGCTTTCAGCCTGAACTTGCTGCAGGGGGGCCGGCTCTGTATGATGTGATGGAAGGCTATGCCAGCCTGCACACTGCGTCTTCCATCTTCTCCCTGTTCCCTACTGCTTTCCGTAGGCTCCAGCTGTCATTTTTTCTCTCCTTAGCATTCCTTGCCACCCTGACAGTCACCTCTGCTCTTCTGTTCCACTGCCTTACCGGTGGCGAGAAGACATGTCCAAAACACGATGAGATGATGCAGCAAATCAAGAACTCCTCCGGGTCAAGGTGTGGGCTGTGGCTGCTGGTGGCAGTGACCAGCAGCTGGTGATGGCCAGGTCTGGGTACTGCAGGTTTCTGGCATGGCAGATGGGATTTTAGTGGCTGAAGCTTCATTCCTCCTGCAGCCATCAGTGGGAGATAGCTATGGAAGATGCTGGTCCTTGTACGACTGGTGATGGCTTTTTTCAAATCATCTGGTGGCACCTGGATAAGTTTTGTGGTGTAATTTTTCTGCTTTGGCTGAGATCAAATCACTCTGTTGAGGACAGGTGAATTTAGCAGAACATGTGTGAGATCTGGGATACCAATACTAGAGTTACTGTGTTGACCAGCAGGTCCTGAGGCAGGATGGCTGGTCCATCCTTGAATGACTGGGTATTACAGGGTTCCTCCAATCCCAAGATTTTACTCAGTGCTTCCTTACTCACAGCCCTTACTGCATAGCTATGTCAGCAGTCCACTTTCTCTGCTGTTAGCCTTGTTTCTGCTGCACACCTCCCCAGGTACAGACCACAGTCATCTGAATAAAAAAATGGAGCCAACACTGACTGTTCAGTAACTCCTTCCAAACTGTAACAAAAGCAGCACTGATAAAACTTACTTGTCCTGTAAAGATACAATTCCTAGCAAGCGTTTTTTTAACAGCAGAGATTCAGTTACTATGGTGGACAGTTATGATATTGATGTCGAAGTCTACATGTTAGATTGTGCAAAGGCAAAAATGCATGCCATGAGATTTCAGGCTATAGACCTCCATTTAGTGGTGTGAGCTGAAAGGAAGGATGTGTTTGGGACAATTTGCATTGCAAAGTATATGCAGGTGACAGTGCAATATGATGGGAGATGTTATTACTGAGATCAGAATTTACACCTATAGCCTAAACTGAGATTGTATTTGTCTGAGAAATTATAGTACCCTGGAAAAAAATGCTAAACACCTGCTAATTTAATATTGACTGTGACCAGTAAATATCCCTTTAGTTTCCTATTTCCATCCAAGATTAATTTTCTGATCAAAGAAAATTTGAACAGAACCGCATAGACAGTGCAAGAACAGTGATATTACATGGCTTGAGGATATGTGTCGTACCTTTGAATCTCTACAGGAAAGCCAGCCAGGAGGGGATGATGATGGCTTGTGGTTGCAGCTCTGCAAGAAATAATAACTCCGCTTTGGTTTTGGAAAGGAGTTATTTTTATGTATTTCCTTCCTGCTGTCAATCAAACAAGTCTTTTCTTCACTTTGAAACTGCAGAAAATCTTTGTTTTTGCCCGTAAAACTCTTAGGATGCTCTTGGTTGAACCCTGTGCTAATTACAATTATTAATATTTTGGTTTCTTTTAAAAAGTCCAGAAGTAGAGGTGAATGCTATCACACCATTTATTTTGGCTCTAAACTATGGTTTATATGGTGTTATATATAACTATGTTAAATAGTTATATGTAACTATGTTAAAAAGATTCATCTACATCCGCACTGGTTTCTGCCTGGGCATAACCTCCTTCTCCTTCCCCTTCCACTTCCATGTATTCCTGCTAGACCAGCTTCTGCCATCACAGGTGGAGCATTCCACCCACACAAGTTCTGAGCAGTTTCTGGTTAGCCCTTCACCAGTCATTTTGCAATACTGCTTTCCTTGCTCTTCTACTACCATTCCATTAAATATTTGCTGCTCCACAATGCTTGTTAACTCTATGGTTTGCCACTAATATCTGGGTCTGAATGGAGACATCTCACTCAGAGTATTCCCAGCACCATCTGCTGCCTTTCTTTATTTCCATTTCTAGAAAGGGTTTTGCTGGTATCTGAGAAGCAGGGGAGGAATCTGGATATGGTTGACACAAATCCCAGAAAATATTTGACTGTTTGTCTTATGTGCTAATTAGTGCAGACTTGGTCAAAAGTGTTCTGAACTTTTATTTATTTATTTTACTCATTTCTATAGCATCTATCACCATGACAGCAATGTGCTTCAATGGCAGGAAATTAAAACACATAATGCAGGCAGCTAATCAAATGCAGAAGCAAACAGAAGAATTTTGCAGAGTCCTCAGTGTCGCTACGGTCCTGCTTTGACAGGCAGTTTCTCTCTCTGCAGGGAAAGAGATGTTTTGTTTGTTTCAAATTCCCTTTTCCCTTGGAAGCGTAAACGTGAAATTACTCTAGCTTCCTCTGTTGGGATGTCTTATTTATTTTCCTGCTAGTGGCTGTTAAAGTAGATGATGTTTAATTATTTTGGGGTTTCATTCATGGCTTGCACAGTTCAGCATGGGGATTATGGGAGTACTGGTGCAGACTAACCTGTGCTGTTGAGGTGCAGCTTGGTCTTAGTAGCTCCACTGACTCCATGGCCAGACTCTGTCCCCCACAGCTGCCCAGGCGCCACCAGCTCTCCCCTCTGTGCCGTGTTAACAGAGTTTTATTTCACCCTCTGTCCCTGTGGGCTTGTGCAAGGGTCAGCAGGTCTCTGTGCACAGGCAAGGGGCTGAATGCTGTCTCGAGGCTCCTGAAGTGCAGCTCACGTTTCTGGCAGGTGCTGGTGAAAGGTCAGCTGTCCAGCTTGTTTCTGTGCACCAAGCTGCCTGCTCAGCCAGGCAGCAGGGCTGGCAAGAGGTTTCAGCAGCCGGGAAGACACCTCCTGAGCAGAGAAGGGAGGTTAAACCTGCCTGGGCAAAGGGGGACACCAAGCCGGTGAGACTGTGCTTTACTGCTTTGCCTTAGAGCAGGGAAGGACTGAGAGCTTCCTTCACTGGTTAGGAGTTACTGAGCTAGTGAGCTGTTACGATTAAATCATTCATTTAATGAAGAAAGACTGAGGGACAGAGCCAGGATGAAGGCAGGAGGGCTGTGCACAGGGGCCAAATCAAATGGACGGATGGCCCACTGGCTTGCCCTCTGCTCATGGAGTGAGGAGAGGGGGCAAGGGAAAACTCAGAAGGAAAACAATTCCATGCTAATCTTTCAAAACTTTGATTTTTAATTATTTTTTTTCAGGATCCAAAATAGATCTCTGGTCTGAGCTTCATGAAGATTTTTATTTTAGCAGTGTTTGAATATGAGTGTTACGGTAGTTCCCAGCATGTCATGGGTTTTCTCCACTTATCCCTCAGGCTGCAGCCAATTCATGACTCTGCACGTTGCAACCCTCTGCCATGGACATCGTTCACAGAAAAACCCAAATCCCTCCAACTGCAGCTCGTGGCAGTAATGAGTCCAGAATCATCAGATCAGATGGTCAATGCTCCATGTGAGTTGCACAGTTAGGGATAAAACTTTGCTCATCTGATGCCCCTCACTCTGGACACCAGGCTCTGTGGTGTGATGCTCACCTCTCTTTTCAGCACATGAGGTTTTTCTGGTGTGAAGTGGCCAGCCTATAGTTAGGGCATATGTTTATGACTGCATCTACATTTTGCGATGTAAAGTACAGTTGTGTGATGGGAGCAATGTTTGAGGCTTCAGATGTTCAGATAATTGCTATGTTTAGAATTACTGTTTAAAAAAGAAGCTCTTTTAGAAAAATGTGACAAAGAATGAATTTCAAGTAAGCATAACATGGCTTATTTGTCATCATGGTGAGGCTTCGCCAACGAATATTTGGGAAGGGCTCTACCCACGCTTGCTGCAAGCGCGCTGATGGCTAAAGAGGCCAATGCGAGATAGGCAAGTCCGGGTTCAAAAAGCACAGCAGAAAGTCTCCACAGGTGGTGTTGGTGAGGCACGGTTCTTTCTGCGTTGTCTTTTCTCCTCAAGACCGATTCTGCGTGCATTTTCAAAGGAATCAGCAGCATTATGGATGGTGTGTCTCCATGCCTCCCGACTGGAGGCCAGAGTGGACCGCTGATGGTAGTCAATGTGGCCAAGGCTGAGGTATTTTTTCAGAGAGTCCTTGTGTCCTTGTATAAGGAGGCGGTGATCCTCCATCCTGGAGACGTGCCCTGCCCAGCGCAGCTGCGTTCTCAGCAGCATGGCCTCAATACTGGTGACTGCTGCCTGTTCAAGGACAGACACATTGGTCACGTAATCAGACCAGTGGATGTTTAGGATTGAATGGAGGCAGCGCTGATGGAAGCGTTCGAGGAGACGCAGGTGGTGGCGGTAGATGACCCACGATTCAGACCCATATAAAAGAGTGGACAGCACAATGGCTGTATAGACACTAATCTTGGTATTTTCTTCAGGTGTTTATTTTGGGCTGTTTTGAACTTTGACAGGAATTCTTTGAGCTCTTTACATAAGGTATTGCATATGCCAGTCATAGTCTCAATGCTGTTTGAGACTTCAATTTGAATTCTGCTAACTTTTCTTGAACACTTTCTTCAAATCATCATCTGTACTGAAACCTTCAGATGATTTCTTTTGAGGGCAACAGAATTTTACCAAAAAACAATAATTGTATTATTCCCCTTGCACATATATTAATTTTTATTTTATTCTTTGGAGTCAACAATTCAAACAGCTAACGCGTCTACCAAGGTGCATCCTAATGGGCAGCTTTCCTAATAAGTTTTCTTTAGCATTGAAAATTGCATTTTTCTTGATCAGCACTGATAAAATGTCTGTCACATGAGTACTGAACCATGCAAAGCTCACTGCACCCAATGAGTCTATGCAGGTGGGTAGAGAATTTTTTGTTTTGCTCTTGCAAGTTAAATCTGGATTTCATAGAGTCATTGAGTAACTCCTCTCTTAAATCCACATACTAGCACTAGCAGTCTAACTCCTTTCAAAATAATGACACTGCTACCTCAGGTTGTAAACTTGGGTGTGTTGTTAAACAGCTGGTGTGTTTCGCTGTCCAAATGATCAGAATGATTCAATGTGCAAAGCAACCATGTCTCCTCCCAGGTGTGAGATGCTCCATAATCTAAGATACTCATTATTCACCCATCCATTCAGATACAAATAGGAGAAAATAATTTACCATACTAATGAATGCATGTTGTGAATTTAAGTCTCTTTATTCTCTTTTTTAGTTCTCCATATTTTTGAATTATTTACTTGATATTAATGACTGAAAAGCCCTCATGATTTTGCAGAGCCTTTGCACCCAAATAGCATTATTTCTTGCCAAAAAGGGCACAGCAAGGTTAAATACCAAACACCACTTCATGTGATTTTGCAGAGATTTTGGGCATATGGAGTCACAAAAGTGCCTGAGGCCATCATCAGATCCTCTTGGCATCCATAATCAGGAGGAGTGAGCTGATTGTCTTTCCTTTTCATAACCTACATTTGAGTAGGAACTCTCCAAACTCTTTTATGCGATAACATCTTGGTGAAACTTTCATTTTGTGTACATAGCTAGACAGTGTCTCCTTGCTTTGCAAACTGGTTTTATATCATGGCATTTGTCTCTTGTCTCTGCTTTATGCTTGTAGGTGTCAGTCTAGAGGCTGCTATTTTAGAGTTTTTTCTTTTCCTTGAATGCTTGCTTTAAAACAATTTGTGGATATTGAATATGATGTATTTTAAACAGCTAAAATAGAGCACATTGATGTAGATTCAATAGAAGTGGGTTTGAGACTGCAGCAACCATGGCAGCTTCATAGGCTATCATCGGAAGGTATCATAGTTTCTGAAGTAGCCAGTGTTAGCACCTGAGCAGTACACACTGCACTGTCACTCAGGTTTAGACTAATGCCTATTTCACCTTTTCAAATTCTCTGGGCTGCATATACTTACAGTTTTCTGTGCTTGGAAACAAATCAAACTTTGTTTTCCAGTCATCTGAGAAGAATAACTTTATGAAACCTACAGTAAACCTGTATTAATATAATACTGCATTTTAAAAATTAAAGCAATCCCCAAAAGGCTTGTGCTTCATAGGGAATGGGTGGAGCTAACAAGTGCCTACTAAGGGTAATGGACTTAAATTTCATCTCTATTCTCTGATCCACTGGGGCAATTCCTCTCAACCTGATCCCAAAGTCTGCAGCAAACGGTTGTATTTAAAAACCCTTGGGACAGTATTTCATGGAATGGAGATTAGAAAGCAAGAACTGAAAACTGGAAAGTGTCTCTTTAACAGCCTAGGATTGATTCATTTTAGCATTTGTGTCTGCATTGTATTCACTGCTGCCTCATAGATCAATGGCACAATGGAGTCCCAGCTCTTGTTGATGCAGCATACGGGAACAGGTTCCATTATCTTTAGTTCCCAGGACTATAAACCGTCTAATAAACTCGGCAGCAAGAGTTTGTGCGGCACTACCAGCTGCTCTAGCCTTGTGTCTATTAAGCTATGTTTTTAGTTTCATTATTGATGGGGAATGCTGATAGTTGAGCAAATTATGTTGCTTGCAGATTCGAGGCACTTTACTGAAGCATCAGTGATATCAGAGGGTTGAACAAGGCTAACAGTAAAAGAAAACCAGGCAGAAAACAGTCCCTGTCATCTACAGGGTGAACTCAGGGTTCACCTGGCTTACTTCTTCTTTGGAAACTAGGAGGCCTCCAAAGCTGTGCCTGTGGGAATTTTACATGAATACCTGTTGCAGCAGACAGGGAAAACCAAAAATTGTGCATACCAGAGCAAGAAGGAGACCCAGCCACGGGAAATCAGGGTTCATATCAGGAGCAAATCCATTTGGTGGAAATCCCATTCACCCTGGTGCTCTCCTATCCCATTCCAGTCCTGCATCCTTCTTTCTCTTCTGCCATACAGGCTCTGGATCAGAAAACAGGAGAAATACTCAGTTCACTGCCTAATTAAAAAATACTTGCTCATTATCTCATCAGCATCTTTCTCCCCTCTAGCCTCTTTCTCCCATGTCAGCATGACTTGTAAGGTGACTTCAGCTGCTGTGCCTTTTCTTGCAGGGAGGGAGGGAGTCATGCTGCAATGAGAAATCAATTTAAATTCACATGGGCATAGTCAATCCTTAATCAAATCAGCAAACTCAGGCTGACTGCAGGAATCTGAGTAGGAACTTCAAATGCCTCAGTTCTTAATGTTCATTCCCTGTCGCAGAACCTGAATCTGGGTGTCCCTGAGTATTAGTCTGCCTAGCACTTTTCTCAGCCTCTTCCCTAGCTGTTTACATTATAATTTGTCTCTCACTCTCTGTAGTTCCTGCTATACCTTTGGAATAAATTCCATAATCACTCTGAAAATGGTGCAAAACACGATCTGGCACATGAACATTGTTATGGTGAGTTGGGGGAACAGATTCCTACTCTGCTCTGCTTGCTCCCTGTGAATTGTCACTAGGAGCATGTTGCAGTTCCTGACAGTTTTTACAGCTTTTTTTTACTGCTCTGGGACATGGAGATCAAGCAGAGCTAGGCAACTTTTTCAGTCTCTAGTGTCATTAGTTTAGGCACTTCAAAATCAGTGGCTAGCACTCAACTGGAAGCTAGTATAAGCCAACATCCACAGCTACTATTTAATCTACTGACTATTGATGCCTTTGATCATTCTCTAGATATTATTTCTTGAAAAGAGAATCCTGTATCCCATGGGCAGGATCAGTTTCTGTATCTTGGACAAGGGAACCCAAAATTCGGAGCATTAATGCTGGCATAAATGCAGAAGCAAATGTTCCCTTGAGTCTTACCTGGGATAAGGTCTGAAGGGCGGTGATTAGAGTAGCTATCACACATGCTGGTAGCAAGGCTGCTCTTGGCTTGCAAGTCTGCTGTCACTGCCCAGTGCCCACTGGCTCTTGACAGCCTTCCTAGGGCATTTCCGAACTCTCAGTCTTTGCCATCAAGAGCTGCAGCACTGGGAAAAATCTGCTAAATGCTGGTGTGTTCCTGCCAGGAATGATTCTGCAAGGAGCAAAAAGAAAGAAGCTTGTGAGCTAGGAATTTCTTCTAAAGAATATAGATGAGAGATTTTGTTCAAACTACTTTCTTGAATTATTTAAAACTTGCTGTAATCACTGAGTATTTAAAAATATTCTCAGCAATCATTTCTGGGCCCTTCTGTTGTTTCTTTCTCTTTACTGACACAAAGGGTCTCAGCCATTAGAAATGTTAATGAATGATTTTCATAAAAATAAGGGAGATGCCAATAGCATGCTTGACAAAAACACAACTTCTGCTAGGTGAAACTGAATGTCCTGATCAGAAGACACTAAGAGGTAGAGGATTCATTACTTCCACTGATACCTTGATCAGAGCTTTTGACCCTTCTTCTTAAAAATCCATTCCTACCATTCCTACTGTGTCACATTCCAGTTACTGGGTCTTATTATCTCCCATGCCAAAAAACTTTATGGTTCCCACTGTTTCATGAAGGCAATAGCACACAGTAATCAAGTCACCTCTCAGTCCTTTTTTTTTCCTTTTTTTTTCTTTAATATATAAGCTAAACAAATTGTCCTCTTTCTGTTTCTCGCTTTAAAACACTTTTTACAGCTCTTGAACCATTTTTGTGGCCCTTGCTGTGGCTTTTTTATTCTGTGCCATCACCAGTTTTTCTATACCCTTATGAAAAAAAAAATGAAGTCTGGACATGAGCATTGTCAGGAATTGGCCTCATCTAGACCACACACAGCCTAAAAGGCCCATGTCTGAATCTGCTCACATTCCTTTCTTTGTATATAGGGATTATTTTACCTCTTTTTAGTGCTGCTTTGCTGTCACAGCCTGTGTTCAGATGCTTCTTCATAACGACCTTAAAGTCTTTGTCATTATTGCAGAATTACTCTGCTTGCCCATTTCCAAGAGTGGTTTCCACTCTGTATCCCTACCCTTTACAGAGGCCTGTACTTAAATACAATTTGTTTGAGTGAGCCTACCTTACCAAATGTTGCACCATCTTGTACATGATTTACAGTTTCCCTGAAGGACTTTCTTTGGCTATGACCAAATATAGGATACTGATCTAGCACCCCTTGTTCCGGCTCCACATCAAATTTGCCCTGGGAAAGGAATGTGGTCCATGGAAGATCATAGATTGGATCCCCAGGGCCTGTCTCTGTCAGGCAATAACAGGGAAAAATGAACTTCTCAGCTTCATCAGCATATTTGGGGCTCTTGGCCCCATCCTTGAGACAAACATGTTGCTACCTGTCACATCTTTTAGATTTCATGATGTGTCCTGGGTAGAAAAGGCTTTCAATGTCTTGGTCACTTCTGACCTGCAGTGGAAACATCTCTGAATCCCACTCAAAAATATCTCATTTCTTCATCCACTTAATCCAGTTTTTACTGATACTGTGGAGTGCTTATTTTTTAATCATCATGCTGTACGGTACTAAGGGAAGCACCTGACAACAGAAGGAGGATTGCTGTATCACCAAATCCATCATCAAAAAGAGAAATATTTTTTGAGACAGAATTTCTATTTATAATAATGCTGACTGACATTAATTATCAGTTGAAATCTGTATCAGCATTTCCATTTGGCATAAGAATGATGCCAGACAGCTCCTTCAGCAGTAAGAAAAATGCAAGGCCTCCAGCTCCCCAGTGGTTGCTCCACTGTTATCCACAACGAGACATGGGTGTTGTCCTGTGACAGAAAAGGAAGGTATTTCTCTCCCCTTTTAAAATCCTTTGATTTTCCAATCGGGTTTGCATGCGCAGGCCTTTGCTTTGCTGCTCAACTCCACTTTGTGCACATGGCAGGGTGATTTATTAAGGACTTCAAGAGGCAGACACAAGGGTCACAGCCGCATGGCTCTGGCAGGGCTGGCCAAGCCCCCTCCTCGTCTGGCTCTGAAGCCACAGAGCAGCTATTTGTGTAACACGTGGTGGCGGGTGCAGTAAGGCACTCACCCATTAAAATGCTTTCAGTGTTCTCCTTATGACTTCAATAGAGGCTTTTCCATGCAAGAGGTTTAGAGATGTCCATATCTTTGTTTTTTGGGGTTTGGTTTCGTTTGGTTTTGGGGGTTTTTTTCTTCTTTTTTTTTTTTTTTCCTTTGCCTGCTGTTATTCCTTACATTTCTTAAAGCTCCACAAATTGTAAGCTTGCAGTGAAGGCTTGCTGGTAAATGATTTATAGAGGGTCCTACAAATCATGTCGCATAGAGTGCAGCCCCTTCCCCCACAGCAACAGTCATCATTTCAGAGCAGCACAGCCTTCAAGGGAGCTAAGCTGTCCTTACCCTGCTGAGATTTAGGAAGCCAAACAGTAAAATGCAGCTAGAAGTGAGAGTAAACATGCCACAATAACAACCTGGCATTTAGGTTTCAGCAGGGTTTCAGGTGGTCTCAGAAAAGCTCTTGCTTATCATTGGGATTATATTATAACATTAACATGCATCTGTATATTGTTTTACTGCTTTTACAGATACATAAATATCTAAATCCCCAATACGGAAATATGTCAGCAAGGAGTCAGAATCATTTCGATGATTAAAAGGCAAGCAGAAATTTCTAAGAATTAAATGAACTGCAGAAATCCTCATTATTACTTGTGGTCTTGGCTATACCCACCCAGTCAAACCTCAGAGTTGTTGCAGCAGACCTGAGGTTGGCTCTGTGACACTAAACCTCAGGACTTTTCAGCCAGAGAACTCTCAGCGCCACTCCAGAAAGACATCATATATGATGTTCAAAAGGGCACATGGAAATGCCCATGTGTACAACAAATGCTTAAAAACCCCTCAGCCCTTGCAGGCTCCCAAACATGGAGAAAGAATGATCTTACCCAGGTGCCCCCTTCAGCAGCTGGTGCAGCTCCCAGGCATCCGTATGTAGGAAGTTTGGGGACCCAATTTGGTCTTGTCTGTCTCTGGAGTACAATGAATATGAAGAGCTTGTAAAATTGCCTATGCTGCTTTCTCCTTTTTCTTGTTCTCTTGTTCTCTGTGATCACAAAATCACAGAATAATTCAGTCTGGGAGGGACTCAGGGGTCATGAAGGGTAACCCCTACAAAAAGCAGCACTAATTAAGTGAGGTTGTGCAGAGCCTTGTTCAGATGGGGTTCTAATATTACTGAGGATGGAGACCACAGCTTCTGTGGGCTCTTGATCCAGTGTTTTGACTGCCCTTCTTATGAAAAAAAATTTCTAATGTCTAACCCAAATTTCCTGTATGCCAACTTGCATCCACTGTCACTTTTTGTATCCCACTGCACCTCTGAGAAGAGTCCAGTTCAGACTTTTCTTTGTCCAACCTTCAGATAGTTGGCTCCAGGTCAAAAAAAGGAAAGTTCCATACCTTACCAGCTCTGTTGGTTTTCATTTAATGCAATAAGGCATCACAAGGAAAACAGTTCTGGTGCCTAGAAAGTAACGATCCTGCCTGCAGTGAAACAACTGGATTAACATTGCAATTTAGACAAAATATTTACTAAGGAAGTTGCTCAATAGTAAAATGAAAAGATTTTTTGTTTTTTACTAAAAGTTCCTCTGGGGCTGGGAGGGGGATATTTACCAGAAAGCTGTGCCCGATTAGAAACAATCAAAACATTGCTGGAGCTATAGACTAACGTCTTAGCAAGGTGCGCTATCTCCTTAATGGAAAAGTGAATTCTAGCTACTGTGGTACTCCATCTGATGAGGATACTTAGTTGTGATGGGGTGGAATAAAGTACTTTATTATACTAAAGTGAACCACACTGCGAGTGCTGGAGATATGGTTAATGCAAGTACAGAAAAATTATACAGTGTCTGTTTTGACTTTCTGTTTTCCTCTAATGGACACACAGCCTCCAGGCCAAGTGCTCAGAGAGTTTTGTGCCATGCCATTTTCTCCAGTTATTAGCTAGGCTTTTCTTCCAAGGTACTTGGTGGCAGTGGCTCATTCACAAACTTAGTTTTTACAACTGGAAATTTAAAGGGCTTGCCTCCCACATCCAGAATCCTTCATTTCCAATCCCATTTTCCTTTAATGACACATTAGCCATTTTAATGCATTAAATGATGTCACTTGCACATGGAGGAAACACAGCAAAATCAACATCTCCCAGCAGGGTTTTGCAGGTGAATTTTCTTAGCTCAGCATTTATCCTCCAGTCATGGCTATTTTCCTCACGTTAAGATCCACCTTAGCAGCCTGTTTAGATGCTTTATCAGTGAAGGCAGTGCATGGTACCACTGATGGGGAGATGGCAGTTCAGCGTGGGCAGGGCTAGGCTGCTTCTGCTGGAAAACTGATTTTCCAGTGTCAAAGTCTGCTGGGGGAGGTGGATGAGGCAAATCCCCCAGGGACACCACAGTCCCGTGTGTTCAATTACAGGGCCCTTGAATGGCAGCTTATAAGAAAGCCTTTCTGTTTCTTTGCTGCTGTTGCTGGTTTGGGCTTGGTTTTCTTTTTGGATTGTTTGTTACCCCAGTGGGACTGCCTGGGACAGAGGTATCTGGGGGAGCAGAGGGATTGTCTGAGGTAAAGTCTTGGGTTCAAGTTATACACCTGTGCATTTTACATACTGAATAAGAGGGGAGTTTAATCTAAATATTCAATATACATTCTCATATAGATATATATATATACATACACCTTAAAAAAGGACTGCCCTGTTCCACAGCCTCTCTTCCTGCTGAAAACCCACTGAACCCCAGACAGTGCACAATACTCTACTTCACCATTTAAATCTTTCTTCCCATCAATCCCCAGACTGTTTGTTTTCCCCACCCCTACTGAACCTGGCTTGTTATGTGGAGCTGAGTTATTGCAATGGTCTGGCTTCAAATCTGTCTTGGTCTTGTCCAGGAGATGAGGAAATGCATGCAAAAATAGTCTCCTAGGAAAACGGACCGTGGAAAATTCAGCTTAAGAAGCAATAAAAGAATTTACTGCCGTCACGCGGAAACCAACAGGAGAATTTACATCTCCCACAGCAAGCTCCCTTTGGAGGCATTTCCATCGTTGGGAAGGGAGGGAGTGTCAGTGAGGCCCGTTGAAAGCCAGGAGCTCCCTGCAGTGTGTGGCCATCCTCGCCCACGAACTAAGGAGTTCGCTTGCTGAGCCCACTTGATGCTGCGGAGAGCCAGCTGAGGCTTTGCCCTCCAGTTTGGGGAGAAAAGTCATCAGCAGCTCTTTGCCAGGAGCTGTCACCTCCCAGCTAGTGTGAGGGACAAGGAGAATTTTATTTCCCTGGCAGGTATGATGCTTCTCCCCAACTTCAGCCTTGTGCCTTTCTCAGCCACACCACTCCTCCTGGTAGTTTTACAGTTGTTAACTTTTGTCAGGCAGAGTGAAGGATTTGCACTCCTCATTGACCCAGAGAAGGTCTTGGAGGGCTTTTTTTGTCTTCTTTCATTGGAGGGCTACTGTTGTTTCCTAGCTTCCAGCCCAAAATTCAAGGCTAAACCAACACTCAGGCCCATTGCCCTGGAGAAATGCCTGATAGACCTGAGCTGGCTTGCCCTCTGTGGGCACAGGATCAGGTCGGGACAGTAGACAAGCAGGCTCTGCCAGCTGCAGCCCCTCATGGCTCTGTCCATGCTCTTTGGGCTGGGGTGGGGGAGAGACAGGGAGCTGTCTCTGCAGGGTTTCTTTTTTTGTAAGGACTTTCCTAAGAAGTTATTCCTGTGTGCGTGGCTCTGGAACTGTGCTCTGCTCCTTGCAGACCTGGGCAAGAGCAGAGAGCGGTACACAGCCCTAAATGCTTATTGTTCCCTCTGGCTGGCATATGCCAAGACTTGACAAGTTTGTATACAGCCATCTTTTCCTGTGAGCTGCTACTCCAAAGTCTTTGTAATTTTTGTTTTGACTTTTTTCAGTCTTGAGCTCTTTTTCCAACTTTACGTCATGCTTTCCATTTTGGAGATGTCAGATGATCTGTGGTAAACTGACAGTATGTGCAAGAGCAGTGAAGAGATGAGGTCCATTTTAATGAGACTAACTCTACTGGGTAGTGAAAACTGTGCCTCAACAAGCCTCTAGATCTTGTTTCTCTTTGCACAGCGTCTTAATGGCATAAAAGGATTTTTATACAAGAAAGGAAAGGCAATTCCCACAACAGATTTCTTTCAGTAGCCATTGAAATGGAAAGTTACCTCAGAGATTTGTGTCCTCCTCTTTAAGAGGTAGGCACAATCAGAAATCAGTATTCTCTTGGCTCCTGAAAAAAGCCTAAAATATTTCTGAGTAAACAGTGTGTTTGCTTCGGATTCGCAGTCACTCAGCAGACCCTGCAAGCATTCTCCCTTTCCTCTGTGGTCATCTGCAGGAATCTGAATAACCAAATGCAGAGGGGTGAGAAGGGAGCAAGAAAGAAAGAGCATGTGAAGGAGGACTAAACACTGGTTGGACTTCAGCAAACGGAAATAAATTCTCAATATTATCATGCATGTGCCCTGACTTAGTTACTATGGCTTTTACCATCTCTTGAGAGGGTTATTGGGACAAACCCTGCCCACTGGCACAGAGATTCAAATATGCAGCATTAGCCAGTGATGTCTCAGTATGACCACTCCTTCAGTAGCAAAGGCAGAGTTTGTATGCTCATGAGGTAGGATGTGTGGAGATGTACCAAAGCTTGAGGTAAACGTGAGTAGGCACCACAGAGGTCTCCAGTCCTTTGTCATTTCAGGAAAGGATTCAGTTGCCTTCCATCACCCATGCAACATCATTATTCCTCACAGATGAAGTCAAGTCAACACAAAAACTTTTGGTGCTGTTACCATCTTATAATTAGCATGTAGGTAGGCAGGTAAATGCAAAGGCCATTCAGTGTATGTTGCAGGGCTGTATTCATCTTCTGTCTCCCTGTGGAAATTACTGCTCATTCTTAACTGCAAGAGAGGCTTGAGTAACATGGCACATGAAGCCAATCTTCATGGCTAAGTTATTAGCCTTTTGGACAGACTGGGCTCATACTTCATGCTGGTTGCCGATACAATCTGCCTGAATTTTGGAGAAGTAATCACAATTCAAATAGGGTCAGCTATACAAGGCCCAGGCTGTTGGTGACTATTTCCTGAGGCTTGCTGTGGTCAGGAATGCCAGTGACATCTATTTTGGTTCAGATTCCTGCAGAAATCAGAGGGATATCTTCACTTAGGTCTTTACTTAAGGAATTTCTTACCATAGGATAGAGTCTCAAACTGCAAAATTATTATGTACGAACCTTCAGCAATTAAGTGACACACAATTTATGCATACTAGCTAAATGCAAAAAGATGGCTAGTCCTGTTCCAAGTTGCAGATAAAAGCTCTCGTTCGATGGTTTATTTTTAACCTAGACACCACTAGCTTAATATGTTCTGTAGCATACACAGAGAATCCTTTTTTTTTGAATATATTTTTTTAAATCTTGCTTTCCAGGGAAGTACCTTTTTTTTAATCTAGTCCTCTTTCCTAAGCTATTTTTGGACGCCAATGCATGAATTCTAACATTTCTGGGCAACATTGTGAAAAAGTGAATAGATGAATAGAAGATGTAAAATACTCCAGACTGCATAAGAGTTATCCAGTCCACTTTTCCTGTACTCTATTGAAATGTGGATTTAGTGATGATTTCTTCAAGTCTGTGGGAAATCTTATTTAGTTATGTACTAAAAAAGAATCAAATGTTCTGATCTTAACTTGTATTTCTAACTACAAATGACTCCTGTAATTTTTCAGCTAGGTCTGGAATATCTCTCCAAGGTAATTATGGTCTTTTCTTGAGTTTGCTCTTTATTTATAGAAGTCTGATTTGTTTAAATAGGTGTAGGAAATCCCATATAGTCAGTGATGACAGGATATTAACTAATTTTTAAAACCTTGATCAGAACAGCAGCAGGAAAGAGGTCAACATTAACTTGATGGTCATTCAAAGGCTAGTTTTGGCTTTAGCAGTAGTAGATACTAAAATGGGTTCCCAGAAAAAAAATTGCAAATCTAGCATTTAAGAAAATAGAGAGTGTGATCCTAGAAAACAGATGCAGATTTCTCCACATCTCTGTGAGTGTCCAACCGTTACACATCTGATTGAGAGCTTTAGCTATCATGTGTGATTTATTCACTTTTAGATCTTTAAGTAGGACAACAAAACAATATTAAAATCTCCTGTTCCTAGTCAGTGAGTAGATGGTATCTGTCATGGTATGGCTGGCTTGCAAAGGCAAAGACAGCTGTAGCTACAGCTACCTTTTTAGATTGAGGTGCTTGGAGTAAGGCAACAAAGAAAACCATGATTTGCGTCCATCAGGACAGCTAACAAACAAAACAAACAGAGCCAGTGGGCATACACAATGAAAGTACAGTGGGCCAGGGCAGTAGCAGATCAGTGCATCACCAAAGCAATACCAGGGTAGTAGTGGTGGGGTGGATGTGTTACTTCAGTGCTCTGACCCCATTGAGAGACCTTGCACTCCTCTCCAGGTGGCTAACATAGATAGCTGAGACAAAGGCTTTTTCTGCACTATGGGCCCCACATATTGCTCCTTTAAGGACTCTAACTGTTGCCAGCAGCAGCTTGATGGCAAAAGAGTCCAGGGCCTTTGGGTGCCATAGATCTCCTCTATAGCCATGAAACAGCCGGGAAATGCTAGAGACCATATGGAGTACAGCCAGTGGCAGCTACTGCCCGGGGCCCTAAAAACAGCTGTGTAAATGAGTTAACAGAATCACAGCAAACACCTGCTTGTGTTTCCTGTGCCTCATTACGGGGGCACTGCATCTAAGTTGGTGCCACCCTATACAATTAGGCACCAGAGACTGCAGTAAAACCAGCTATTTGCCACTCTGTCCCAGAGAACCCGTGGGTGTTTGCCTCACCAAAGCAGCAGCCTGGACTGGCTTCCCCAGCCCGCACGTCCAGAGGGGGAGCCTCTTCCACATACCCCCACACTAACAGTCAACAAGAGATGCAAAAAGCACCAGCAGCATAGAGATTAGAAAGATGAGTCAAAAAAAGCTTCCCTGTCTGTCTCCTTGCACAGTGGACCCAGCAGAGCTTTGATGGGTTTGAAGCCTTAAAAAGGGATCTCTGTGTTCTGGTATTGCTTGAGCCTCCACAAAGGAGATGAAAAGGAGGAATAAAACATCTGAACAGCCCAATCGTGTCTGAACTGCATGCATTCATTATGGCAAAGACAGATTTCTTCTGGTTCCTCCTCCGTATCCTCCTCCTCAGTGGTGGCAGTGAGAAGCTTGACACTCCAATTACAGGATATTCACATTAAATAGGGAAGAGGGACAGCTAGTTGGTGGCAGATGTTTAGGATATGGCATCCAAGGCTCCATGCAGCCAGCAGAAACCTGGAGGAGCAGATTGAAACTACTCTAATCACCCAGCTCCTCACAACGCTTCGGTATACACTTAAATTAGCTCCTAGCAGTCAGCATTACCCATGACATAAATCAGGGTCCAAATGTACTCATTTCACCAAAGCTCCTGGTGTTCTGGAGGCTGGAAGGGGCCCCGTTGTGTGGGGTTGCTGTTGCAGTGTACCATTGTGAAGTGCCTTTTCCATGCCTTTTTTACCCCCCAGGTTTGCCATTTGGCTTTACCTCGTCTGAGTGCCTCAGCACGGGGCCTCAGGCCAGGAGTGGATGCTCCCTCTAGTCATTTACAAAACCATGTGGATGAAATCCATTCAAAGGCTTGCACAAAAGCATTTGATGTTTGTGGCTCTGAGACCGCTTTTTCCTTTCAAACATGAGAAAAGTTTTTGTCTTTTTTCCCCTCCAATGGAAATGGTAATGCAGGCTAAGAAAAACGTCATTAATAATACAAACTGGGGGCCTTTGGGAGAAAATTTTAGTTTTGAAAAGTGACTACTCTGCATGAATATGTCATGCCATCAGAAGTTTATCTGCATTGTCTTGACTCTTCACATATGCATATAGTTCTCTTCTGCCAGACTTGGTCTTTTTCCTTATTTAAATAGGGTATAATTATAGGTGCATACTTAAATTAGAAGAAATAAATAGAAATGCATCCATTCAATAGGCATTTTTCTAGGAAAAAGAAATGTTTTCCTTCAGATACTGGTTTTCTTCAGGGTTTTTCTTTTCTCTCTATTTTCAATTTAAAGCTACTTCTCTTATGTTTTATTCACTTGTTTTCATTAGGTAAAGGAATGCCTTGGCATGAAAACCTGTCCTGGATCCACTGCCTGCTTGACAGGTAGAAATAAAGACTTGAAACATGAGAGGAAATGCAGGTGGTTGCAAGAAAAAAACCCACACCTAAACAAAAGAAAGGAATTAAACCCAGCACAGGGACATGTATCAATACTTTGTGAGTGCCATTGCATGCGCTGGTAAGACTGACGGACCTCAACGATGAATCTCTACCACCTTCCAGAAAGACAGAGCCCTCCTTTTTTTATCTCTAGATTCCTCCTGACCAGTTTGTTGCAAGTAGCTACTGCTTGAATTTCAAATATTGAGTGCTGGTATCTGTGATTGGTCCCACACTGTAAATCACATGCTAATGTCTCTCTGTCTTGACTGGATGAGAATAAACATAATAACCAGGAAAAGGCCTTGAAGAAGCCACTGTGGCTTTAAATCTCTCAGGGAGCAGCAGCAGTTTAGGGAGAGGCGGCTGATAAAGCGGATTAGGGAGTTCTAGAAAATTAAAAGCCCGCTCCTTTCTGGCCCACGCAGGCTCTGCCCAAGGCGTCATTCCTAGGAAAATTAGGCTGCTGTGAAATTTATTGCCAGGGTGCAGAATTTACATTTCAATTTCTCCTGTCACAGCCTGGGCTGCGGTCAGATCCCCTCTGCCTGCCTCCCCTGCTGCTGCACCCTGTGCCTCTCGCCCTGCCACAGCCCCACACATCTCTTGGCCCCAGCCTGCTCCCTGCTTCCCCTACACTCTTTGTAGGGTCTGAAGACACCGGCAAAACCCTCTTCCAAAAGTTTAAGCAGAGCAAGGCTGGACAGGAGGCATTGCAGTGGATGGGAGGCATTGCAGAGGACGGGTGCTGTTGCTTTTCACTATATTGATGCTCTCATGGCCAAGCAAGGGCTTATATTCTCAACCCTCATTTCTCATACAGAAATTCAGTGGAGTTGAATTTTTGCATTGTCAATAAACTGGTCTCAGGGATTACCTGAGAAGAGGTAGGCACAAGCCAAGGCATGCAATGACTTTCTCTAGATTTGCAGGAAAGGACTGGTCATCCTCTTCCAGGTGTCCATAGGCTCCAAGTCAGGTATGCCCCGATGGCTCAGATGATGCCAAAAACTTCCACCCTGCAGGGAAGGATGGAGGGTGCAGCAAGTCCTGAGGACATTGTCTGAGAATCTGAAAAAGAGGAAAAAGAAAATGAAATAGAACATTTCAGTGAGATGAATTTGGAGGGAGAAGAAAAGAAATAGTGAGAAATGGCAAAGTACAAAATAATGAGATTGCTGCTGATAAATCAGTTCTGGAGAGTATTTGGTTGAACTTTCTAACAGGGCACTCACTGCCCATTTGTGCTCTGTGTTACTCTCCTTGTCAAAGAGGTTGCTAGCAGGATGGTTTGCAGAAATGATCATCATTATCTGGATATTCATAAACATCCAGTGCGCTGCCAATCACAGGACAGAAACAGGCTGTACTACCCCTGGGTCTGAACAGAATTAGCCAAGAAAGCTTGAAATTAGCAATGTGTTCCTTTGTGAAGATGTCTAAGTCCTAACACTGATGTCATGACTAGCTGAAATTATGTCTAAATTAGAGAAGAAAAAAACCCCAACTCCCTCAGTGGTCTTTTGCAACTGTAAATGAGGTATAATTGTATCATCTATGAACTATGATAAGCTGTTATTAGCATTTGAGTTGCATTTTCCTTAGAAATCCAGGAGGGATTCTGACCCTGGATTAAGAGTCCCTCCTGACACTTGAATAGAAAGTGCATATGGAAATGGAGTTGTCCAGGGTGTCATCACCTTGAGGTGAACGATAGCCTGAGGTGCAAGGGTGGAGAATAAATGTTACTGCAAGAAAAGCTGCTGAATTTCCTTTTGAGAGACTGATAATCCCACAGGCTTCTGCTGAAGCAGCTTTTGATTATCATTGCTGATGATATTAGAAGACACCTCTGGAGTCTGTCCTTTAAAAAATGCTTCCCCAGTGCTACTTGAAAACATATGGGTTGGGAACTGAAGTGAAAAACTGATGTTTTACTAACTCTCTTGGCATGACAGAGGCTAAGAAAATAATGTGCCTGATGTTGGAGATGCATTTTTAACAGTAAAAGAAACCAGACTGCATAAAAATTCAAAATACTAGACTGGTAAATGTAGATGAGAAAAGAAGTTGGAACAAAAGAAAAAAAAAAGGGCTGGTTAAAGAACCAAATGAGAAAAGATGGATCAGACCTGCAGTGGGGTGAATTGGAGCAGCTCCACTAGCTTTAGCGGGTCTATTTTAAGCTGCATGAACTCACTGAAGATCGAGACATATACAAGCAATTCATATGCAGGGTTTGAGCAAACCAGGTCTAACAGAGCATTTTCAAGTGCAGCAACATCCTGAGGGCTTCATCAAGTAGTAGGATGGACAAACAATTTGGAAGGTAACAATTCTGAGGGGAAAGGAAAAGAGAGATGCAGCCAGTGTCAGTGTATTTTGCTAGCTCCACTTACCACAGCAGCAATCCCTAGTGGACAAGGGGCATCCCGAGTTCAAAAGAGGCACATCTACGTGAGTTACTGAAAGGAAACAGGAAAGAAAAACGGGGACCAAAGAGGAAAGAGGAAGGCTCCACACCCTGGTTGTCCCAGACTTATTTAATCTACTATCTTGGAAAACTCGGCTATAGTTATTGAATGCAGACCTAAAACCTGGAAAGAAGCTCATGCTCTGGTCCCAGTTGCTCTTCTCTGTCCAACTTAAACTTCTTTCCAAACAAGATACACTAACCCCTAAAAGACATTTTATACCAGAACAAGTGTGCCCTGTACTTGAGTTGGATCAGGTTGCTTTTGCCGGTTTATTTTGATATTTTAAAAATAAAATTACTCTGATATCACTTCAGTGCAAAATGCTAGCCTTAAACAAGGTATAAAACTGGGTAGACTTCATCCTATCAGCTCCACACCTGTGGAAAAATTAATATATTTTGACTGCTGTAGAAGATATTTTGAGGAAAAAATACTTTGGCAAAGCGCAGAATCTATTGACAGGACATGCAGTTTCGAGCTCCTGCCAGCAATTACTGGTTTTGTAAACTTAATGATGTAAAAAAGTGTTCCTTTTCAGTGCCTTTCTGCTCTACCTCTTTGTGTCTTTCAGTTATCACATGTATACCCACAGGAAGGGTCAGATGCGCAGCAGATATTTTTGCCAGATAGGTGCTACAAAATTCCTGGTGAACTTCAGGAAGTTTTGGTATGCTTTTAAGAAAAAAAGCAAACTGCTGCTGAGGTTGGCATCCTTCTGCATCAGTATGGGACAGCTCTCAATCTGCTCCTTTTCTGTAAACAGGTTAGATATTCTCTCTCCTGGAAAAAAATTTTAAAATGGCAGAACCTGCATTTTTGCTGCATGGTGGCTACAGTGCCTGTTGAAGCTGTAAGATTCTGCAGCACCCTAGAGAAATGGTAGATCCTAAAGGCAGTTCTCATCCTTAGCTACAATCAGTTAACAGAATGTATTTTTAAGATTTCCCAGGCCCTCTTTACACTTATACTCTACCTAGGAGTTTAACCTCTTTTCCAAAAAACAGCATAGCTAAAAACACTTAATATCGCTCTCGGTTCTTATAGCTATCAGAATAGGTTTTGCATTTGTCTACACAAAGAAGTTTTATTTCAGTGACTTGAGGTGCTAGGGTTTTTCCGGATGTGACTCGAGCCACGATTTCCCATTGAAATAAGCTTTTATCCTTTATCCAAGAGACAGATTGTTCTATGAAAAAATTCAAATGATTTTATTCTTGAAGCTGTCTAATTAAATTGAACAATAAAAATTGTTATCCTTTATGACTGCCGAGCAATTAAGTGACCTGGTGATAGGGAATTAAGTCTGTCTTCTTCCTTTGAAATGACAGCTGAAATAGGAGAGGCACTATTCTTTGTCTGCTGTGTGCATGCTGGAGAGGGGGCAGCAGAGGAAGGATGGAAACAGGATAATGCACAGGCAGAAAAATCCTATCCCTGTTGCAACTGCTGAATTGTTTCCCATTAACTTCCCTCATTGTGCCACATCTTCTAGGATAGCCTCACAGAAAACATAAAAGCAAAAAAATCACAAAAACCAAAAAACCCCAAACAAACAAAAAACCACAATCCACCTTGCTTCTGCTATGACTTATATTTTCCCCCAAATTGTTAATCTAAAAAAAGCACTTTGAGTATATTTTGCTGCCTTTCTCTTCCTTTTTCCTTGACATCACTCAGTGTAAATGACAGCATAGCAGAAAGAGTGCATGCTAACTCATCAAAGGTGTGTACCAGTGAACTTATAATATAAACATGACACAGTGTGAAGTGGATTTGGGACATTTGGGTTTAAAAACAGGTGCATCTAAAGTCGTAGGGCTGTGGCAAATTCATCAGCATTATAGACCACGTCCTCTCCATCAAGGACGGGAGATACAGCCTCAGGGCCCGGTGACAGTGTGGCTGCATAGAAAGTCTTCCCTACTGCATCACTACAGTTATCTTAATTATAGGAACTTAATTCAATTGGCATACAGTTGCTTTCATTCAGTGATAAAAGTGTCCAAGGTGACACAACTCAAGACAAAAAAGGCACAAATATATGGAAATTAGTGAGTCTGTTTGGGACATTATATTGGCATAACTATTTTTTATAAAAATCATGCCCCATCTAATGTTTTTTCCAGGGCATCCAATCCTTGGGTGGCTGTTGGTTATACAGCACAGCACTGTGTGATAGGACCATCATGTATTAAGCCTCAATGACTGCTTGCCTATACAACAAAAGTATATACAAAAATCAATTCTATACAAATTATCTCAATAAATTGGCTGAAAGCTTGTAGGATGGTAACAAATGAACAAAAAATATGCAGCTGTTTTGGTGCCACTTACCAGTTAGAGTTAGCTATTTGTCACCAGAGATCTCATGTGCATGGATGAACAGTTGTTTTGTTTCCTTCTCCCCAGACGGCCAGAACTGTGATCTACCACTGGACTCCCCTTGGAAAGGAAAAAAGTCACTATTAACTGCCCCTCATTATGTGGCAAAGTCCATCTGGAACAAAGCTCTGTTAGCGTGCATAGATTTGGTCTAATTGTTAATTACTGTAATTAATTAACTTCTATAAGTGGAAAAAGATGAAAACAAGCTAAAGAACAAGACAGTTTCATGCCAAAGATGTTTCTGCGGCAGCCGAATACTGTGCTTTCACACCACAACTGTAAAAGTTCCTGGGTTTGTAGTTTTCCTTGTTGATGGTGGCATTAATAATTTCCAACAGTGACATATTTCAGTGTGTCAAAAGAATTACGGCTGTAATGTCAGAAAATAGGAACATAAGCCATGCAGAGCAAATGCAGAGCTTTTTTAATGTGTTTAGATTTCAAATCCTTTTAAGGGATAGCATTGCAGGCTTCAAGTGCCCTAGCAAATCATTAATGATAATATGAAATCCCAGTAGAATTATAGCTGCTATTTCACCATGAACTTGGCCATCCAGCCATTTAAAAAGAGTCCTTTCCACCTTTGAGTCATTACTCATTACAAAAAAACCCCATCATCTTTCCACCAATCTAACAGGGTAGCCTGCTCAGAGACTAAAACTAAAAGAGTGACCCATATTGGCTGTATATCTTAACAAAAAGAATGACTGGACAAATTCACACAAGAAAAATTCTTCAAGTACAATTAAATGTCTCAAGAAGTTGGTGAGATGCAGGTAGTTTCAATCTGGGAAAGTCCTTGGAGGGAGCACCCCTTCATGCCTGTTCTGTTCTCATGCATGTCTCTTAGGCTCCCACTTTTGGCTGCTGTCAGCTGCTTCTGGACTTGTGCTCGAGACAGCAACTTTGGAGGCAAATTGTAATTAATGGTCTATTATTAGATACTGTCACTTTACCAGAAGGCCAGAAGTTACAATAAATCAACTTTATTATTATCTGTTGTCTCCAAACATGGGAAAGGGCCATAATTCAGTATAGGGTTAGATAATGTAGTTATATTAGAATACATTATTGTCCAGTGTTGCCTATTGACAGTTTCATTTTTATTGCAAGGCAAAGGTCAACATCTTTAGGAAGTTCAGAGAACCCAAAGGGTGAAAAATTACCAAGAATTCATCTATTCAGCATATATATGAAGCCATCAAAAAAGACTGTCAGCATGGGCTAGCACTTGCTAATCTAGAAGATAGGTTTGTTTTGGCAAAGGCTTGGCTGTTATTAATGGTGGGCAGACACTGAGGGCTGAAATAAGGTGCCACCCTATTGTTCTGCAGCTGAAATGTAGCTCATGGTAACAAGATTCATGAGTCTCAGATTCCTACTGGAAACGGTGCTGTGATTCATTTTGGGAAACTGCAAGAATATTTTTATCTCAGATAATATTACTGTTTTACCTTGAAATAATCTACCCAGACTTCTTCTTTTCAATTAAGAGGCAGAAAAGGGAATGAAAATAGCAATCGATATGGAGAAAAAATGGGACATTCTTCCACAGCTTATTCTTACAGGCACAGATTGCTTTTATGGGCATCCGATTTGACAGTCTATGCTGGATCCTTCAGGACAATTTAATCTCAGAGGAGATTGCACCTAGTCACTTACTTAGTGATGCTTAAGTGAGTAAACTATTATACTAGTGCTACAGTGCACTGGCTTTTGATTGGTCTCCAGGCTTAATTAAAGCATTTTGGGTATGTTTTAGAACACTTGTATATTCTAGATCCTAGATAATTATGGTGTCTGTCACATGATGGGAAAAGAGGAAAAGATACACCACACCAGGCGAAGAGTTGAAATACTCCAAGTTTTCAGATGAAGGTGCTCTGTCATTTTGCCCCTAAAGTTTTATTCTGACTGGGCTGATGTTCTGTAATCTCATCATATTATCTCATATAACCTCATCACTGTTGAGTCCTTTACTCTTCATAAGGTTCTGGCTGCACTGATACCCTGTCACAGCCCATTCCCCAGGTTGGTTCTACACTCTGTACAAGAGTGTTTAAAGATCACCACCATTTAACTATACTGATGTTTCCTTGTTCTTGTGGGATGAGAGGTGGTGGCTAGAAATGTCCAGCTAACCTTCTCTTTTGCCTCTCTCGCTTCCCATCTAATTCATTTTCCACACTGGTCTGACAGAGCCCAAGACAGTGGCACTTCAGGCCACATTGCGAGACCCATCTATTATTATGTCTTTTGCCAAAGAGGCTGATTTGAAGGAGGGTGAATTTTTGTGAGGCTTCGAAAGTGGTGAATTGACTTTTCTGTCACTTTCGCTACATTTTACTTTCCGTGGGTAACAGCACTGATGGAAATATCCTTATAGTCTATGATAGGCAGATGATATAAATAGCATGTTAAAGAAATTGAAATGTTTTTAAAAATTAAGAATCATCCAAAAGTTTTTAAAATACAGAAAATGTATGTAGTAAACCAAAAATAACACTGCAGTTTTATTTTTGGCAAACGATATGTAGTAAGAAGGAAAACTATGCAATTTAATTTGCTCCTTGGTATTAGTTCTCATAGTATTTGCCAGTAATGGCAACATTATAATTTGTAGAATTAATTAATGATCTGGCATCTGATTTTGATTCATTAATGCTTAAGCCAGCTCAGTCTCAATTATCCTCTGGACTATTTATTCCTTAACAAGCTTTTAGCTAATGTGATTTTAAAAATATGAAAATAGGTCTTAACTTGCCTTTAAGACATGGCGATATTTTAACACTCCTCTACAAAATAAAGGAACCTTCATATTTCTTCTTCTATTATAGTTACATTCAAAATTAGACTAGGGCATTTACAATGTATTCACTAAATATATATTATATTTATATGTACCTGGAACCTGACTTCAATTTAGTCTTGATTAAAAAATGTACTGAATTGGAAACTGTGTAATAAAGGATGCCTAAATCATACTGACCTAGAATAGCTCCCTCAGTCAGACAGTTAGCAAATAAGTGCACAAGCAAGCAGATATACGAGAATTCAAAATTAATTCTATTCTCAGAGGATGCATAGACTAGGAGATAGCATCTGATTCTATCTGCAGAGGTGTAAGTCCAGAGGAATACCCTGGCTAAAGTCTCGTTACTCTGAACTTGATTGCTTATCCTGCACATCAGAATTGGACTCTTCTGTGCCCAAGGCTAGGTTAAAGAAGTTGAAATACCCAGTTTTACTTCATGATGCTTTTGTGATGCAACTGAAAGTGTCTACCAATTTCCAGGTAGTTATTATTATAACTAATCCATTTACCAAATTTAAGGACCACTGAAATTTTCTCCGAATGACTGGTATTTTTGAAAATTCAATCACCACATTCTTTAGGAAAGTCTGCCCAGTCATGCCTTGTGCTGTAATCGTGTTGTGATAAGGGGGCATTCAGAAACCACATACTTTTGACTTGGGATTGTCAGGCACCAGTTTCAGAGCTGAGCTGAGATGAGCTGATCTTGGGAACATGATTCTATTGCTGGGTTCTGTTGGATGTTCCTGCCTGCCATCATTGTACCTTGCCCTTGCTCACATCAAAACTGAAATGCATAATTACAAGATGGGTAAATAAATGAATCATGGATGTTTAAAACAGCTAATATTAGTTTATTATTTTAGTTACTGAGATTTGTTTTAAAAGTACTTTCCGAAAGCCTTCAGGCATTATACAAATGGTAGAAAATATATAACTAAGCTATCAGTGTTGCAGTACATGAAATAACTCTTTTTCTCCTGAAATCAAGCTTCATTCTCCTAAAAAAACATTCAGTGCCCTCCCAACACCTGCATGTCAAGGTAATACCATTGCAGCCAATGTAGGTGTTCTTAGTTCATACTACTGTGACCGCTAAAGCTTTCCCTACCCCTCCCATCAACAAAAGTCTGAGATAACTATCCAAGAGTATTTTCCTTCTCATTTGAGATCAGTAAGTCTGGCTCCTTTCAGTCCAAGCTGGACAGACAGTCCCCAACAGCAGGACTTTTAATGGAGTGAGCTGTAATGCCAGCTTGAAACCGAAGGAGCCATTAGCTCAGCCAGTTCCTACATGGCTATCCCAAAACTACTGAGAAGGAGGACTGCTGTCTATGGTTTTAAAAATCAAAACCCATTTACTGAGTCAGATCCTCTGGCCCACTGAATCCACTCCGCAATGCCATGGGGACAACAGGTAGCTCTAAATCCAGCTTATGCGGCCAGCATAGAACTCATGGATGGTCACAAAACCAGCTACCAGAGACATACCAGAGGGAACAAACAAAGGATTCAGTCTCTAGTTACTGACACGAGTAAAAGTCCAAGGTACCTGCACTGTTATGGCAAGAGTTCATTTGGACTAAGAGGTAAACAGGGACAGCTGAGCTTGATCTCTAAAGCTAGGGCTGGATTGCTGAAAGCACCAGCTTTCTCAATTGCTTAAAGGACTGAGTTGATAAATCAGAGCAGCCCTGATCGCTTTTAATCAACCGAATGAGGAGGAAGGAGGGGAGGTGGAGGTTTGGGAAGAAAAATATGTAGAGCTTAAAAAGTTCCAGCTGCGGCTCTCTAATGGAGTCCCAGGTCCTCACGAACTGTGGAGTGGTTAGGCCACCTGGTGGCAAACAGCAAACCAACACCCTCTGCAATTACCAAGCCATAATAACTATCCTGAGGATCAGGGAGCTCTGGGAACTGTCAAAGGCTGGGAGCTTTTCATGCCCAGGTGGCTGGTGTGCAGCCACCGCTAGGAGACGGCAGCCAGCAAAGGTTTCCATCAGCCGCCCTGCAGGTGCAACACAGAACAGGCAGGCTGATCTGGTATCTGGCCAAGTTCTGCCAGATAGTCGACTCTATCACCACATCTGCCACAAAAGACAGCCTCTCTCTTGCCTCAGCAGGGAGTCAAAAGAGAAGGCAGTCCGGGGACAGCTGACTTAGCTTGTAAACTTGTGAAGCAGTGGTCAACAGCTCAATGTTCCAGTGGACATTGGTGACAAGTGGTGTCCTTCAAGGGTCCATACTGGGACCAGTACTGTTCAATATCTTCATCAATAACACAGACAGTAGGATCGAGTGCACCCTCAGCAGATTTGCAGATGAAACCAAGCTGAGTGGTGTGGCTGACATGCCTGAGGGATGGGATGCCATCCAGAGGGACCTGGACCAGTTCAAGAAGTGAGCTCATGGGATACTCATGCAGTTTAACAAGTTCAAGGGCAAAGTGCTGCACATGGATCAAGGCAACCCCTGGTATTGATTCAGGCCAGCTGGAGAATGGATTGTGAGCAGTCCTTCTGAGAAGGACTTGTGGGTACTGGGCGATGAAAAGCTGGACATGACCTGGCAATATGCACTTGCAGCCCAGAAATCCAATTGCATCCTGGGCTGCATCAAAAGCAGCGTGGCCAGCAGGGTGAGGGAGGGGTTTCTGCCCCTCTACTCTGCTCCTGTGAGACCCCATTTGGAGTACTGGTCCAACTCTGGAGCACAGAAAAGACATGGACCTGTTGGAGTGAGTCCAGAGCAGGCCACAGAGGGCTGCATATAAGGAAAGGCTGGGAGAGTTGGGGTTGTTCAGCATGGAGAAGAGAAGTCTCCAGGGAGACTTAATTGTGGCTTTTGAGTAATTAAAGGGGACCTATAAGAAAGATGGGGATAAACTTTTTAGCACAGCCTGTTGTGGTAGGATAAAGGATAATGGTTTTAAACTAATAGAGGTTAGATTTAAATTAGATATAAGGAGGATGTTTTTTACAATGAGGGTGGTGAAATACTGGAACAGGTTGCCCGGAGAGTTGGTGGATGTCCCATCCCTGGGAACATTTAAGGTTAGGTTGGACCAGGCTTTGAGCAACCTGTTCTAGTAGAAGATGTCCCTGCTCACTGCAGGGGTCTTGGACTAGATGACCTTTAAAGGTCCCTTCCAACCCAAACCATTCAATGATTCTATGATTCTAAGCAGGAGCTTGACATGGTGTTTGTTGTGCCTGAATAAGAACCTCTGTTGCTACATATAGCATCAGGTCTGTGCAAGTAAATCAAGTGAGGCTCATGTGAATGATTGTGTTTATACATTTTAGAGGGCTGTGCAGTCCTTCAGAAGGACTTTGAGGGGCTGGAGAGCTGGGCAGAGAAGAACCTTCTGAAACTCAACAAAGGCAAATGCAGGGTCCTGCGCCTGAGGAGGAATAATCCCCTGCACCAGCACAGGCTAGGGGCTGACTGGCTGGAAAAGCAGCTCTGCGGAGAAGGACTCAGGGGTCCTGGTGGACAGCAAGCCCTCCATGAGCCAGCTGTGTGCCCCTGTGGCCAGGAAGACCTAATGCGGTGCATTAGGAAGAGCACTGCCAGCAGATTAAGGCATCTGATCCTGCCCCTCTACTCAGCCATCACTCCTAGTGGAGTCTCCCTCACTGGCGATAGTCAAGAACCATCTGGATGCAAACCTATGCAATGTGCTCCAGGATGACCCTGCTTTGTACAGGGAGGTTGGACCAGTTGACGCACTGTGGTTCCTTCCAACTTTACCCATTCTCTGATTCTGTGAATTGGAATTCATATTTTAATGAATATGCTACAATACAGTTTTCATTCTGGTGTCTGCAATTTCCTTCTTCCAGCAAATCTACTCACCAGAAGTATTTGAAAGCAACAAACGTAAAAGGCGAGCGCATGTAAGTTGCCAAACCTGTTGTTAAAGCCCTTCTCCAGAAGCACTTCTATGTATTTAGCTGAGCTGGACAGTGGTATATTGCTAGAGGACATTCACAGATGAGTTCAGTACAGGAAATGAACATAAATTAAAAACTGTTTGAAAATGTAAGAATTCTTGAATTAGGAACTGTCATTTGTTTCCCCAGTTCTGACCACTGGAGTTTTAGTCTAAGCCTAGTGAAAACAAGTAAGCATGTACAGAACTGCTGCTCTGCTGAGTATTGCTGCTAGCTCCTTTATCCTCACTGTTCTTGCCTGATTCCTTCACTGCATTCCCCTAACACTTGAAAACTCACCAGACTTGTGACTCACATTTTAATCTTATCCAAGTCACAATGTTTAGATCACAGGATGTCCAATTAAACATCAATTCGATCTGCTTGGAGTTGTTTCCTTCCCCTCTGGTGATTAGTATAACCTGAATAATGTAGGAAATACGGGGGGGGAAAAAAAAAAAGGGAAGGGCAGTAAACAACTTCAGCAACATTGGGAGACCCAGCTGCAACTTTTCCCACAGAGGACAGGAGAGGAAGGCCATGCACAAAAATGTTAACGTGGGCCATAATTTCTAATGTTCTCTGACTATGAAGAATGGAAGGGAAAATTATGCTACCTTAGGGTAATCTAAGGAGCACCTTTAAGTATCAGGAAACATGAGTTGGTGGGGGGCTGTGCAAGCCACACAAAGTGAAAGAAAATCTCTGGCCCCATTTTCTCTGTCTTTTCAAGTGCTGGCTGTTGCCCTTCATTGAAGCTAGCATGACTACATCAATTCCTTGCATGTTGCCTCCAAAGCAAGTGCTGGAGCTCTGTGCCCTCAAAGTGTCCAGAAGTCCTAAAGAGCTATCATCTATCAGCTTGCTGATTGACTGAAAGGGATTTTTATCATGGCAGAGACTTGCATAGTTTCTTGGGTCTTTCTTTTCATCTTCATTCATGGTGAGTGCCATGTGATGCACACAGATGTAATCCTACTTGTTATCTGCTCCATGAGTAGCCTTCTGCAGCACACCAGGCTGACATTGGAGGCATGGAAATTGAGGTAGGGTTCTGCATAAAAGAAGGGTCTGCTTTTCAAACTAAGAAAGAAAATTTAATTAACTGTCAAACACTACCTGGTCTTTAAAAAGCAAGCAATAGAAAACCTCTTGGGAAACAGCAAATGTGAGAAGCTGTGCAGGAACAGAGCTCAGAGTTACCTTCCTTCCCAATGTGTAGAGATGCTAAGGCAAAGCCAGCTGGGAGTTGGTTATCACCAACTACTCAGGGGAAATATCCTGGTTTCAGAATGACCCTTTGCTCACTGGAGGGCACCGAATGCTGATGCATTCTCTGTTGGAGAGATCTCCTCTTAACACAAGTGTTTGAAACAAAGTGTGCACCCAGTTCCCCACTTTACCAAAGCATCGTGTTAGAAATTGAGGAGAGGCCATGTTGTGCCTCTGGGCTTTGCTGTGTGTGCACTGAGACAGACTATGAGCAGGGGCTCACAGCGGGGTGGCTAAGGGGTGTTGGGGGTCCTGCAGAGCCAAGCAAAACTGTGGCAAGGAGCGCCAAGTCCATGGGCACATTGTGGGGCAGGTCTCTCAACAAGCCAGGTGCTGTCTCCAGTTTGTAAAGAGAGCAGTTTTGTGAGTTAGGAAGAAATATTTCCATCCGAGCTCCTGCTGTGACAGTGCTCATTACTCTGGGCTGTGTCTAAGTGGCATTACGAGTTGCTTCTTGAAACGTGCCCTATGCCTGCCTGCCTTTTTTTCACCTGTAAGGGGGAGAAGTTTGGCACTTGACTTTTTCTGGCAATAGTACTGTAAAATTCTTCCTAAAGAAATTTTCAATGCACGTTGCTGGGACTTTCTAAAAAAATATAGATTAATTGTGATAATTAAATTTCCCTCTGAGTGATTTCTTTGATAAATGGTTCTAGTTAGGACTTTCAATTAAGCGCCAGGCCCTGCTGTGAAGTCAGACTGAGCTTCGTGTTGCAGGCATTTATTGCCTCATTTACACAAAGACAATCTGAATTATTTTACATTACCCTGTTTTCTTTATCTGCCTTTTTTTACACAGGTATTAGAATTCCTATTAACCCTTCTATCAGGGAGCCAATTAAAAAGGTATGGTCAAACAATTTTTAATTATTTTGTTACGGTTTAAACGAGCCTCCTGGAAGCAGGGCACTTGAAACCTTCCTCTTGCCCATACTGCAGTCCTTTGCTGCGTAAAGTCATTGGTTTGTTATTGTGTAGATTCTCACGGTCTCCAAGTCGGTGATAAAAGAATACAAAAATAATATAAAGTGGGGAAGAAAAGACATTGACCACAAAGACAATGTTTTGATGAATGGTGGTAATATGCAACAATTCTGGGAACAGAAGCTTTTATGTTTTTCTTTGTCTGAAACTGTGAGTAAATAGTAATCATAGCTCGGAGAATTTCAGTTGTCAGGGGTGCTCTCCACCTTTAAGTTCTCTATGTTTTAAAGTTATATCCATGCACTTGAGTAGGGTTGCATGGTCATTTTGCAAGGGGACTGAAGTATTGGAGTTACACAATTTCTACTTTTTATTATGAAGTTGGGACTATTTGCTTGTTTTTCTAGTCACTGGTATGGGTGGCTACAGAAAAACATGCACTTGACTGTCAATCGCTGCTGTTATCCATGAAGAATGAAAGATCCATTGATTTAACAAAACTCATCCAAAAAAAGGTTTGCTTTTTTAAAATGCAAAATCCACATCTAGAGAGCAGAATTAGCTGTAATTGAAAATTGAGAAGAAAAAGTCTACCAGACTAGAAAATTATTTTAAATTTTTATGAGTTTTCTGTAAAGCTGCCCAAAGTTATGCTAGATAAGATGAAATTGTAAGGTTTCCCAACTGGTCAGCTTTAATATATAAATCAGAAACTAATTGTCTGACATTGAGGAAAAAACCCATGTTTTTCTCTCCTCCCACATCATCTAACAAAATAGTATTTCTGTTTCTTTTGCATGATGTAGCATGTTGGAATCTATGCAATGAGAGTATATACATTTCTGATAATACTTTTGAGCTGGATTTTTATGCAACCAGTGAAATTGGTATGCTTCCCAAATGAGACTTAGTAACAGGCATACTTTGATTCCTATTAAACTGAACCTTTTTTGGGAGGTGGAAGGATTTCAAGGGAATCTCCACCATGTAAAGGATTCATTCTGTCTGTCCATACATGAATTTAATCACAGTTAGATCTCATATTATCTGCATGGAGCAACAGATATCAAATGAGTTGTGACTACTGAGAGTTCGAATAATTGACATAAATTTCAATGCAATTAATGCAAACAAAGGCTACAAACTCATTGATGAGAAGTTAGGGTTTGCAGATTATTGATATTAATAATAACATTGATNGTCCCTCCCTTTTTTTCTCCAACATAAACCCACAAACATCATGCTTCTTATGCAGATTTATTACAGTCTGGCATATCTAATTTCTTAAACTGGGAAGACAAAGATGACTGATACCAAATAATTTGTGTGCATTTTAGAAATCCAAACGCTATTTTAAATGTAGGCATAAATGAGAACACTTTGTGGTTAATGTTTACTTAGCATCCTCTGTCTTTGAGGCACATTTTGTCATATAAGACTCTGCTGTTAAAGTGGTTCATGGGAATGATGTGCACGACTCCCTCCTTTTGCTAATGGGAGCTGGGTGCATAGAACAATCTAGCTGTTAGTGCTCTGAGGAGAAGGGAACTTGAATAGCGGGGGCTTAGAGAGCAAAATAAAAAGAAAGCTGCTAAGGGCATTTGAAAATACACTCGCTATTCTTTTACTTCCTAAGCACTGCTGCAGTAAACAAGGGCTTCAAGACTCCTCTTTAAATAAGTGACATGAAAATGAAAAGAGCACGACTTTGTATCAACAGCCATTCAAAACGTACCCAGGGTCTCAAACTAACCTTGGGGATAGAAAAGGATTGCGGGGGGAGGGTTCTGCCTGGATGGGTGTTTGGGTTTGTTTCTTTCTTTGCTGGCCAGTGGTTTAAAGAAATTATCCCTAATGGGAGCATTTTGCCCCAAATATCAGGGGCACTGTGTCTCCCGTAGCAAGTGTGTATAGGCCTGGATTTTCAAAATACAACTGCCTAAAATTAGACTCCCAAATCCATGTAAAGTGCTAAAGAAATGGCTTGGTTTTCAAAAGAATCAGACATCCACGGACTCCACGTCAAGGTCCTGACCCAGCAAAGCAGATGAATATTCTCCACAACCCCACTCCCCGAGGCAATGTGATTGCTCATGCATTTAAGGCTGAAGTGCTTAAGTGCTCCCTTAGGTAGGGGTTAGAGAACTTAGACATGGGTGTAGAATCGACTGAGCGTCATCCACTCTTTTAGATCTTGGCCGGAGGGAAGTTTTTTCACTTGATTGTTTTTTTATCACTTTGTCTGCGTAGAATTTTCCCAACCAAGCCATATGTAGCAAAGTGTTTTCTAAACACGTTGCAAACCTTTGTCCCGAACCCTGCCAGGACAATTTCCTTTGGGGGGTGAGCTGCAAATATACAAATTGTTGTAGGACTGTGTGCAACTCCTAAGATCAGGGCAAATGTGTAGCACAATTGAGAGCAGCTTCTTTTAAAAGCTCAACTAGGAACAAAGTCTTCCTGGTGATTAGTCAGGACTAGAAGAACCTGGGATCTTAAAAAAGGCCAATGAGCGTTATGCATTGCACAGCCCTTTCCTAAATGTTATGATGCAAATCTGTTAATGAGTGAAAAGATGGATCAAGGTACTGCACTATGACACAGAAAACCTGACTCAAGCCCCATTTCCACCGAAAGAATTACATATGACCTTAGGCAAGTCCCTGACTATTCACTTCTAAAATTGTAAAGGGGCAATATACTTTTCTGCCTTTGAAGGCAGACTAAAATCCATTAGTGATTGTGAGGTGCTCAGATATTAAATTCTTAAGTGCTTAGATACATCAGGAGAGGAATTTTCCAAAGAGATAGTCTTGAACAGATCTGTTCATGCTTTTTGCTAATATTTGTCGTAGTGTATTATTGTATACCTTTATTCCCAATGTTTTATTTATTAAAAAGTATTAAAGGTTGGGGTTCCTTGCTGTAGTGGATTGACTTGGAGGAGTTCCACAGGGAAAGATTAACAATATAATGGGAAAAAGAAGAATTTTATGTTGCCATTTGATTGAGACAATAAATAAATGCTTTCACTTTGGCCCGTGGTGTACCATCTAACTACTATGCTCTTATGCCTGTTCAGTCTCATTAACTGCCTTGCTTTTCACCTATTGTGTTTCCTTCTACTTCTAGAGCAGTTTGACTAGACATTGAAAAAATCCACAAACCAAAACAAAAAAATACCTTCCAAAAAATCATTCATGCCACAACAGAAATAATTTCATGCTTCCCAACCTGAATGCCACTGTGGGACGATCCCCGTGACATCAACAAAAATGCCATATTACTGTTTAACTGTCAAGTCCTGCCTAAGTCTGTCCATTAGTGACAGTAATCAGGAAAAAAAAAGGAGCCAGCTTACAGACACCAGGGCCAGCTTAAAAGCTGAGGAAAGATAGGCATGGGACAGGAAAAAGAATTTAAAAGATGGCTTAAAGGAAGCTGAATGTTTCTCAGATCAAGTCTATACCAAAATGTTACACTTAAGATCTCACAGAAAGATTTTTTTCCCCCTGCATTTTCTGTTTTCTAATGCATTTGTGTTCTTTCAGGCATGTGACTTTTGGTCATATTCTGGGAATCAACACAAACCTAATGAGCCTTAGTTCAGAGTAGGTGACAGATGCTGCTTGCTTTAAGGTCCTTAATAATTTGGGTGCTGTTTCTCAGTATGACCTCTTACTTGAACTGCTGTCTCTGCAGGGATCAGTACCAATGAGAACAGCATTCCCACTGAGGATGAGCATGACTTTACAATCCTGCATCTTGTGTTACAGCTGTCTACTGCATCATGCTGTATGTCCCACTACACACCCTGGCTTCTCTTATACTCTCTGATGGTTGTTTCCTGGCGTCTTCTTTTGGGACTCCTTTTGTATACAATAGAATACCTTCATTTTCTTAATTACTATTCCGAAAATGTTTTGGGAACTTTCAGAGTAAAAGGCACTAAAAAAGGGGCTCCACTATCACCCTAAGCATAGCTCAGACCAAAACTTCAGCCTTCTGTGGGGTTTCATACAGTTCCCTTATACTCAATATTCATCCTATTTATCCAATACTTTGATACAGAATTTGTAACACTGAACCCTACTTTATTACATCTAGTAATTCTTTTTTTTCTGCTCTTGATTGGTACTATAAACCACACGGGCGGAGATTCTGAGCTGTGTTGGTATTGCAAAGGTACTTTAACTCACTTTTGCACAATTTGGATTCAGATGTGAACCCAAAGATTGCTCACTTTACTGATTTTGTCATTCTAAAGGAGCTCTCTATGGATAACTTTGCAGTTTAGAGCCACAGAGAATCCTTTTCAAATGTTTTGCAATACAGCCATATCCCTTGTCTTCTGTCGCAAGCCCTGGGCAATTCTGGAGGTTGGTAAGAGCAGGCAATAGAAGCAAATAGTATTTAAACACATTTTTCTAATAAATCTGAACTCAAGTTACCATAGACATCTCCTTGTCAATCTTCAACGGACTTATAAAGAAAGGGTTACAGCTCCTATGTTAGTTAAAGCAAGAGATGCTCAATTTAAAGACTAGGAAACTTGGGCAAAGACTGAGTTTACTATCAGCTATGAAAATAGCTGAAAACTAGGGTTTTAAACTGTTTTATACCAACTACAAAGGGCAAAAGGTGAGGTCTAAGGATCTTCAAATGTCTGGGTGTTTCCTTCCTCCTGCTGTTTATAGCCTTTCTGTTGTATTTTTCGGAAAGAAACAAAAGCCCATAAACTTTTGTCTTTTTCCTCCTGCCCTTTTCTACAAGAAAATTATATTAAGCTATCAGGTTGCCCCTGGATCTGCTCTACACTGCTTGACAAAAAAAAAACCCAAACAAACAAACAAAAAAACCAAAAAAATGGGGGGGGAGGAGTTTGATTAAAGGCATTTTGGCCAATATTTAGAATGGAACACACAGCGCTGCTCTTCTGTTTCTGCCCTTTGCTCAGTTACCCACAAGACCCAAGCCACATTCATGCAATTTGCTCAGCCCATAGCCTGAAATCGATGAGCACTATGCAAGAAGAGAGCACCTGCCGCAGGCTGTTACTGTTTTTATTTATTGCCAGTACTATTAGACCACACAGGAACCCCAACAACAAATATTGTCTGAGGCACCATGCAAACATCGAAGAAAATGATGGCCCTGTCCCAAAGTGGTTACAAACTAACCAGCGGACAACAGACCACAGACGGATACAAACAGACGGAGAATAAAGGAAATGAGAATGCTCAGGGTGGCTGACAGCGGTATTACCTCACTAGCAGTCTAAGGGTTGGCAAAGCTTTTATAGACGTCATCACAAAGAAGAGCTTTCAGGAGATTCTAGAGCTACCAACATAAATCTGAGGGTGTTTATGCAGGGAAGCCTCCAAGTATGACACATACCACAGAGGAGAAAATGAGAATGGGCTTGTTTGGAGATGAACACAGGAGGATGGTAACTGAACAAAAGGTGATGATCCATTTTAAGGCTTTAATAGCATTTAAACATTGAAGTTGCCTTCATTCCTGACTGCCTTTAACAGTGAACCCCTTTTCTTTCTCCTGACCAATCGTATTCTCCCACATCCTCCTCTAAAAAGGAATATAAGGACCAAGCATGGCAGAGCTGGAAGTCTGCTCAGGCAGGGCAGCTATTGGAGCTACTCTGTTCCCTGTTCCTGCCTCCTGACAATGAGAGATGATAGGTAGGGTCCCAGAAGGCCTTGAAAATGAAGATAGGCAGCTTATGTTGATGTGAGATAGGGGTGGGGGAGGTAGCATAGGGATGCCAAGACAGGAGTGACATGTTCAAAGAGACAGGCTAGGAAAATGATCTTTCAAGCAACAGCAGCCACATGCAGTGTGATTAGGGCAAAGGCAAGCCTCCATGTGTCAAGGTCAGAGAAAAGGATGTTGCAGCAACTTAGCTGTTAAATAATGTGAATTTAGGCAAGAATTTTAGCTGCATGAAGAGTGGGAAAAGACACATCTTAAATGCTAGAAGATTAAAGCATTGTAGATGGGGTGGCATAAGCAGCTTTACTTGTATGTAACAGAGGTCAGAGCTGATGCTCCAATACTGCCGTGAGTGACAGACAGCATAGTACACTGTGCACAGGACAACAAGGTAGTAGAGAGCTTGGGAGCAATAGTAGCAAGCAAGAAGCCGAGGCATTTACTCCCTCTTGTCTCCTGTTCTGCTCTTGTCTCTGCAGCTATTAATTACAGGCATCTACAGAGTAGATGCCTAGGATAAACCAACAGTTCAGCAAGTAATTTAAGTTCAGTCCCATCAATAATTCTTTTCTCATGTGGTCTCGATCCTGTTCAATATACCCACAAGATTGTGTCTCTCATCTAACTCAGAAAAACTATGAATCCTTTCCTCCATGCTCAGTAATAAAATGCACAGACCCTGTGCAGTTTTCTGCTGTATTCCTGGAATAAGATTACCAGCAAGATTAAGGCTTCTGGTTGTGAGAGGGGAGATTTCACAGGATTAAATGTTATCCAGCCTACGTCTGAAACAGAGGATAAAATACAAGAAATGACTATGAATTATATTACTGAAAATATCGCAGACCATGGTGGTGGTAAAAGGGATAATGGAAGATCAAAAATTTAAATTATATACAGAAATAAAAAGCAACAGGAAAATGTACTGCAGGACCTACAGTTACATCTGTTGCCAGAAGAGGGCACTCCCGGCTGCCTTTTTTTTTTTTTTTTTTTAATGAATTGAGAGATTTAAATCAAGATTTCCCTTGGTAGCATTTCCCAGGCATAAATCAAGCACAAATGAATAACCTTTGATTTATCATTCCTAATGGAGATGTACATCATATTGGCGTGTCATCACATTTCAACATTGGCCATTATGATGCCAATCATATAGTAATTTTCTTCCGTGTCATAATCAGTGATGAAGATGTACATTTCCATTCAGTACAATTAGATTTTCATGTTTCTTAATGGTAGCTGAGGGCATTAGGCAGAATACCTGCTTTTGCTGTCTCTAACTCTTTTGTGCTCATATTTTTTAAAAGTGTATCCAAATCATTACCCAATCACCACTTTCCTGTAGTTAAACACCACCTCTGCTCACATGGGAAAAGGTGAGAACACCTATTATGCCAAGCTGCAGAGGAACAGGCATCAAAATCCTGGGCAAATACATTCTGTTGAAAAATACCTGACCTCGATTATTTGAGAGTTTCATGATATACTTCATAAGATCCATTTGGGTTTGTCACTAGTGGCCTAACCCCCAGCACAAACCACAGCAAAGGTGTCCAGTTGGGCCTGATGTCCAGCTGGCTAAGTGCAGAGGTACTGTTAGGAATAACCCCCCTGGGAAAACCCAAGCTACAGCTGGTGGCACTGAAACTCTTCTGTGAGCAGAGGCCTTCGGATGGATGGATGGATGGATGGATGGATGGATGGATGGATGGATGGATGGATGGATGGATGGATGGATGGATGGATGAGATGTGTTACTGGCATTTAGAACAACTCCTGACTCTTCTGTTCAGGGCCAGTGTATGATGGGTTTGTAGAAGCTAAACAAGTGAAACAAATCACAGCATTTTCAAAAGCACTCAAGCTTGCGCACAGGATCCCATCATGCATCTACAGCGGATATTTTGCTGCTCAAACACTTATTTTCCTGAGAGGATGCCTCAGTGTTTTGTCACCTTTGCTCTCTGCCCAAATGGAGGGGCGGTGACGCTCCCTCACAGGACTGGATGCGCTCGGAGCTGAGGACGGGACAACAGCAGCACCGCTCCTGCCTTGTCACTACACCCTGACATTCCCAAGCTCGCTAGCTGTGCGTCTCGGAGCCAAGAGCTCTCCAGCGCCGAGCCTGGCCGGAAGGTGACCCCTGGGCCACCTGCTGCCTCCCGTTCCAGCCTGTGAGCTAAGGGGTCCTCAGCCCCGGGGCGCACCCCGGGAGCGCCGATGGAGCGGCCGGGACAAGATGGCTCCGCAGGGCTGCGGGCGTACTGCGGCAGGGGACGAGCGCTCCCCGCGGCGCCGCCGGCACGGGCAGGGACCAGGCGCCCCGGCAGACGCCCCCCCGCCCGCGGGATCTGCGTGCGGGTGCCCGGAGACGCGCCGCCCGCCTCTGGCACCGCCTTCCCCCTCCCACGGGAAGCGTCCCCGTCCCCCTCGGCCCGCCGGGCGGGGGGGATGAGCGAAGGTGTCCGGGGCGGCGGCGGTGCTGGCGCGCCCTCCAGCGGCCACCCGTGGGGCCGGCCCGGGAGCGGGGCTGGGTCGGTGAAACAACTGGGGAACATCGCTCTTTGCCACTCCTCCTGAGAATGAAAGCCCGACCGCAGGCCCGCTGGCGCTGAGGTCTCGCTGTACGAACAGGCTTTCTCCAAACAGGAATTCTGTGACGAACCCGGCTGGACATGAGCCAGCAGTGTGCCCAGGTAGGCCATTGGCATCCTGGCTTGTGTCAGCAGAATGTGGCCAGCAGAGGCAGTGAACTGACTGTCCCCCTGTACCAGGCACTG
This sequence comes from Grallaria varia, assembly GCA_013396735.1. Taxonomy (NCBI): domain Eukaryota; kingdom Metazoa; phylum Chordata; class Aves; order Passeriformes; family Formicariidae; genus Grallaria; species Grallaria varia. The sequence continues at coordinate 121,423 of VWZG01001763.1, forward strand.
ATGAAGCTGCATGTCAAATCCTGTGTTCAGTTTTGGCCTCTCACTACAAGAAAGACACTGAGGTGCTGGAGCGAGTCCAGAGAAGGGCCAGGGAGTAAGTGAAGGGTCTGGAACACAAACCTTAGGAGGAGCAGCTGAGGGAGCTGGGGGTGTTTAGCCTGGAGAAAAGGAGGCTCAGGGGAGATCTTACGACTCTCTGCAAATACCTGAAAGAGGCTGTAGCCGGGAGTAGGGTCAGTCTCTTCTTTGCAGTACCAAGAGAAGAGGACATAGCCTCAGGTTGTGCCAGGGGAGGTTTAGGCTGGATATTAGGAGAAGTTGCTTTCCCAGAAGGGTGGTCAAGCATTGGAACAGGCTGCCCAGGGAAGAGGTGGAATCAACATCCCTAGAAGTGTTTGAAAAATGTGTAGATGTGGCACTCTCCGAGCCCTTTCCAATAACCAATGGCATGAAGCAAGGTTGCGTTCTCGCACCAACTCTGTTCACAATATTCTTCAGTATGATGCTCCAAAGGGCCACGGCAGACCGTGATGAAGAAAATGGCATCTACATCCGATACCGTACTGATGGAAGCCTGTTCAACCTCAGGAGACTGAAGGCCCACACCAAGACCCTCAATCACCTTGTCCGGTAGCTTCTTTTTGCTGACTATGCCGCCCTCGTTGCTCACACAGAAGCAGCTCTGCAGCGCTTAACATCCTGCTTTGCAGAGGCTGCTGAGCTTTTTGGGCTGGAGGTCAGCTTGAAGAAGACAGAAGTTCTCTTCCAACCTGCACCTCAGGAAGCCTTCCATCACCCCCGCATCACCATAGGTGAATCAGAACTCAAGTCAGTCCAGCAGTTCACCTATCTGGGAAGCATCATTTCCTCAGATGGTAAGATTGACCAAGAGATAGACAACAGGTTAGCAAAGGCCTACAGTGCCTTTGGAAGACTCTATAAAAGAGTCTGGCACAATAAACACTTGAAGAAAAGTACCAAGATTAGTGTCTATAAAGCCATTGTGCTGTCCACTCTTTTATATGGGTCTGAATCGTGGGTCATCTACCGCCGCCATCTGCGTCTCCTCGAACGCTTCCATCAGCGCTGCCTCCGCACTATCCTGAACATCCACTGGTCTGATTACGTGACCAATGTGTCTGTCCTTGAACAGGCAGCAGTCACCAGTATTGAGGCCATGCTGCTGAGAACGCAGCTGCGCTGGGCAGGGCACGTCTCCAGGATGGAGGATCACCGCCTCCCTAAGATCGTGCTCTATGGTGAACTTGCCACCGGCTGCCGCAAGAGAGGAGCCCCAAAGAGGAGATACAAGGACTCTCTAAAACAGTACCTCAGCCTTGGCCATATTGACTACCATCAATGGTCCACTTTGGCCTCCAATCGGGAGGCGTGGAGACACGCCATCCATAACGCTGCTGATTCCTTTGAAAATGCACGCAGAATCAGTCTGGAGGAGAAAAGACAACGCAGGAAGAACCGTGCCTCACCAACACCGCCTATGGAGACTTTCTGCTGTGCCTTTTGCAACCGGCCTTGCCTATCTCGCATCGGCCTCTTTAGCCATCAGCGCGCTTGCAGCAAGCGTGGGTAGAGCCCTTCCCAAATCTTCATTCGCGAAGCCAAGCCATGAGATGTGGCACTTAGGAACATGGTTTTGTGGTGGATCTGGCAGTGTTAGGTTAATGGTTGTAATCAATGGTCTTGGAGGTCTTTTCCAACCTTTATGATTGTATGAATGGGTTGTTTCATCTCTCTTGTATGTAAGACAACTTCTTTCTCATAAAGGTTAAGGGCAAATAATTTTCTGGGATTAGCCTTGATCAACAAAGGATCTCATGTCAAAAGAGGGGCTGTGGAAAGGCAAAGCAGCCCCTTTTGGAGCACATGGAAGCAAGTCCTTGCCTGTGAGGGCAACTCACTGTTGCCAGGCAATGCCTAGAGTACAGCAATCAGCACTGCAAGGGCACCAGGCCTTTGGGCTGGTGACAACAGTGTTCTAAACATATAAAGCCTCAATTCCTGTCAAGGAAATCAGTTGGCATCTTAGCAAGACAAAATGTGAGCTTTCTGTTTGATACGGGAAAACTTCCCAACTACAAGCCTCAAGGTTTTATCTAGATACAAAGCTAGAGAAGTCAGAGAACTGCTTTCTTCCCATGTATAGAAGAACAAAACTGTATAAACTCATGCTGAAGTGAAAAGTTACTGGTTTGTACCTGGATTTAAGTTATTGTTTTTAAATGTCTCTCTTCCTGCAATCCAATACTGTTGTTAAATGTATGTGTCGAAGCTGATGCAGCAAACATCTTGACCTTTTCTATCTCTTGGTCCATAAGCTGTGAAGGTTTGTAGCCTGCCCTTTTGTGGCAGGCAGATCCAGGCATCCCAGCTGTAAATCCACTTACCTGAGTCAGCTGGCTTCAAGAATTGATGTGACCCTCTTAATTGCTCATGTGCCATGGCTGGCTGCAGAGTCAGGTTTCACCTGTTTGTTGATGAAAAAAGCTTTATTTAGTGAACTTAAAATTGTGTTCAATTTCAAACTGAAGGTAATGTCTGAAAATTCTGATGGTAATCCAAATTCTTTTCCTGGTAAAACATATTCTACAAAAACAGGGTGCCTTATGATGGTAATTATAAAAAAGTAACCAAACCCCCAGTCCTCACTGAGGATGACCTAGGCAAATAATTACTTAAAGATAAAACTTGTGAAGAAATAAAAACTACTTTTCTTTCAAAGAACAGAGAGCAAATGAAAATTAATGCTGTCTACATAAGGCCATGTTCATTCCCGTTTTGAAGATGGAACCTTTTTCCACTTATACAGGCATGAGCTAGGGATAACTCCACTGAAATTAGTAGTCACAACAGTGCAGAAGCAGACTGAGGGAAAAATGAGGTTCTTTCAATGCTTACTTGATATGAAATGTGTTATTAATGAATGGCACTAGTTGCAAATGTCACTCTCAGCTTCCTATTTTCACTTTCAAATTTGTCAGTAGTGTCCTGATTAAAATTGTACAGTTCTGCAGCTGAGGCTTGGATTAAGGTAAAATTATTAGGATTAGAAATGGTGCAAAACCGGAACCTCAGATCTGATCCTCTTTGAATTTCTAGGGAAAGGAGTTTGGATTTAAATCCCTAGATGTGAACCTGCTTGCATGTTTAATTCTGGGTCAGTACGAGCCTAAATTCCTCATCTGGTTTTGTGTGGGTGTAATCCTGCAAGAGCAAGCATTGGATTGCGGGATTTTATGGATTTTATGAATGAAAGTGAGAAAAAGGAGGCATTTCATGACTGGTGACTAGACTAGTTTCCTATTCACAGAGTATGAGGAAATAAAAGACAGTTACTACACTAGTTTTCATAAATTCTAGGGAATACAAGACATGGCAGGAAAAGTGGAATAAAGATCATTTCTGTAAAGTGTCAGCACAATGGAACTTGACTTACGGTTAGTGTCTGGCATTATTACAACAAGCATGATAAATATTGCAAAAGGAAGTCAGAGTTTTGAGGGTTCACTGCTTTAGTTGTCCTGCTAAACAAAATATCAACATAAATGAATTTAAACTCTTGTTACACTACCTAAGACCAGGATTCAGTCTCCTATGAGAGCTGGATTGAATTCAGCTGGGAAAAATAAAGACACCAGGCTGTTTGCATTAGATAAAGCATCTGGTCTGCGGTTACTAACCTAGAAGTAGTATTCTGTTCACAAACCTATTACCTTGTGTAAGCTACAGTTATTATGCTCAGCATGTCAGTTCATCCTAAATTACTAGCCCCTTATTCAGCTTTTTCTTTGTGCATGTAGAATTGCTTTTTCAATAAATGCAGTCAGAGATTGCTTATTTGATACTGTAATTAATTTGTGTGATTCTGCAAGAACATCTCTGTTGGGTGGTGGGTTATTACACATTCCCATTTTCTTTTTCACCATTTTAGAAATGTGTGTTTTCTCCTTGTTGGGCTAGAGCACACCTAGAAGCATTCCTTTCCCTCGCTACGTCTCCCATCATTGACTAAGAGCATCACCATTATCCTGGAGCAGGAGAGTATTGTGTTGGATCAGCCATTTCACTGCCTGTGTGTGTCTGGGAGATAAGGACACAGTATTCTGTTTTTGAAAAGGTGCTCTTCTGAGTAGCTTCTCTATGTTTTTCTGTGCCGTTCATTTATTAACTTTTGCATGTGACACATATGTCTAAAAGCCAACATGCTGTATTAGGGCTCAATCCCACACTGCTGACGTCAGTGAGAGTTTTATCAATTACTTTAATGAGCAGAGGATTAGGCCATTGTGATTATATGAAGAACCAATTACTGGATTTTTCTATAAACCTACATTAAAACCTCCTTACAAATGCGACTTGCAGGGTGTGAATCAGAGAAAACACTGGTTTTCTGTTTCAGTTTAAACTTGACTTCAGTACTAAGTGTATTCTATTTAGGTTTGAAATACAATGCACTGGCAGAAACAGACAGGTTTAATGAGGCATAATAAGGCATTGTGTGGTTTATTCTCTTTCTAGGCATGTCTTGCTTAAGGACCCTGTATTTTCACAGTCTCTATATTAAAAAAGACTTTTAGCATCTTGCAGAGAGAGATATTTCCACCAATATATTTTGTTTGATGGGTGATCTTTACATAATTCCATTGTCAAACAAACAAACAAACAAAAATTTAAAAATTAAAATATTAAAAACCAACCAAACAAACAAAAAAACCCTCACAAACCTAAGCTAGAAAGAAGCCTGAGCCTGTGATTTATTTGTCTTGGGTTTATTCACAGTCTTGCAAGTATGACTGCCGTGATGTAATTCCCTGGCCTACATATTGCACAACACAATGCTGCAGATCTTTTTATTTTCCTTTTGTTCTTAATCATTATTTATTACCTGAAATTATTATCAATCATTCCTTGTACAACTTTTGAGAGAGAAAGCACAGCCTCCACGTCTTGTGATTTTTTATATTTGAAGTCCAAAGAGTGTCTGAGTTCAGTTTAACTTTCAGAAAGTCATTAGTCCACAATGCAATGAATGTAATTTTTATGTAACTATAGTCTCTGCATCACTAACTTATGATTAAAATCAGAAAGACTGAAAGTGAACAGCTGCCTTTCAGGCACAACCTGTGATAGAGTTGACACAGAGCTAATGTTTTATCCTTTACTCCACCATAAATTCACCCTGGTATTTCCCTATGTTCCTGCACATCCACATAAAAAGATGTTTTTATAATCATTACTTTTGTCTTGTCTTGTCTTTGGAAATATTCTGCCGAAGGTAGGTGGAAGCTGCATCATGTTTTGTCTTGTAATAAAAGTTTATAGGGTTATTATACTGGAGTGATTGGAGCTGAACCTTACTGGGGCAGGTTATTTTTTATTTATTGACATAATAGGAAAATACTACATACCAGTTATAAAAATCAGTAAGAGATGCAGTAACAGAATCTTACTGTGTGACACATATGAGCTAGAAATAGTGTTGTGTTCACCTTGGCTAAACTATTGTTTCATAGAGCAGCTATTTTGTGCTTGTGCAGGAACATATAGATCTTATTTTAAGCTGAGGAAACATTAAATAAAAAGGGCGTTATATTTTGGGTCATTCGGATTCAGTATAAAGCTCCAAGGTAATCTCATGAAAGTAGAGGAGAGACACCGGCTTAGGAATCAGGGAGCCTGTGTTTCATTTCTAGCTATCTGTCTCACTTGATAGGTCTGGCCTCTTCATCTCAGCTCTGTGTGATGCCATTTTTCACTTGTTGTCTGTCTTTACTATTTAAAGTGTAAAATTATTGTGACTAGCATTATTCTTTGGTGTGCATATTTACAGCCCTTACTGCAGTGGATCTCTGTCGGCTAGGTCAGACATTTTGGGATCTGTTCTACCACGAAAATAAGAGTCTTCCCTTCTACTGGATAAATGTAACTGCATGATAATGTCAGAGAAATAAAGGAAGGAAACTCATATCTGAATTTCTGATACAAATCTTAAATAGAACAGTTTTCTTTATTAAGCTACAGGGTTCAAATGGAGGAATTAGCAAGAAATTATTCATTAAGTGAATGAAGCCAATTTATCATAGCTCAGAATATCCATCAGTTTATCTGTGCTTTTCTCTAGTTGCTGAAATATGTTACTCAGAATTACGTCAGACATTAATCTATGAGTTAATGACAAATAAGCCCAAACTGACAAGATGGTTTGGCTGTGAGAAATTAGACAGGGTTCCTGATATGACCTCATTTCTTTTCGCTGGCAATCTCATCAACACCTCTGATGTCAGTAGGTTGACCTCGCAAACAAAATCTGGTGCCCTGAAATACCTCAAGTTGCAATTGAAGAATTGCTTCTCTATTTCTTTTCCAAAAGTAGTTTCATGTAGCAAATAGTTTTGATAACATACATGAGGCAGAATTGTAGCTGAAGGTGATTAATTTGAGACTGTACTATTCAAATGAAAGCATTCTTCATTGTTTTAATACCTTTAGATTTAAGTTGTCGATTTCACAGTTTGTCAACTGAGTAACTTGTCTTGTTGACAGACAGGTATACTTATTTGGGTACTACTGTGCACTGGCCTTAATGTCTTCTTTCTCTTTAAATTTCAACTTTTTGTTTGTTTTCTTTTTTCCTTTGATTATTTTTATTTTGGCATTTTTGCAAATTCTCTCATAACATCTATTTGTGCATTTATACAGTTTAGATTTAATCTCCAGTCTTAAGCCATCATTCCTTTCCAGAAGGAGGGCTAGATCTACATGTGGTTCTAGCTACTTTGTGCTGTTCAGCTGATGCAAGGTATCTATAAAGACATCTTAATCAGTTAAGCCTGATCTATGATAATGAGATCTCGGCCTCTATGCTTCTTTTTTTGTTTCCCTTCTTTTTTAGCGTTCTTTTCTCTGTTTTTCTTGAGCAGATTCCCTTATTCTTCCATGAAGTATAACCAAGTATTAAAGAGTATTTATGAGTTGGAAATAATTTCTACAATTAATCAATAATGTATTAAATTAATAATCCCATCATTATTCAAACAGCCCAATTACTACTGTATTCTTTTCTCTAAGGTTCTCTTATCCTATTTCATAAATTATTTTCTTACTTTCTCTCACAACAGTTTTTTTACTCTTTAAAACCACTAGTATAGAAGCAAAAACTCTCACAATCCAGTGACAGAAACCAAAGGAATGGCCTGAAGTTGTGTAGGGGAAGTTTAGGTTGGATATCAGGAACAGGTTCTTCCCCCAGAGGGTGGTTGAACACTGGAACAGGCTCCCCAGGGGTCACAGCACCAAGCCTGACATTCAAGAAGCATTTGGACAACACTCTCAGGTACATGGTGTGACTCTTGGGGACAGTCCTGTGCAGGGCCAGGGATTGGACTCAATGATCCTTGTGGGTCCCTTCCAACTTGGCATATTCTGTGATAATGAGAGTAGTCAATATAAGTACTCTATTTGCCAAACTAACAACTGATTTCTTACTCCTTGCAGTACAAAAACACTTAAGCCAGAAACCTTTGCTTCCTATTTAAAAGCCAGCACTAGCTACATTCAAATCTTCAGAGTCCAAAGAGCTCACAGAAAATCTTAGAAGTGCCTGAACTTGGTCTCAGATTTTTGTCAGTAAGATCCTGCTGGGGTGAGTGTCTGTGTGCATTTTGTGGGGATTCAGGCTAGCAGACATTCCCAAAGGCCCACTGGATGCCCCACAGTGCATGTCACCGTCAGCTGATGACATCTCAGTGATGCCTTCATTACCTGTTTCTCAGCCCACAGAGCATTTAACCCACATCTGGGATACCTTCATGCAGTGCTCTTGAGGGGATTTCAATCATCCCAAGGACTAGGCAACAATGTCAATGTGCAAAGCATGTTGGGATGAAAGAAGACAAAGGCTGCTCTTCTTCAAAAGGTTGTCAGGCTTCAGAATGAGTCACTGATTCCAGTAAAAGCCTAATTGATTGAATGTGTAACTCAGAAGGCAACATAGGCTTCCAGCTCTGCTCTGCTGGGTATTTTTTTTGTATTAGATTTCCTACAATGCAAGGAAAACCAAACCTTTCCTCTTCAGTCAAGCACTTCAACCTTTCACTATAACATAGCTCTTGTTCTACATTTATAGTCAGCTCATGCCAGGTGGAATACCTCCAGAAGGAATGCTAAAAACGGTTCTTTTCTAAACCTGGAACAATGCACAGTCTTACAGGAGGGATATTCCTGTGCAAACCATAGGATTCATTGAATCTACCCTTAATTCCCAGTGGCTCTTGATTTTAAGAGCCACTGAGTTTAAGAAGAAATGAACATAGCTCTAGACTATTCCGTGGATATAGGAACTGCAAGAAGGAATCACCTTACTGCTCATTATAACTACAAATCACCTTCACAGATCTCGATGGCTGCTGTTGTCTCTGTCTTGGGACCAATACAATGAACATTTGTGGCTCGTGAGTTACATGAGTTACACACCTCAGGGATATTTTCCTTAGTGGGCAAGGTTGGATTCAGTAGGAATTTATTTCTCAGTGACTTTTTGAAAATGGGAATCTTTTACATGGTGTACAGATAAACAATATTCTTCTTTGTCTGGATAACAGATGCCATTATAGGAACAATAACTCCATCATATTCATCTTTCTGCAACACCATCAGCTCGGATATCTTTTTCAGGCACAGTTTATTGGCCTCTTAATTCCAAGTCAGTGATCTATATCTGCAGCTACCTGTATGTTTCTTTTTATATCATCTGTTTCTCATCTTGACTCATAAAAAGTCATCATTACCACTGCTTTCATTATCCACCTATGTACATCTTGCACACAAGATTTTGATGTACACTACAGCCTTTTCTCATTTTTTCCCTTTGTCCTTTCTGCACAGATTGCATCTATCAATATTAACATTTCAGATCTCTGATTTATCTCATTACAGTTCTGCATTACCAGCTAAGTCATAATTTCCTTCCTGTAATGTCACTTTGAGCTCATTTCCCATACGCTCTGCATGTGTATATAGACAATTATGGGGTTTATTGCTTCCTTCCTACTGGCCTTGGCTTTTCTCCTTTGTCTTCATCTTCCAGCATTCAATATTTATGGAAAGAGCTCTGTACTGAATTGTAGCACTCTGGTCTAAGTTCACAACTGCCTGAAATAGCATGACAGTACTAGTCTCCTGTACTTTCATGTACTCAGGTGGATGTTTTTTACATATGAACTGAACTGCCCACCCTTTCCACAAAGCTCAGAACTTGGCCCAGTCCCATCTGCTGGGCAAGGTCCTAACAGATCACTGAGTCATATACGTGAGTGAAACCATCACCAACCAATTAAGGCTTGCTCATTCTGCAACGCAAGAACAAGGGGGTTTGCACTGACTGCACTGATTGTGAGCAGACACCCTTCATAAACAGTGACTTCCTGGTGGTTTGAAAGGAAATAGGTTGGAAGAAGGACTCCTTTTTCCAAGGACAACAAACCTTTCTCCCAAGGCCGCACGCACCCCAGAAAACTGCCCTTAGCATCTTGTGAAGGGCAAACGTGGCCCAGCAGCAGCTGAAAGCAGTGCATAAGGGAGTGCACAACTCTCCCATGCCTGGACACCAGGTATATGTGGACACACACAGGGGAGACCAGGTTATACTGGAGGGCTCCATTTCTCTCCTACCTGGAGGCAATTTCAACCATGCGGCTGGAGTAACATCCTCAGTGTGTCCCTGCTGCCCTGAGCAGGGTGATCTTTTAAACCTTGGCTCTATTGTCTCTGTGCTCATGTAAAACTTTGGGCCTCCACATAATCCCTTATCTTCAGCTGAATTCCTTCAATGTCATAGCTCCACTCAGGGAAAATAAAGGCCCAAAACTCCCTCAGCCCATCTCTTCTGCAAAAAAAGTGGAGGTGCTTGCATATGTTTCTTTGATCACTAGAGGGCAACATTGATTTAAAAATAAGTCTTTCCCCTCGGTTACACGGGAAAGGTGAGGGAGCCGGCACAGAAAAATCGCACAAGAAATGACCAATATGCTGCTCCAAGAGCAGAAAAAAGTGAAGTGTCTAATGCAATGCTACGGAAGTATCTCACACTGCAACAGAAATCAGTGACTACAGAATGGAGATAAAAGGGAGGGAAAAAGGTTATAGAAAACAAGGCTCTCATTCAGTGAGGTATTTAAATGTACTCTATTAAATAATCTGAAGCATGGCGTTATCTCTGGCAGACATTATATAGACAACATTTTAGATATATAGTATGAAAACTTTGCTCAAAGCTAAGGACTCAGAAATGGTTCCTGGCCTTGAAAAAGCCATTCAGATCAGAGGGAAACTGTAGATGGGCCCATTCTACTTTTGGAAATACCAAGAGGGAAAGGAAGGATGCATGCTGGGCACTGAAGAAGTAGACTCTTGGGATAGGAACCTTAAAGATGGAAAAGAGAGACTGTAGCAATTCTGGTGGCAAGAAGAGCTAAACAAGAATTTCTTGTGAAGAAGAAAGTTGCAGGTGTGATTAGAGCCAGCAGCGGTCAAGAGTCCTCCTTGGACTTGTGGAACAAATAGCACATTAGGGAATTTCTTCTGCTTTTGTCTGGCAGCTTTTACTTATCTTTTATCCCTGCTGAGGAAGACAACTGCTCTTGTTTATTACCTCTGCTGCCACAGTAGGGTTGTTATCCCCTCTCCCTCATAAGACTGATGTAATTATGTCCCCAGAGAGCTGTGCCTGCAGCCAGCGGTATGAGCCTGCTGAGCCTCTCCTGGTCGGGCTTTGCTCCCCAGTGGCTGCAAACGGTGCTGCTGCCCACTCAATACCTATTTTAGATATTCCTGCTGGGGCCCACAGGGGAAACAACAGGCTGTATGCCCACTTAGCAGCTGCATGCTGGTAAATGAATTGGTATTAGAGGTACCTGAAGACTTTTGGTAACAATTACATGGCTTGTCAAAGGTTTACAATACAGTTTAATAATTGGGTTTGAAAAAAGAGGCTAGTTTCACACAGTGCTCTGTAGGGAGCATCCTTTGTGCTAGTCTGCTTTGCTGAAGAGAAGCAGGAGGAGTGGGATGTGTGTGCATCCCAGTTCAGGTGCCATTGGTTAGATAAACAGCAGTTGTGGCTCATCTGCAGCCTCACTGATCCTGCCACAGGGCTGCAGTGTCTGTGACAAGCACTGCTCAGGTGCCCAGAAACAACAAAGCGAGTATGTCAAATCTCACATATCCCATGTGAAAATCCACACATGGCCTCTGCCTCACTGTGCTTCATCTCACACCAGTTCTCTCTCCTGCAAGGTAGGCTGCAGCTGCTCAGAGCCTTCCCAGGGATGGGGCTGCCTCTGCTATGCGATGGCTGTACACGCAACAGCCTCTGGTCCTCCCTGACTGCTGCCTCTGCTGTACAGCCCGGTCCATGGCCTGTCTGCCACGCTGCAGCACGAAATGCCTCCAACACCTCCCGTCCCCCTGCACAGCATTGCCATTCACTTTGACTAAAGAGCCCTAGTATCAGAAGTGCCAAAATCTTACAAATCTGGGAAAAACATTGTCTCTCCTTAAGGGTATCTAGCCATGTATCCTTCCGCAGACAACTCAGAAATTCAGTGTTGGCAAGTGTTTTGCACAGCCAAAGCCTGCCTAGTCCCATGTAGAAACCCGAAAAGCCCCCAAAGATAATACAAATAGAATTATCAAAATATGGCTATACTCTGCATTGACTCTTGATTCCATCTGTACTCCCCTGCATTTTTTATCTTCCTTTTTGTGGACTGGAGAATGTGGAAATATGTCTTAAAGCGAAAAACTCATGCTTTTCCCACTAATGAGGAAAGATCAATCCACAAATCTAACAACTATCCTGCTGTGTTTGTTGTTCTGGAAGTGCAAAGTGTGTCACTCCATTCTGCCAAGAAAGGTGCCAGGACTCAAGCCTGCAGGAACTGTAACATCAAGGAATAGCAAATTTGGTAGGAAAACGTAGCAAAGAAACTGCTTTGGGGACATAGATTTTGTTCTTGAAAGGCTGAGTCCCCTTTTTTGTTTGCCTGCTAGCAATTCACAACCTGTTTAGGATTTTGAATACTAAGTACCTGATTATCCTCTCAGGACTGCCAGCAAGATATTCAGTCAATAAACACATCTGAGTGCCAACTATCAGGATGGTGCTTCCCAGGGCAGCAAGGTGGTGGGAGGCTGCTACTTGCTATAGGTGCCCACGGCCTTGCGCTCTACAGAATTGTCATGGGAAGTGGCATCCTGAAAGGCACGTTTGGCTTCTCACTCTGCCACCAGGGACTGAAGGTGCAAATGCTGCTGCTACAGAAGTGTGACTGCTGTTGCACCTCATTAAAAGCCCAGAGTTTGAGTGGCCAGTAACACTGTTCTGAAAGGAACTCTGAGAAAAATAATACTTTCTCTGAGGCTTTTAAAAAGGGTGCAGTAGCAAAGCAACCTAAGGAGTTCCCCATGTCCTGCTGGTAAGCAGTGTGGGAATGGTTTAATGTACACAGCTGATTTATGCTATTTGCTGCCAAAGTGCTGTGGCTAATATCAAGCACTTCACAATTATAATTTGTTGGTCAGATAGCCTCTTTAGTCGCCCATCCATAATGTTTGATCATATCATCACTGCTTAGAGAGACTAATGCACAGCCATTATGTTTCTGGAACCAATAAATTGGACTCTTCAGATTTGCTTGCATAATAATTCTCCGGGCAAATAGCTGTCAACATACATTTATTCCAATAATACTGGCTGCTTGCTGTTCTGCAATTCCTTAGCAATACAAAGATCGATCTGCTCAGCTATTGTGGTGATTTCTTCAAAAATCAGGAGTCTGAAAGCATAAACATTGTGACAAATAGGGTCAGAATCTTTGCTTGATAGCAGGCAACTGTGAAATACCAGCTTAATTTATTATACTTTCCCTCCATTTCTTCTTACTCATACCTTTCTCCTTAGACATTAGTAAAACCATAGCTATTTTGCTCCCCTCAAAGGCCAGTGCACATTAACTAGTGCAGGTGCCTGTGAAGAGTTCCCAGAAGCTGACTGGAAAAGCACATTGAGCTGATGAGGTCTGGGGGCATCAGGGCCAGCAGTCATCTGGGTAGGAGGGAGCAGCCAGTGAGAAAACTCCCTCTGCATCCCTCTTCCTTCCCACCTCCATCATCACTCTTCTCTCCAGCATAACCTTTTAGTTGGCTGCCCTGGATGTAGCTAGCAAAGCTTTGTAGTTTCAGTCAACACTTTCAAGGGGACTCATGGGGACTGAAACCAGTGAAGCCAGAAGGGGGGCATAACCTACGGCAACCAAAGCAACAGCTGCCGCAGCTCTCATGGTTTTACAGACTCCAGAGGGGAAACAACTCATAAAAGATAACCACATATGTATATGTCCAGAAGGTTTGGGGATGTTTGTGTTCCAGGCAAGATATTCTCATCTTCTTTATTAACAGCTGAAAACAGGATGAATTTACAGAAGCTGTAACAAACAGCAAGTCATCTCATGCTTTGCCCTGGTGCCAAAAAAGCATGACAAGGCCAGTAAGGGACAGAGACACACACGCCTGCTACTGAAGAAAGTCAGTTTCAATTAATACTGTTTCTTATTTCAGGTCTGCACAGATGCCTCATGAAATGACGTGCATTCCTTTGAAATGTAGAGCTTTATGCTGCATGTGATCAAAAAAGTAATTAAAAAGTGCTACATACACTCTAGGAGAAATCGTGTTCCTTACTTTCCATTTGGAACTTACTTCTGCCCAGTTCAGATATATTGAATGCAAGTCACCTACAGAAAGAAAAATTTTTAATTTTTACTTTTCACAAGTTTGGTTTTTTTTTAAGCAGACATAGAGCTATTAGTATTCATTTTACAAAGAAAAAAAATCTGTTTGGCATGATGCCAAATGGTGTTTTTTTCATATAATTTTTAACACAGTGGGACAACAATGATTGAAGTGTCCCCTCAGGGAGAGACTGACAAGGCTAAAGCCAACCAAAGAGTGTTTGACTGATCCTCAGAAGTCCTCACTAGTATAAACACTGGCATTATTCTCAATATAACCAATTACTGTACTTGGAGTAGGAGTGCTGCCAACCGAACTCACACATTTCACTAAATACCACACTGGAAGTCTCCAGTAAAGTTTTGTCTGTAAACCTCAGTTTCTAATTGTAAGTTACTCTGGATGATGTGTTTAAGCTTTTTTTTTTTTTTTTTTAACCAGTATTCAAGGCAAGAGTTATTAAGCGAATGCAACTGGTTGTATCTTTCCTAAGATCGTGTTGCTGTTGCCAGTGACCACAATGCTCAACCAGAGGTCTTTGAGTCAATTCTGCACAACAGACACTGCATACCTGACACCCATAGTAGGGGTAGCTAAGGGGGGATATTACATAGATTGAAATATTTCTACATTTCCAAGTGCACTGTCTTTTACAGAAAGTTCAACAGGCACTTCATTCCCAAGGCTACATGCAGGCAGAAGGAAAGCTTTGTGGGCAGCACAGTGCTAGCAGGGACACAAGGCCTTCCCATTTGCTTGCCCTTTAGTTCTTTTTGTGTATTTCTTTCCTTTACAACTGATATTAAACAAATTCATTTGCAAGAGTCAAAAACCATAGGATGGAAGCCAGGTTTGTGAAGAAACATACATTTCAAACATGTATTTCCCCAATAGCATCAGAGGAAAAGTGAAACATAACAGATGATTTCTTTCTCTGAAACTGTTCATTTTGCTGTACAAACCTCTATTTAAAAAGTCAGTGCTAGGGTACACTCACACAGCAGGGAGGAGAGTTTGAGCATACAGTTTCTGTTCCCTCTAATGGCTTATTTTTCCATGATATAACGTGTAGGGTGACAGGTTTACAAAAGATTTCTGGCTTGTCCTGCGCTCACCCCTGTCCAAGCCTAGTGCTTTTCCTTGAAAGCACCCCAGATGTGCCCCATGTGCCCTTTCAGGCCCCACACTGTCAGTGCCACCCTGGCTATGGCACAGTTTGAAAAACACAACCCTCCCAGCCACCACGGGGATGTCCCTGAGCCTCCAACACCCTCAGGGTTCCACCTGTCCCAAGGCCGGTGGGGCAGGATAGCAGTGGCACCCACTGCCTCAAGGCCCCAGAGGGCATTACTGCAGGGGCAGGGGGATACTTAGGAGCCAGGTGGATTAGTTCAGCTGGAGCTAGACATCCCCACCACCTCAGGCACAGGCTGTATTTCGCCCCTGTGGCAGCACTAACTGCTCCCTCCAAAGGGGTTGAGTGACGGTGGTGGGGGACACTGACAGCAAGTAGACTTTGATGTGGATTTTTTTATGCCACACATTCACTAGATTGTGAAGATGCTAAAAAAATCCTTTACTCTGCTTACCCCTAACTCGCCTGGGAAAGCATTCACACCAATTTCTTCTCATTCTCTTTTAACAAAGATCCACAGTGATATCTGTGATTCATTCAGTAAGGCAACTATCTGTTGGAAATAAAGTCAATATAGCTGACATTATCACCATGGGCCACAGGTAACCATCACTATTATCAGGATTTCATCCTGCAAGGGCCTCAGCACAAATTAAACTCAGGTTTCTCGCACCTTGCAGGAGCAGCTCAGGGTAAATAAACAGTCAAAGTTTACCCACCTCTGTCAGTAGGTAAAGGTTTCTCAGCCTTTGAGCTTATGCTGCAGAACTGAACACTAGACATAGGAGAGCTGCTGCCTGATGGTTTTGGCAAAGGAAAGCAGAGAGATAAATTGTGGTGGCTTTCACAGATAATTAAAAAAGACCATTTCTGACACATTTTAAAGCATGGTTACTAGGACCTCTGCGCTTTACAACATAGCCTTGCAAAATGCCACAGGGGATCTAAAATCTAAAGGACAAGCTCAGGAGTTTTCTTGGTGTGTTTGCTTCCCAAGCAATCACAAGCCGTTGAACCTCCCTTTCAACAGTGGCTTTACTGGAACAATTACAGGACTGTGACGGGTTCTTTTACAGAGTAATGGGACTGTACTGCCCCTGCTTGACAGAAAGCTCCATTTCACCTTTGCTGCTGCTTTGGAACAAGAGGAACAAGATTTTCCTGGGCTGTATCTAACTCGGCATATAATCACCCACCAAGTTCAATAAGCAGTAGCCAGCAAGACTTTCTACACCCTCAGCAAAGCTCTTTCTGGTTCTTCATTGTCCAATAGCTTCTCCATGGAGAATATAATTAGTATTTTTTTGGATGAACTTCACAAATTTAAAGGCACTTACAAAATACATGCATATTACCAAACAAAACCCACCACACTGACCTATGCCAATTTATGACGCCTACTTCGTACAAAGGAAAAACCAACAAGTAGAGGTTTTCTGTTTCTTCGCATTGTTTGTCTACGTTTGGTTAAAATAAAAATAAACATAACAAAAATAAATACAGGTTTTAGAAATGCAGTGATGTTCTGGATGCTGTGTGGAGAGTCTGTACAAAATTAACATTATCTTCCAGTCTGAAGACTAAAATTTTAAGTGACTTCTGTTATGGTGCCTGGAGAAATGGAGGACACTCCGGCAGAAGTAGTCTTCAAGCAGACTAATTTTATTCCCTCCGTGAGTAATACACTCAGCTTTGAAATGGATGCTGATATTTTGTATTTCCGAATTTTGTGCTTCCCTCACAAATGGGATTTAACAACCACCGAAGGGTACTTTCTTAAATGTTTAGCTATCAGTGTAGTATTTAGGATCTTTTAAAAAAAAGTGGCTCTATCTTAGTCATCAGCTAAATTCAGTTAGCAATATTAAATTGAAACTGGCACTGATTTTTCTCACTTTCACAGTCAAATGACTGCAGTGAAAAAGCACCTAGGAGGCATCACAAGACAAAGTTAAAACAGATCAGAAATATTGGAAATGTGACATTGGGATTTGGGCTTAATTTTCAATAATTTTGATGTACACTAAAATCCTTCTCAAAGCTAGATATCTAATAGAAATAATGGTAATAACTGAAGCAAAATATCTTCTGCAAATGCTTGGGCCAAAGTTTTCCACTGACTCTCAGAGGAATCAGTGCCAAAGGTACAGCTGGACGAGCAAGTCTTGGGTTGATGTTTCCAGTTGACTGTGAGAGCCAACTGCAGGATGCAGAGCAGAACCTAGAGTGAGTTCCCTGAACTGGGGAGGGCTCCATGATGCCAAATGCACCCTCCTACTCTTTCAGCATGAGAGATCCCCATCCCTAGACCAGGTCAGCTCCCCATCGCTCCCTGCTGATCCCTGCTCTGGCGCCAAGGCACTGCAGCCTCGGCTAATGACACAGCCACAAATCTCCACTGAGCACAGAAAAGCTGGAAAAGGCAAGAATGAATAAATGCCTGAAATCCAAGTGAACGCAAAACACTGCACTTTCATTGCTGACTGTAGTAAGTGTCATCACTGTTCCTGAGAGGGGTCAAGTTGCCAGTTTTGCAGAGCCCCTGTGCAGCCTGACCAGAGGCACTGTGCACACTGCTGCCAGCTGCCAGGCCGTGGCTGCCTCGGGACCATGGCCACATAAAACATAGGCTGCATGGCCATTCCTAAGTCCTCCGTATTTTCTCCTGCCTCTGCGGTGCCCTGTGAGCGGGCTCAGTGTGGCACACACAGCAATGCCTCTGCCTTCTCCTGCCTACAGTGGTGGGGAGGAGGCTCTGCCTGATGGAAACAACCAGTTCCAGGGTTCCCCTGCCTACACGGTTGGGGTTTTTTAAATCAGTGACAGTGAAGACAAAGCAGGAGTCTAATTCAAAGTGTTTTCTGTCTGTCAGCAGATCCTAGAAATAATTTAGGGCAGTAAACGTGCTCACGAGAGTTGTAATTTCTGAGTATCATTTTTACAAAGTATTCACAGCTCTGTTCACTGTATGTTCTTGCACCCACCTGTACCAAAACAGGATTTTACTTTGCCACCTTGACGCAGGCATGTAAGCAAATAAAAAGCACAAGGAGACAGCAGCTGTAAGTAAATCACCAACTCTGTTTATCTTTGTCCATTACTCAGGATTATAGGGAAAGAAATCTCCAGTTTAGAATGTTTTCACTATTTTTAGTTAGCAGAAAACAAAGGTAGGAGGCTTTAACTGCTTTGAAGTATAAACAACAAGCCATAAAGCATAGTATTATATTTGCAAGGAAACTGTGTTGCCTGATATGAAATTATATACTCCTCCACTGTTGTTTTTTTTTTTTTAGTTTTAATCATAACATTAAGCAATATTTTTCCCAGATCTTATTAACTACATCTCAGTGGGTCCCTGCAGCATGTTTGACAAGCATATTGGAAGATTAAATTTACAGGACTTCACTCTGCCTGTCCTTGCATCTCTCTTGCTCCACTCATATCACTGGGTGCACTCAGTGTATTCCTCAGGGGCTTATTTCCTTAGGGCTCAGTAGTACACAGCAGGACAGTAATTCCTTCAGCAGGTGCTGGTGTAAGGTTAGATGTGCTGTGCAAATGTCCAGTTGCAGTGGTCTGCAAAGTCCTTGTACTAGACAAATTGCAGTCCCTTAATTAATCTGGAACCATCTGAGCACGTGTATGCTGAATGCCTGCAGTATGGTTGCCCTTACTCTGACCCAGTAGCTTTGTCTCTGCTGAGCTACAGGAGCAGCCCCGCTCCCATTTCATAGAATCACTGGCTAAAGTCCCACTAGAGCATTTTCAGCTTCCCAAGAAAAGTATAAAGGGTAAAAAGCCAAGTTGTCTTAAGGTGGTGTTTAGCTGGTTTGTGAAAAGGATGATGTGTCAGGCATGCCTGTTAAGAACAGGGACAGAACTTGGTAATTCAGGAGATCTCTATTGCATGTGATTATTATCCTTCTGTCTCCCAGCCAGCTGTTTAGTCTATATAACAACTTTAGTCATATAACAACTACTGCCAGGAACAGCCAGCTTCCTTTGATGAGCAAAGGGGTGGGACACATGTCAAGAAAGAGGACCTTGGATGCTGGCCAGGTCCATAAAAACCCTGCTGAACTCTTCCACAAGAAGTGATGTAAGATTTGCCACAGACTGAAGTGCCCAATGCTAGTTTTCTGCTGTCCGGCTGGAGATGTTTGGCATGTAATTCCAGGCTCCTAAGACAGCTGCTGCAAGCATGCAAGGTTGTCCACTGTTCTGCTGTTGCTATGACACATAGATGCCCCTGCTGGGACTTGTAACTATGTGTAAAACCAGGATGATGCTGGGGCTCATAACTGCATGCAGTGACACTAATGCTTGAGCTCTCATATGGTTCCCACACCCCCTCGCTGCTGTCCCAGCCTTCTGCTGTGTGTTACCACCTGGCCTCACAACAGGGCAGCACAAGCAGAGCTGTGCCCACCTACACCTCTGCTGCTGTGATTGCAGCCTGGGGTTTGATGCTGAAGCATACTTTTGGCTAAATAGCTACAGCAATGTGTGTTGGGACACTGAAGGTGATGTTTGCAGACGCAGCTCTGTCTTGCTTCCCTTGTGGGGTCACTCACTTTTGGGGGACAGATGGCCAGGAACAGCCACACCTTCAACCATTGCACAGAGTTTTGCAATCACTTGTTCTCCCCACCCAGCTCTGCACTAACTTCCAGGACAGTGAAAATGGGAAAACACAACTCCCTACTTAATTTGGCCACATAACACTCTGAGACATACAGAAAGGTTTGGAAAGCATTCAGAGTCATAGCACTTGTTCCAATAAACAGACTTTTCTTACTGTAGGCCTGATAATTTCAGCTGTTTTCATGCTGAATAGCTCCTTAAGATGAGATTTTGACCCTTTTACTGTCTCTGGATATTACTTTACTGCAGAAGCAGTTTTACTGTGTCATTGAGCCCGCTTCTGCCCCGTGCATAGAGACCTAGGGAACATGTACATACTAACATCCTACTCTAAGGCAAGTGTCAGCATGACCCTCTAAAGTGTAGTCTGACTAAGGACCAAAATCAACCAGAGTAAATAGAGCTGTACCAGTTTGCCTCAGTGAACTGAATCAAGCCTCTGAACCACAACAAAATTAATCTCAGAGTACTATGCTAAGAGCAGCAGCAAGAGATAACACTGTCTGACATATGTTCCATATACTGTGAAATACTCCACAATCAAATGCTTAACAGTCGACTAAACTGGAATACATTATGATATTGCTTGTGACTGATTCATCTGCTAGTTGCATTAGATTGCAGAAGTCTGGCTTACCTCACAATCAGTCCTGGGGAAGTATTCAGCCATGAAAGCAATGATTAAACAAGAGTTAGATATTATAAATATGAATTTGTCAGCCCAGAAACACTAACATATGCAACTCCCCTTGTATTACTTAAGGTCCTTAGTTTCTCTGATTCCCAAAGAAGTTGTGTAATGACTACAGTCCAAAAGTATGTCCTGAAATCCTTGGTTACCAAAGATGATGCTAAGGAGCCACCAGTCCTGATGGTTTGGGCCTGGCTAATTTACAAGCTTGGTTTCTGTTCACAAGGCTCTCTTTATAAGATCTGGATGCTAAAATGCTATCTTTCCTCTCCTACCTCCTTAGTTAATTTTCAAGATTGAACACTTGAGGACTCAAGTTAGGAAAAGCTAATGACAAATCTGAGCGCGCAAACTGATTTATAGTTTTGCATAGATCATAGTCTACACATACACTTCCCCAAAGGCACATTTTATTCTCCAGTTCTGTTACTTAGAGTGTTTAGATCTAGAAAGTTTCTTTAGTATTCCCCAGTTAGACTTTAAGCCTAATGATGCCTCAGCTAAGGATATTTGCCATAACAACCCATACTTCTATTCCAACTCTTTTTAATTAGAAATGGATTATTTCTTCCAGTGAAGCTACTGAGAGAAATCTATTTTCACTTAGCACTTGGGCCAGAAATGTTATTGCCACTCCTGCTGTAATTGTCTGCTAGCCTGTATTAGTTTCTATGGATCTGACAATTCACATTTTGGGATGCTTTCTAAATATTTCTGTTTGAATAGAGCCTAAAATGAAGTAGATTTTATTCCGTCTTTTTTCCTCCAGCACGTCCCTGAACAATATAAAAATAGTTTCAACTCTCTTACAGTTCAGATTTCTCACTGTGACAGACTTAATATTAGTTCACTGCTACATACCTCCAGAGCCAAACCCCTGCAGCACAGCCCAACAGAATAATAAATACTGAAGGACAAAAAATAATCATAGTACAGCTGCAACTGCTCATTACAAATTTATCTCTGGTGCTGTTTATCTCCTGGTTCCAGCCCTCTGTCCCATCCCAGCCAAACCTGCTGCATGCACAACAGAAATCACCCCCAATAGTTGGCTGCCACGGCTGCTGTGATGAGCTCTGTCCCACACACTCCTGTATCTCGTCTCACAAGTCAGCGGCTACCTTGCTTTATAGGCTGTTTGCTTTCCTCCCCATTTGTCTTCAGGGGATATATGTGCAACTGGCTAACTGCAGAGCAGATAGATGTTATCAAACTCCCTTAGGCTTTTGGCTAGTGCTGCTTTGCTGTCCCTTTCAGAAGTGTCAGTGATGTACATTGGATCTTCAGGCACAGTACAAGGCTGGAAATCAGGAGACTTCAGCTTTGCCAGCATGACCTTGGGGGGCCACTTCAGCTTATTCAACTTTCTTTTCCATGTCTGCCCTTTGCTGATTCTGTTTTTGGTGAGAACACAATCTGGGAAAGAGGTTGTCTCTTGCTATACTGATAAATGCATCAAGTATAACATGACCGGCACTTTTTTGTGTTTCTAGAAGCTAATGTAATATAAAAAAGAAGCAAGGAAATTAATCTTCTGTCCTACCAGTAGCATTAGCTCACTTAAATCAGGAAGTAGTTGGTAGCTGAAGGATGCTGATGTGTTTAGGTTATCCTGACCCTTCAGGATAGCTTAAACTGCAAAAAATCATCTGAACTCAAAAGTACTTTTAACTTCTGGGAGCTTAAGCCAACAGTACTAGAAACCTGTGAGAGGTTCCCAAGAGACCTTCAATGCTGTGACATGACTAGTTCTTTCAAGAAACGTTACTGGACAAGAGGAAAACAATTTATGGCCTACTAGAAGAGAGGAATATATTATTTTTCTGGAGCCATTTTATAGCACAGTATCTTACAGCCATCTGGGCTTTGACAATGATGGATCTAACATGACTATGCTGTCTTGCACAGCATTTCCTTTTTCAATTCCTCGCAGTGATGACAGATTGCCAAGCCAATCTCTGAGGCATGCTGGCTTCTTTGGCTGACCCATAAAACAAGGGAGCTGCATAAAAGCTTGGGTACGTTGGTTTTTATGGAAAGCACCTCATAATTTGCCTCTCCAAGCCCCAAATGTTGATGTCATCCACTCTGTAGGGCTCAGTGGGTAACCTCAGGCAAACTGAAGGCTATTCTTAAATCATTTCCAGCTGAAAGACTTTTCCCAGACTGTCACAAAAGAGACAGTACATGCTAATTTCTACCAGCAGGCTCCTGGCATGGGTTTCAAACCGCCTGTGCATGTACTGTGCTGTCTGTGTGATTTCATATGGATTTGGTTTTGTGTGCGTATGAGGTTGACAATTACATTATGGCTTGTTTGGCTTTTTCCCCTGAAAACCTACTCATTTTCTTTCTTACCTGTATCTGTTCAATCTAAACTGTTTTTGCTGATCGCAAGTGCACAATTAGCCTTATATTCGGGCTCATTTAGTTATAGGCTTAACTTTGAATCTTTCATTCAGCAGTTTTTCCTGGCCAAAGACCAACTGACACAACACTGTCAATGCCCAAATTACCTAAAAATAAATAAATAAATAATTTAGAAAAAGGCATTTTTCTTTTTACAAAGGAAATCTTCCTCTAACTGCTAACATTTAAGGACATGTATTATCAATTATTAAGTGTAATAGACCATTCCTTCTACAGAAAGGCCATTCCATCCACAAGCACATCAATGACAAAAATGTTTTATGAAGCTCTTCCCCAGTAAAACTGGTTCATAAAGCCTCTGTGCCATTCTCCTGTCATCAGCAGGTTCCCCAGCCTGCATAAGGCTGATTTGCTCATTTTAAGTGAATTCTCCCCCTGGCATCTCACATCCTGTTTCAGTGCTGCTGCATGAAGGCAAAGCAGAAAGCAGTGCTCCCCTGGCTATTTCTCCCAGCCTGATAGCAGTGAGCTGCTGGACACAGCTGTGAGAGTGGACCTGGGAGTTCACTTTCTGCCTGGGAGCTGGCAGATGCCCCAGCCAAGCTTTAATCCAAAAGTAGCTGGGTATATTTTTCACTGAAAGAAAGTTATTCTAAGAAAAAGCATGAGGTGATACTGAATTGAGGTTCCTTACTCACTTTTAAGCTTTGCATTTGCCCAGGGCCATTTTGTGTCAGAGAAGCACAATTCTTCTCAAACGCAACAACATGTATTAGAAGGTATTTTCAACTATTACAGCTTTGCCATTGAAAAGGTGTCTCAGCAGTATGCATGGGAAGTTCTGCATAAAAATGTTGTGATGGCCTCTCTCTGCCTTCTTTTGCTGCTGTATTTGTAGCTTAATTGCTGACCCACAATGCCCAGGCGTACCCAAGGTTTCTGAGTTTTGTTTTTTGCATCTGTGAAATGAGGTAAAGCCTCTAGCCTTTTCTGTGCATGTTTTCTCCATATGTTGTTATGGAAAATATTAGCATAATTTGTGTAATAAACTAGAAAGGTTAATACGACACAGTGCAAGAGTACATAGTTGCTTGGTGTATTTTTACTTGACAATATCAGGAACTGACTCTAGGGGCCATTAGCCTGCATCAACCTGACACAAAAGATGCTGCTAATGCACACGTCCACCCCTGAACTGTGTTGGGCTCAGGAGCAAAAACACGAGCACTTCATGCTCAAGGCAACCAAAGCTGAGGCAGAGGTTTTGCCAAATGAACTTACAGGGCATAGCAGAAAATGGAAACTGGTTGTGAGCTAGGAGCAGAGGCGGACATCAGAAATGAGAGGAGAAAATTAAGAGTGGATTCTTGACAACAGAGCTGGATGTAGTGCTCTTATAGCTCTCCAAGTGTAATTGCTTGTGTGCCATTTGGACCACCCTACCTCTGAAGAGGTCTTGTGTACACTGTAAACACATTGTCCTACAGCACACACTGGGTCATCTCTTAGGCCAGTGGCAAAAAGAACCATCTGCCAAATGTCTTTTTGCTTGGCAAAGGAGAGATTTGTTTCTGCTACACGTGGTAATACATTGCCCACAGTAGTACTGTGCAGTAATTAGGAATTCAGACGCAGCAACTGTTTTCTGAAGCACAGGCCAAGAGAAAGTCACCCTTTTGATGACTTCACATCAGTAAGTGTACCCTTGCGTTTTCAAAAAACAAAGTAACAGAGGTTCAGGCTGGATTTGAAGACAAACATCTCTCCTCGGGTAGAAAACCATCTAATCAACTTGCTCAGAGGTACCCAGGTGAGCGGAAGCAGTTGGAAACTGAAGACAGTCCCAGTGCAGTTCTTAACCCAAGGTCTTACTTATTCACTTGTTTTGATAAACATTTGACTTAATTTGTACAAGGGAAATCTTTTGCTGACTGATCTTTATGTACAAGGCTGTATACAATCACGTGCTCTCCGCTGCACCTTCTGCTTGCGGTCAAGAGCAGAGCTGGCACCTTACTCCTGATTTCTGCCCTGTGTGGGCATCACAGCAATTGAAGTTCTGCCTGGGGAGCAAGCACACAAAATGCAAACTCTGTTTCTAGCTATTGTCCTTTAATTTAACTTGAATCATGTATCTGGCACTTCAGGTAAAGTTTCCAATTTTATTTGAGAAAACCAGGCTGCCAGCAAAATTCCATTTGCAAATCCTGTCCAAAGTTGCCGTGCACTGCGGTGGTGCTTACATCATTGTTTTGCCTTTGACTTCTTGTTTCATTTCTGCATCATTGTTCTCAATTTTCCCTACTCACTATCTGAAAGATACTTCCAAATCCCTCTTTACTCCACCTCACCCACAATTATAAGAATGTATATCACAACAAAACAAACGTGCATTTCGTCTAGTGTGCAATCTCAAGTGCTGATCAATATCAGACCTCTGTGGCTGCGTGCCAGAAGAGGGACAAGAGACAGTGATATTTATATACTTTAGCAGTCTTCAATGATTTTCATACCAAAATATCTATTCCTGTTACAGTAGCCCATACTACAGCCCACACTCATACCTCGTGCTAAGAATTGCAAACAGAGGCAGAGGTTAATTTCACAGCTCCTATTTGTGAGGAGGAGGTATTGACATTTTTCATGACAAGCCTTATCAGAAGTAATATGGTTGTAAATTTTTCAGTGGGTTGATACTCAATGTGTTATGTACTGATTTGACCATCACCATCGGTTGCAGTTGGCAGGATTTTGATCCCTAATTTACAGTGACTAATATCTACCACACTCCAGGAAAAAGCTGTTTCTTCTGTATATTTTAGCTTACACAAATGCTGGACTCCAAACAGTTTACTTCTAAGTCCATGTTTTCATTGGTCATCTGTTAGGAACAGCAGTCTCACATAACTCCTATTCTCAATGTAGATGTCAGAATTATTGATCATTTTACAGTTATTTGACTTTAAGTTTTTGCCTTTAAAAACGTCACTGACTTCTGAATTTTTAAATGATAAGGATGACCTACATTTGAAAGCCGAGACAGAATAACATAGGGTGCACGAATAAAATAGAACAGCTATTTCGAAAGTAATCCATGTGTAGAAAATTGTATTGCAGAATATCTTAATGCTAGTACAATTAGTAACGAGGTTGAACTAAATCAAATTGGTGTGAAGAGCAAAAATTATGGAATAGAAGTGTGTGTACATAATGTGAGTTATTCAGGAATTTCTGAACAGCAATTTCAAACAAATGAGCTCACTCGCCAGGGGCCAAGTGACACAGCTAATTCACCCAGCAGAGCAGTGGGGCACCGTATTAACTCAGCAGTGTTGCTTTTAGTATGAAAGCAAGCTCAGGTATTTCTATTTCTCCACATTACTGCATGAAGGTAAACAATTCATAGACTATGAATAAACACAAATACAAGCATGAAAGCAGTTTAAAGCCCTACAGACACCTCAGCTGGAACGTTAATGTATCCATGGGCAAGGAATGGTAACTGGCTTTACCTGCACCTCCAGTGTTACAGGACTAAGTTAGACAGGTGAATATAACCACCCTCACTACAAAGAAAATCTGGTTTGCTGCTGGCTTTGGTCCACCCTACGTAAAGTTCCAGATGTTCAAGCATCCTGGAACCTAACACCAGATTTTCCCCACACGGCTTTTGCAAATTATCTTCTATTGCAATCGGTTGCCAGTAGTGTGAATCTATTCTATTTTGCAACAGATTAAGGCTACACATGCACACACAGAGTCAGCTGCCTGAGAGGGGTCTACAACAGGATAATGAATTGCTAAATTACCATGAAAGACTCTGTAGTGCTTAATAATCCTAGCATACTGTGGATCCAAACACTTGGCACAGATTTGTATCAGAAACGAGCAACTTAAATGGCTTCTGAAGAAAGGCATTTCTAGATGATTTTTCAAGGGGAATTTTAAATACCTGTCAGATTCTGGTGCTAATTTTCCTGCTTAAATCTTCCTAATTAGCAGTTAGTTGCAAAATATCACTCAGTGATAGAATCATTTAGTGCTTAGATTTTGAACACTGACTAAGCAGTACTAGAATACAATCTACTTATTTCTTTTGAATTACAAACCCATAAACCTTTCATGCATTTGTAATTTCCTGTTTAATATTCATTGTCCTGATTGTTCAATCAAAAATCAGGTCCTCTAGAAATTTATTTTTAGAAATAATGAACTGACGATTGCCATTTTGGGTTCCGTTCACCACTGTCTAAGACTCACACTCATGAACAAAGGAACAAGAAGAGTAGGAGTATAGAGGTGTGCCTAGAAGGACCAAACATTTTAGTGACCAGTTCTCAATGGTTACAGAATTATTTCCATCTCAGACTTGATTCTGTGAACTTTGTCCTGTGAAGCTCACAAGTTGCAACTCACAAACAGTTGTGGAAGAAACACAGGAAACACGAACTAGCCCATCTAAACTTCAATGTCAGTAACAGCCCTGTGGATAAACAGGATGAGCTGAGTCACAACACATTTAACTCCAAACAATGCTAACTCCACTGATTTCTGCAACATCAACTATTAACAGATCAATCCAATTTTGCCCCTGAGCTGACTGAAGTTTGGAATTAGTGTTTTGAAGTGTGAAAAAATGCTTCATTAATCAATAGTTATTGCTAGCAATAATCTGTTCCAGTACAAAACCTTAAAATTCTTTAAGCCTAGCTTCTCTCCAATTACTGGGAAGTTCAAACACAGCTTAAATACCTTCTAAAAAGTTTATTAACCGTTTCTCTCTAATTATGTTTATTTTCTTTTCTTCAGAACTAACAGACTGTGAGCTTTAATGAATTGGTATTAATTAACCACACCTCATGAAAATCACATGCAACGTAGAATTTCCTCCTGATATTTGGTTGATAATAAATTAGACTAAGGTTGCCATCAATAAACTAATATTTGTGTCATCATCCAAACTTCACAAAAACAAGTAAGTACTCTGAGTTACAATTCAATAACTTTGGAGAAAACCTCAGAAATGTTAATTTAGAAATTAGCCTTTTATAAATTAAGCTTCATTATTAGCACAGAAAAGGGTTTTCTGGTGGGGAAAAGTACCTAGGCTGTAACATCAAATATGAAAATATGCAGTAACTAGAGATTTAGAATAGTCTTTATTAGGACAGATTCTGTTCAGCAATGACAACGGCTCAGTTTTGCTACTGATACCACTGGCAAAGTAGTATTTGACAACACTGGGGTAATGGTGAAGCCCATGTCTCTGATATCAGAGACAGAACTGGAAGGCTGAAGAATACGTTACCGAGAGTAAAGGACCTTACAGACACAACTAACTTTTTCTCAGATTCACAATTAATTCAATAGATCCTTGGTAAACAGACTGCTGGCTGCTCATACATAACATTCAAAAGCCTTTAATGTGACTCAGAAATAAAGATTAAGTTCATTCAACAAAGCAAGCCCAAATTTTTGGCTAAGCAGCTTGTGTTGCATGTAGTATAAAACCCTCTGAATTGCATTAGCTAATAAAACTTTCAAACCTCTTTTCCTCAGATCACGAAAAAAAAAAAAGAACGAACAAATTTACAATAGTGTTAGACCAACAAAGTAGCAACTTAGGATCCCAAAACACACTAACATTGAGTTGGGCTCGTAAAGCATGCTGTGTGACCTGTTGTCACATACAACTCTGCCTCCTTCGCTGTCACAGCACTTTGCAAAGGCTCGGCAAAAACTTTCCAGGCAAGGTGGCAAAACACTGCTCACGTGGTAGTTACAGACAATACACTTGTACAAAAGAGGAACAACAGGCAGATGTATTTTCAAACTTCCATGCGCTGGCTAAGGAAATAAAGGTTTGTATTCTCGCTAAACAAAACTGGTCAGTTGATTAAATAGTACCACTACAAGTGGCATATATTGCCTCACTGACTTCCCTAGGCCCTTGCAACATGGTGTTTTCCTCTTCAAGTCCCACATTCTCTTGCAGAAGGAGAGGCCATTTCTACAAACCCTTCTGAGATAACAAAAAAGCACTAGGATATTTTCTCCCTAATTGTAGATGACCGATGCACACTACCAAGGGCTATTTGTCCTTTATCTTCTGAAGCTGTAACTCAGCTGCAGAGAAAACCCAGAAACTCTACCTGAAGGGTTTAAGTAGGACAATAAATTTGCTCACTTGTATCATTACAGAACATTAACTGAGCTGAAGTGTCCAATTTCAAGCAGTGCTCTGCCTTTAAGAGCAGAGTTACACTACACACGTGTAATTTCACTGACAATTGATAATTACAGTACGATTACTCTTTCAGCTTTTAAAATTCCATTCAGTTTTCATCTAGTGAAAAAATGCTAGCAACCTACTCCAATCTGGTCTGATGTACTGACCTAAAAGTCACTTCAGCTCTCAGTCTGTCATGGTTTAATCCCAGCCCTCAGCTAAGCACCACAGTCCTCCCTGCTGATGGGTGGGGAGGAGAAGCATTAAAAAAAAAAAGTAAAATACGTGGGTTGAGGTAAGAACAATTTAATAATTGAAATAAAGTAATAAATTAATAATATTGATGAAAGGGGAAAACTAGAGGAATAAAATCAAGAAAGACTAGTGTTGCCCAATACAATTGTTTACCACATACAGATTGATGTGCAGCCTGTCCCTTACAGTGGCAATCCACGCCTCCTAGCCGACTCCCCCAGTCTGTATAACAACCATGATACTCCATGGTATGCTATATCCCTTTGGCCAGTTCTGGCCAGCTTCCTCCCAGCTTCTGGTGCAGCTGCTTACCATCAGAACATGGGAAACTGAAAACTCCTCGATGTAGGGTAAACCCTACTCAGCAACAACCAAAACATCAGCGTGTTATCAACATTATTCACATACTAAATTCAAAAATACAGCATTGTGCCAGCTACTAGGAAGAAAATAACTCTATCCCAGCTAAAACCAGGACAGTGACCTACTGTAAGAAAGGCCCAATTTACTCAGCCCAAAACACACAGCATCATTCAGACCTATCTTTTCCACCTGCAGTCATGGAATCTATATGAAAACACAGTAGTGTTGTGACATTAATTCAAAAGCACTGGGTACATAGTACAAAAAAATAAAAATAAAAATTACATTGTTTAAATGCCTTACAGACAACATCTCTGGTCTTGTGTAGCAATTCTTCAATAGAGTTTACACACCTGTAACTCACTAAGCATTTCTATCTTCATGATTACACATGCTTCAGAATTTGGCAAGCTCCAGAATCTGTAGATCTTCGAGTTCTCAGCTTTGTTAGCAAGGAAAACAGTTTTCCATATGGTGAATTTTGGACCTGTGTGCTTTTGTTTATACCTGGAGAGATGCCTCACTGTTGCCTCTCCTGCTCTTCTGCCTCACCTAACTCACGCTCCTTTCCAACTTTCTCCTGTTAAAAGTTTTACCTCGTGTATTTGGAGTTGGTTCTTTTGGACCTCTGACACATTTGTTGATCTTCAAGGCAGATAAGCCTCTTATTCACTGTTCCTTGAGCTCCTAGTTGCAGCTGGACAGTCAGCTATTGGCTGCTACATGGATTGTAAGAACTGTAAGTCAGGTAGCTACTGCTAGCAAACAGGAACTCTGTGAATGTTGTGGCTTTTGATAGCATGGGGAGAACAAAAAGGCAAGGCCAAATAAAAATACCTTTGAAGATAATGATGCATGTAAATAGACAAAGGGAAGTTGCTAGAGGGTGGCCAACTCTTTGCTGTCACTGTCAATCACATTAGGAAATCCAGATATGTTCCTGTACCAAACCAAGTGCAAATTGTTGCTGTATTCACCTTGGACATTAAATTGAGTTGCTTTAATGTCAGAAGATGTCTCCTGACTTTAAAACGTAGCCAGTTTATGCACATTTTTTGGTGGGACAGTATTATCTTTCATATACAGGGGTGGTCTTGCACTCCAGGAGTCGTCCAGATCTCTTTTCAGCCACAGGGACAGATCTAGACATCATTTCCAACAGAGGCTTAGACCTTCTCTGGCACTTTTTAGCCTCTTCATGTGTGCAGGTAAGTGTGTGTGTACAAACATATGTTTCCATAGTAACTGAAAACTGCTTTTACAGAACACGGCATACCATAAATCAGAAAACTTGCAGTTTGGTTTAAATTACATCATCTTATATTTTAAAGAAATACCCTTTTTTTTAAGCCAGAGTGAAAATAGCGGGATCATTTCCTTTTCTTTATTGCATTGTGGTTATAAAGGCATCCTTACGTGTAAGGGTAAATATAAAATCCATCAAGTATAGAGGTTTTGATGGAGAGGAAAAAAACCCAATATGACCTTTCTGACAGAATTCTATAGAAAATCTTTATCATAGGTGAATAGTGCCTTCATACAAGTACAAATTGAAGGTATCAAAAGTTAATTCCTGGCTTCTTGGAAGGTACTGTAAAGGGCATGTAGCCACAATTCTCAGGGGACAGGCAGGAGAGCATAGCAAGGCTGTGCAGTCTTCCCTCACAGCCTCCAAGATGAAAAGACCGAGACCTTTGCTTCTCTAATAAAGCTCCTGGAATGGAAAAGCTGTATTCAAGCCACTGGGTAATCAAGGTCTAAAATACCCCTCCTGCCTCTGGGTTCCAGAACATATATTTTAGTTTCCTTTTCTGTCACAAAATTGCTGTCTCATCTTTGTGGATAATCTGGGGGTAGGGAGTTTTTCCAGTCCTTTTGTGTTTATATTAAGCTTGTTTTGCTTCCAAGGAAATGATCTGCTATGTAATTAGAGGATTTTGCTTGCTGATTCTTATTCATTAGTCCCCTGTGGCTTGTTGGACCACTATAGATTTCTCCAACTCTTCTCCATGCCCTGGACATTGACTTTATGTTAGCTTCAATTAGGTAGGCATAAAAAGGGACAAAATGTACTTTTTCTGTTATTTTTGTTCACATTTTCTGCTGATGATATTCCCCAGCTACTTGTACCTCAACTTTGTCATCATTCTTGGTTTTTTCCTCTCACTCAGATCCAAGCCAATGTACCTTGTCTTCTAGTATTTCCTGCTCTTGCTTTATTTTCTCCCTCGCCCTGCCATTGTCAGGATTTCCTTGCCTAAATACAGCCACCTCAATTCTGCAGCAAATGGCAGGAATTCTTTGATGAAACTGCACTATCCCCCTGAAGATTTATGGTCAGGATGCTAAAGATGAGTGTCCTAAGCTGAAAGCAACATTCACAGGAAAATTTACTGAGGTGATTTTTGATGATTGGTCCATTGGGAAATTAGAGAGTGCTAAGAACATAAAGCAAATATGCATTGGTATTAACTTCTAATAGCATAGCAGCAACAATTTCTATTCCTCAGGTAGTCTTTTTTCCCTGATTTCAAGCTGAGAATCTTGGTTGTTGTATTTTCTCAGAGGATAACCTCCAAGTCTCTTATCTGTGTTTATTCAGCACACAGATCAAGATAACTCAGATCTTGGTGTCTTTTGGCAAAAGTACATCACAATCACATGTGTTTTAAACTGTATGCTATACAATGAGCAAAGAACAGCCAGATTTTATTTACTGTTAGACAACTACTCATTCAGGTTTTTCATGCCTCAACTCTTCACCAATATGAGCAACTTCTAGACTATTTTACAATCAGACACAATGTTTTCTTAAATGTGAGATTAAATGAACAAAAAGAAAATGGTCAAGTAACCAAACTGAGGAAGAGATCATGAGCTTCGAGTTCTGAATCAGAAATTAAACAGCCCTGAAGATGAGAAATGTCATAGACTTGTAGAAGGATCTCTGTTGGAAGGGATCTTAAAGACCATCTAGTTCCAGTCCCCCTGCCACAGGCAGGGACTTCTTTCGCTAGCTCACATTGCTCAAAGTCCCATCCAATTTAGCCTTTAACACTGCCAGGGATGGGGTATCCACTGCTTCTCCATGCAATCTGTTCCAGTGTCTTACCAACCTCATAGTGAAGAATTTCATCCTTATATCTAATTTAAACCTACTCTTTTTCAGTTTAAAACCATTCCCCCTCATCCTATCACTCCACGCCCTTGTTAAAAGTTCCATTCCAACTTTCTTTTAGGCCCCATTTAGGTACTGGGTGGCTTCCAGTAGGACCCTAATATGACTCTATTTAAATGGGAAGAACAACAATTAACAGGAGGAGGTCAAAAGATGAGACGCCGGACTAAGTGCTATACTTTTTTATTGTCAAAAAAGTTACCTCAGTCTTTTCACTGGATCTTGTAGTTGTTAAGGTGCTGTGTAAGTATTTTTGCTTCTTAAGTGTCATGGATTTCACAGCCTTAGTCAACTAGGAGCTTTTATTCAGCCATTGTACTAGGTCTCATCCTTACACTTCGTAACTCTTTTAGAGAAATCCCTAGATAACTCCACCGCTTCAGATTTACTGAATGATTTTTTTAAACTAGTCTAACAAACAGTAGTTTGGCTCAGTGTGGTCTCTCACAGCCTGATTCAACTCTGCAACTAAGGGTGCTTCTCAGAGACCTTGTTGCATTCAATTTGCTAAAATTACTTGAACCCTTTTTAAAACAGCACAGAGGAACACCTAGGCACTACACAGTCATCTGTCTTAAGATAAATGAAGGTCCTTCCTTCTCTCTTGCTTATCAAAAATCCCCTTAGTGTCTGAAAGTACATGTGGTCCTAAAGAAAACTGCCTGGAGGCCCTTGACCCCTGAACAGCAGCTCAGGTGTTTGCATTAGCATCCCAAAATTTCTCAACACAACTGCATTTTCAATGAACAATAAATACTCAGAAATAAAGGACATTTCAAGAATGCTTGGTGAGTGAAACTAGGTGCTATCCAAACTGTTTCTGAAGTCCTGACAGCTTTCTGGTACAAGTGTCCAAGTTCTGGCTGGCTTCCAAAAGGCAAATGCTCTTGTACCTGGGCAGTACTCACAGTTCAGTTATGGCTGTTGCCTTCAGAGAAGCTGTTTTGTGCTGTCAGCAAAGAATCAAATGTTTGAACGTGTCATGCAGTCATAAGATTTGCCATCTTCCCATGAGGCATATACACAATACCTTGTCCCCAAAGAGCATGGTTCACGTCTAAATTCACTGAATCTGGCTTTGCCACTTCTACAGCCTCGCAAACTCTGAGAATGTATTTACATTTTTTCCTCCAGCATTAAAAATCTCATGTGTTTCAAGCATGACCGGTCTGTATTATTGCTATTCGGAAGGAAAGACACTTTTTGTTTACAAGTCTATTTGAATGAAGAAATTCGATAATCTTGTTCCTGAAACAGGACCTCTCTTCAATAAAAACATCATGCCTTAGATACTACAGTTTAACTGTCTAAATGTGCCATATATCCTTTCACTACTCTCAATGAACATGACAGAGGAAAAGAGGATGCAGGGCAAAACCATGAAGTGAATACTGCCAGTACAACATCCAAAGAAGGATTGTAAAATGCATTAATAACCATTTCTACTAAGCACTGTCCAAAACAGGAGCTATTGAAGTGTGGAAGTTAAAGGCCCTGAACAAAATCCACTGACCAACCTGGATGCCAGTTCTCCATTACAGAACTCTAAATTAAGTATTGGTGTGATGTGAGGCAAACCATTAGCACGCATGTTAAATTCTGTGTTTTGACACAATTTTTTTTTTTAATGTATCATAATATAGATTTCCACAAAATATTATAGGATCAAGCTCTTAAAATTATCCTGTATGTCACTTCAGCAGTAAGATATTACAGACCGGCTCTGTTGTTCCAGTTTGTATGGAAATTCATAAATGCAGTTTCTAAAAAAGTTTGTTTTCTCATTAATTTTCATGACAGCAACACTCCATTCCTTGCTATGGGGAGGTGGCTGCTAGATTGAGTGTGAAGAGGGCAATAACGTTATGATTTCCCGACTATCTCTAACATCTGTTATGTCACAAGCTGCATTTTATTTCATAGGAGTATCTATAAATCAAAAACCCCTCAATTTTCCTTTGTGTTCATCATTGAACTTTGTTAAGTCACATATTTTCAAATGCAACTTAGACCTACTTTTGCTAATAACTTTGATGGTGATTCTTAAATGACCAAAGCGGTCACAGCACCAAGCCTGTCAGAGTTCAAGAAGTGTTTGGATGACACTTTCAGGCACATGGTATGACTCCTGTGCAGGGCCAGGAGTTGACTGGATAATCCTTGTGGGTCCCTTCCAACTCAGCATACTCTGAGATTCTGTAAACCACTCATTTGTGTCAAATTGGCATAGTCAGCAGGATGGCAAGTGATAGTCACTGGCTACTTACAGAAGCATGGGATAAGTCCAACCCCCACATTCTCAATAGGATGGGCTTGTGATAAATGGCACTATTGGAAAGCTGTAGAAGAGCACTTAAAGGTGGCCAGGAGCCTTATAAAACATGGAAAAGGAATTATTCATAAAATGCTAGTCCCCTGCCTAGAAACTGCTTGTCAGTTTAGGAAAGCAATAAAATACAAAAGTGAAAAGGACCTGAAGAAAGAAATAGAAGGCAAGAAAGCAGCTGAGTTATTACTGTAATTTGAAGATTGGGCAGTTGCAGAAACAGTTACGGGGCGAAAAAAGGAGAAAAAAAGAAGAGTTGCAAGAAAGGGTTGAGCTGATGCTTATATGTCCAATCCATTCCCCTCAACATCATACAGATTAGAAAATTAATTGTATTCCCTGAAGCATGGGATGGAAACATATAGGGTAACCCTGGTGATGACAATTCTTTACCTCCTTCAAATCCCCCTTCATAT
The DNA here is from genome assembly GCA_013396735.1 of Grallaria varia. NCBI lineage: Eukaryota > Metazoa > Chordata > Aves > Passeriformes > Formicariidae > Grallaria > Grallaria varia. The sequence goes on from VWZG01001763.1 coordinate 156,839, forward strand.
GAAGCCAGACCCATTATAAAAACAGAAGAAATCATCAGACCTCGAGGTGGAGTAAGATTGAACCTAAAAATGGATCCCATTGTCCTGGATTACACAAAGACTCTGGTATCCACCTTTTCTTTTGTCTTTTCCCCTAGTATGACTAATAAATTAGACTGTGGGGAGGGACTTCAGGTAAGGGTGGTACTCTGTTATCCTAGGTGAAGAACGTACCCAGGAGTGGGAAAAGAATGGAATACTGCTGACTCATACAATCCAGGTGTTGTGGGCATGCACACCTGCCACCTCAGGCTACAAGCTGGGTGTTGTTTCATTGCCCTTACACAAATGAGTCACCTGTGGTAACTCCCCTCAAGGCGGCATCAGGACAATTAACACATGGCCTGAAGATATTAGTCTCTGCTGATGGCCATAAGGGATCCACCTGTGCTGACATAAGAAGCAGCCTAAACATTTTAGAAGGTGTCAAAGACTCTTGAAATGTCCCTAGATCCAGTATTAATCATCCAGTGAAGAACTCCCCACCAGAGGTACCAGAGGCATTCCCACATACCCTGAGCCAAATAAGAGACCACACTTGGACTTCACTCAGCAAATGGAGGGTCTCCTTCCCTCACTCCAAGTGATATCTACCACCACCTCAGTGGATCAGGACTACAACCACCATCAGAGTTGCAGCAACCAGGTCTCATTAATGAATATGAGGAGTGTCTTGTGGGTCCTTCCAGTTGCCTGGGGGTCCACAGCCCTGCTCCAACTGCAGCCTCGCTCTAGCACTGGCCCTCCAAATAATTCCTGCCAGGTTTTAACAAGCCAAGGGAGGCCAACTGCAATCTCATTTTGGTCCAGTGGGTGGGAGCTTGGGAGTTTTCTCATTAGCGTAACCCAGTTTTATCAGTATTGCTGTTTACCATTCTTCTTGTTAAAAGAGTTTTTGGGGTTCTTCTCACATCTGGGAGTATTTTGACCTCTCTCTCTCTGTATTGCAGAGAAGCAGGGGAATTGAATCAGAGGAAGGAGACTTCTGTCTGAGGTCTCTGCCCCTCCAAATTGCCTCAAACCAAGACACCCATTCAGAGGGTTGATTTGCAAGAGGGTAATGGCTGTAAGCCAGGCAAGACTGAAACTGAATATTTAAAATAAATAAAAATATAAATAAATAAAAATACTTATGGTCAGTATGTCTGATTAGAAGAGAGAAAATCTTATTAAATGGTGATGAGGTCAATGGACTTTGGGGTCCTGGTATCTTTTTTAATTCTGGCCCTAAAGCCCCAAATGATCCTCACTCTACAGTAAGTAGGGTGGTGCAGTGGGCCAGCAGAATGGATACACTGGAGAGAGGAGAACCTCTGTTGATACACATTAGATACTTGGGCAAGCTCTCCACAGCTATTACAAAAGCTGCTGGTATCTAGGCCATTCATGAGCACAGCTCTCTTGATGTTCCCATTTTGGCAATGTGGATCATGACATGCTAAAGCCATTAATTAAGGGAGTTCCTGCTGTCCAAAACAAGATGAAATTAGCAGAGACAGATTTCAATGCCCTATTGGCCATAAGGAACATTGCTCTAGGCATAGGCAAGAAGTTGCGGTGCACAGAAATCTCCCCACCTGGGCAACATTAATGCATTGTATCATAAATTACGGTGAGAAATGGGAGGGGGTGATCTATCTACTCAAATCAAAAATACAGGTCATAATGACAAATTAAACAGTGCCCCAAAATTGTTCCCAGGAACTGGGACCCATTGATCATCAACCTAGGACTCAGAAGTGGAAAGAGCTGTATGATTAAGCATTAGCATTAGGCATTCCATGAGCTGTAATTGAGATGCAATCTGACAGCATTATCCAGAATATAATTCATATGTTTCAGAGACACAATGATAGGGTCCATATATTTTGTGACCAGTCAGTTCTCACCAGCAATTAAGGAAATCTCTAATATGTATGGGACCACAAATTTTGAAATTAACACAACAGGATACTGAGAAACTGGGTGTGCAACCTGGACAGCAAAGAGTTAAAAGTCATTGCAGTGAACAGAGCAAGTGTTTTGTGCCAAACTGCAAAAGTTTACTTATGACTCCAGGGCAAGAAGCACAAGTCTACTTGCTCTGCTGTTAAAGTTCACAATGAAAACATTTTGAGTTTCAATGTTCTGAACGGCAAACGCTGGCACTTGCCAGACAGCAGTGTGGTACTTCAGTTCAAAAGTTGACCCTAACCCTGAGAGAAATTGAGAGGCTTCAGTGTATGTACTCCAAGCATCTCCTGCACTCCCTGATTCAAAGATCATTTATGTACCAGAATACCCAATTTTTGCTGCAGCACAAAATGGAATTTCTGAAGTCATAGCTGATTTGGAAAACCAACAAATTATCTTCACTATCCGTGTCCATGTAATTCACCCTTTTGGCCAGTCTGAGAACTGGATGGGGCATGGCAAATAATAATTGATTATAGAATCATTAAGGTTGGAAAATACCTCAAGATCATTGAATCCAACCTTTGACTGAACACCATCTTGTCAACTAGACCATAGCACTAAGTCATTTCTTGAACACCTCCAAGGATGGTGACTCCACCACCTCACTGGGCAGCTCATTCCAATGCTTAAACATCCTTTCTGGGAAAAAAACTCTTCCTGAGGTCTACCCTGAAATTCCCCTGGTGCAGCTTGAGGCCATTTCCTCTTGTCCTGTCACTCGTTGCCTGTGAGAAGAGGCCAATTCCCCACCGCACTACAACCTCCTTTTAGGGAGTTATAGAAAATGATAATGTCTCCTCTGAGACTCCTTTTCTCCAGGTTAAACAACCCCAGCCTCCATAGCTGCTCCTTGTGTGGCTTACCCTCTAGACCCTTCACCAGCTCCATTGCCCTTCCCTGGACTCACTCCAGCACCTCAATGTCTTTCTTGTAGTGAGGGACGCAGAACTGGACACAGGATTCAAGGCACCGTCTTACCAGTGCTGAGTACAGGACAATCACTGCTGGGTCCTGCTGGCCACACTACTGCTGACACAAGCCAGGATGCCATTGACCATGGCCACCTGGGCACACTGCTGGCTCCTGTTTGACCACTGTCAACCAGCACACCCAGGTCCTTTTCTGGCCAGCTACTTTCCAGCCACTCTATCCCCAGACTGTAGCACTGCATGGAGGGGTTGTGACCAAAGTATAGGACCCAGCACTTTGTCTTACTGAATCTCATACCACTGGCCTCAGCACAACAAGCCAGTCTGTCCAGATCCCTCTGCAGAACCTTCCTACCCTCCAGCAGGTCAACAGTCCCACCCAACTGCGAACTGAGTGTGCACTCAATCCCCCTGTTCAGATCATTGATAAAGGTATTAAACAGGACTGGCCCCAACCCCAGTCCTTGGGGAATCCCACTAGTGGCCAGCTGCCAGCTGGACGTAAGTCAGTCACCACCACTCTCTGTGGTTTATATCCACAGGGATATTAACATTTACCAATAATTGCTCATGCTGTGCTTGCTGAGAAAAAGTCTCACTTCCTCAGGATGTGAAACTGTGCCAATATATAGATGATATTCTAATTGGAGGAGACTCTCCTGAAAAGACAGGGAAAGAGGCAACAGCAGTGTGGCAAGCACCCCATAAAGCAGAAGTTGAGATCCCACCTGAGAAATGTTAAAGACCAAATAAAGTAGTAAGATTTTTGGTACTTGGTGGATAGCAGACAGTGGTGATTCCTCCAGATACTGTATGAAAAATACAACAGCGGCAGATGCCCCAACCTGTGAAAGAATTACAACAACTTATGGGAACTTAAGGATATTGGAGAAAACACATGCCAGGATTTTCTATCATTGCTTGCCCACTGTATTTACTTTCACAAAAGAGAAAAACATGGAAGGGGAATGCAGAACATGATGAGGCAGTCAAAATCTGAATACAGGTATTCAAAACCTATCAATCACTGGGACCAGTATACTCCTCATGACCATATTATAGCAGGATGGGTTTTTTCTGAACATGTTACTGTAACCTATTTCAAACTGACCCTGACAGACCAAAGAGACATTTATTATTCAGTTTGACTGAACAAAAGACATTGTGAACAGGACTTATGATGTTCAGAAGAGAGAGTTTTGTCATTAGTCTGAGCGGCAAAACAAGTGGAGAAAACACATTAGGAACAGCCTGTGTAAACCAGTGCATCATTTGATTTACTAGAAGCAATCCCAAAGGGAACTGCTTCCCCGGAAGGAATTGCAATAACCCTACAGTCAGAACATGGTATGCCTACTTGACCAGAATTGCAAAGGAAATCAAATTAACCAAAGGACATACTAAAGCTTTCAAATTACAGATGTCTAACTGCAGATCCATTAGCATGACAACATCTTTAAACCCTCACTGATTTTGAATGCACGTCCACTCACCAAGGGAACCCTAGCAGAAGACATTTGGTTCACTGATGCCTCAGCAAAAAGGATAAATGGTAAATGGCAACACAAAGCTGATTAATTAAATATTACTACTTGCAAACAAGTAACAGATGAAGCTGAGGGTAGTGCACAAGTTGGGGAATTAAGGGCAGTTGTTCTAGCAGCATAGAATGGAGTAAAAATTATATACGTATACTCCTATGCCACATAGGCTGGTGTCACACAATGGTAATCCCAGAACTGGGAAGTAAACAGATCTCCAGTTTGGACAACTCAGGCCTGGCACCTATTATTAGATATAGCCAGAAAAACATAATTCAAGATAGGATGGGCAAAAGCTCACGCCAACAATAAACCAGACCCAAACGGGAATCAAAAGATGGATGAATTGGCTAAAATTAGAAAAATAAAAATAGGAAACTCCTTAACTTCCAAATGGCATGGGTTAGGAGAATGGCTACATCAAAAATTATTTCACACAAGTAAAGAAACACTTTACTTTTCTGCACAGAGCAATGGTTGGCTCCTAGACAGGAAAACTTGTGAGGTTATTACAGAATGTCCTCAATGTAGATCAAAGTTACAATCAGATCATTCTGCTGAAGCACTTACTTATCCATCAAGGAAAAACTTTGTGGTCTACATGGCGAATTGATTATATTGGAGTATTCAAATCCTCCTGTGAGGATATATCAGAATCCCATGCAGTAGAAATAGCCTCTGGCTTATTTATGGAGTCTAAGTGCCCTGAGGCCAATGGACAAAATACAGTGTGAGTGTTATCATCTTGGTTCTCAAGTCTACCTAGTCCTGATTCCACACAAGGACTTCTTTTGTAAGGACAGGCAAGAATTGGCAAAACAAAAAGAAATTCAATGGGCATCCCACTCCTACCCTATATCACCCACTATCAAATGGAATAATAGAACGAGCTGATGATGGCTTTTTGGAAAAGAGCCTCAAACCACATGAGGTCTAGTGGGATCCTCAAGTTTTCAAAGTACTTCACCGATTTAATAATTGGTATGGGCCCACTGGGAGCTGAGCACTCTGCAAAAGCTGAGTGTCATGCTCCACCTTCTAATGACAGAAAACATCTAATAGCATTACAGCCAGGACAGCCTGTTATGATGAATTTCCCACAGATTTTAAACTTTGCCTATAACTCTAACTAAAACTCATGGCTCACCTGCTTGGGAAGTCACTGATAGAAATGGTGAAAGACAGAATTAGCACATTAGACTTATCCTGCATCATAACAGGGGTAACCCATCTGGCCTTCCCCACTGAAGGAATCTATATCAATGGCAACAACAAGGATGGTAGTATACTCCCAACCCAGTCTCATTTTTCCTTGAAATTGAGATAAATGTAATCTTTTCAGTCCAGACAGAAAATCCTTGGGACCATGCACTCCTAAATTATTCTGGAAGCACTGGGATGCCACCAGAAGATAAGGCAAACTTGAATCTTGCTACTTTGATTATACATGAAAGCAAGACATATCAAAAGGATGAGTGGAAGTGGGAGACACTCTACAGAAAAAGATTCAAGATATCTACAATAATAATAATGTTCATCAAATATTATCACTTCAGGCCACACCAGGGGAAGAAATAAAAATAGGATGCCAGGCAATCAATGGACATACCCAAAGCAAACCCACCAAAATTAAAATATACCATACCAATTTTTCTAAACCAAGAAATTATGAGAAATCTTGATGTAAGATACCAGAACCAGATTGTTGGTACAATTTCACTTTTACATAACCCATATTCACATTTTGCCTCTGGAGACATTGTGTTGTAGAATTTTTGTTTGATTTTATGATTTATGAGTGCAAAATGTGAACTTTGTCCATGCCAGGGTGGCCATGGCTACACATGTGGCACTGTTGCAAAGACCTCTTTGCATTTATAATGTTGCTTAATTACATTCAAAAATACATTAATAATTAAGTAGACTAATCAAAATTTTCCCTCTAATTAAACCCGACATTAATCTGTTATAGGCACAGAGACATCTGCACTATCTTTCCCACCTCCATGAGGGATAGAGATACTGACTTTAGTTACAGGATGGTTTGTTGGGGTGCAATCCCCACCCCCATACTCTGGGCTGTTCTGAAATCTCAGAAATTCTTTTTTGGACCTTGACCTTTGTCTGATGAGTTGGGCAACCAGGTGTCCTTTGACTGCACTAGGAACTCTTTCAAGGCTAAGGTAGGAACAGCACTCACTGTACCAGAAACTCCTCTTGTCTGACCAAAGTGAGGAATAAGAGTGGGAATAATCAGTCATTCCTTGACAGCCTTGAAACATTGTTCACCTGAATTGTAGTCCAAGTGGAATGGCACAATTTTTACTGGACTGTTGAAAATTCCAATAATTACAGACCTGGATGTGGCCAGAATGGAAATTTATAGATTACTAAAGCTAATTGTCTTGTGATCCTATAAAGAGTAGTCCTAAGTGAGGTCCTTTGAGCTCTACTGAACCTCAGAGGGCTAAGCCAGCATCTTCCTCTGAGTGGGATGTCCATCCTCTCTCATACTCCTTTTCCAAAACCTCACACACTCTCAAGTTTATGAAGTTGGGATGACCATTGCCAAAATCTGACAATGGATCCTAGGCTGTGACTTTGAGTTGTTAGACTTCAGAAAAGTGAGTTTTGGGACAATTTCCCTTCAATCACTCATCTCAAGTTAGGTGCAGTGCTTTACCCTTTTTTGTAGGGTCTCACAATGCATCTTCTAAGAGCTCTGGTAATACACGTGGCGAGGAGCATTGACTGCTTGGTGAATGTCTTCTGATGAGATTAAGGAAATATTAATACTTTTCCAGTTCTCCCTACAGGGAAGCTTCATATTTTGCCCTTCCTTTGGGTCAGAAGCCATCCTCAATGAGCATATTCCCTGTGAAATTGCTGCAAATTTTTGCTCAAATACAGACTGCTGATCACTACTTCTATTTTGATGCTTTATCTCTGGATTGAACTAGGTAAGTAATTTTACATCACAAAAGATCTGTAGGAAAAGCAGATAGTGGAAGGAAAATACCACTTAGCCCTCATAAGATGGAATCCAAGTACATACAGTACAGCGGAGAATTACTATTTTTTTAGATCAGTCTGCTTGAGAAGCAACCAGAGAGATCATTAAAATCACCTCTGTAGTTCTTTGATCACTGGTCTTATTTGCATTTCAAAGGAGTAAGTTTGATGGAGTTTATTGCAATTTTCTGCTCCTAAATTGCAGCAGTCTGGTTCCCTGCTCTCACATTGCTTCCTTTCTGACCTTCCCCAAAACTACAGACTTCTCCTTTTGAACAATAAAAATTATCCTGCAAAAGTGAAGCACGTTTATAACTCAGTATTGCTTAAGAGCAAACTGGCATGAGATGGCTCAGTAAAGAGCTATCCCACCATCAGGCCTCTGTTGTACCCCATACTCAATTTCAACACTGTCATTGCATTCTCCTAAGTCGAGTTGACCAATCCTAAACACAGAGTTAAAAGTGAGATCACAATACGCAATTTGACATTCCGTGTACAACTTCTTTCTCCTCTCCCTTACACACTAAAGTGTTGCTTTCTAGGGCAATAAACAAGAGTTTAAACTGATCTGCTCACACCTGTAACTGGTTTCCTGTTCTTTTTTTTTTTTTTTAAATTAAATCAAACAATGCAGTACTCTGCCTGCAAGTCCAAACAACTCTTGCATTTATTCCACTGAATTTCATCAACAAGTGGGGGGCAGCCTGTCAACATCATTATGTTTCTTTCTCATCCCCTCAGTTCTCATCCAGTGTCTTAACGAAGCAATACTGATTGCACACATTGCAAAAGACATCTTGGCATAGGAATGTGACAGAAGAAAAAAATGCTCAAAACCAAAGATTTATGGCTGCTGTGGTCTTCCCAGTCTCCACACCTCAGGATGCAAACATTCCTAGTAAAGAAGGGGGTCAAGAGGGCTGACCTAGGCCAGAGAGGAGGGCTGAAAGCCACTGGGTCCGCTGTTAGCTGGACTCTGACAATGGCATAAGCCAATAGGACCAAAGAGAGGAATAGTTTTGGCCCTAGAATCACAGCTCCACCAGCAGCAATACTTGAATGAGATGCTGACTCATGGAGAACATGAAAGGGAAGGAAAGGAGTTTTGAATTGTGAGTTAAACTGGGACCTGGAGCAGACAGATTTTAAATGTGTGAGATCTGTTACCGACATGATCCTTTCCCCAAACCAGTCAGACCCTGGCTCTGCTTATAGAGGCCTAGAAAGCTTGACCTTCAGTCAGTCTGCTACAGGAGTACCTGGTGTGCCTTGTTTTGTTTTCCTTGTTTACCATGGACACCCAGACTCCTGCAAAGGACACACCCCACTCCATCCACAGGTACATGGCAGGTCCGCAGAGCACCACGGCAGTTATCTCCATTAAAACACAGGCTTTGCCCTAAGGCAGCTGAACTTGAGACAGCAAGACCCACTTGGCTGTAATAATGGCTAAGTTTTATCTCTCAAAAATGTTTAATCTGATGAATTGCTTTCTGCAGTGAGTAGCAAGGAGTGGAAGTGACAGCATTAGGGAGGACTTTCCTACCAATACAAGAGGCAGCACTTAATGTTCTTAAGAGCAATTTTTGGAAGGTATCCTTTTCAAACCATGGCTTTATTAATCAGATAATACCTTGACAGATATAGGAGAATGCTCAGAGAGGCACAGGTGTTACATGAAATGTTCATTTCCAGTAGGTTTCCTAGTTACAAAGCAGTTGAATCATTCATCTTATTATATATAACTACTTTGGTTTTTCAGTGCCACTGTGGGTGAAAAGGGATAAAAAAATTAAAAAAAAAAAAGCTGTAGGAAACTGGTTAAGTTTAAATCCAAGTAAAATGATGGATTTAAAAAAATTTGTACACTATGTACCTCAATTCTTTTATTAATAAAACTGCGTGTTTTCTTCAAATCTGCTACTCAATGCTCTTAATCTTCAGCCCTGTATTTCCCTGTGTGTTCCTTCTTGTATGGCTTGACATTTAGAATGACCGCAGTAGTAAACTGTCCCTTGTTGCTAATTTCTAAGGGGGTGTTTATATCAAGCTGTCGGTGCCCTTCGGAACAATTAAATCTCACCCCAGGGGGTTCTGTGGATTGGTTCAGGGTGGTTCTGCAAAGCACTAAGATGCCCAGCTCAAGTTCTCTAATCTGACTGGTGTTATCTTCCACAGCAGAATTTTCAAGACTGAGGTATTTCACCTCACAGCAGCATTTTAAGAGATGCAACATGTTTTATGAGAAGGCTAGGAATGGAGAAGTGCCAGAAGGTTGAGAGATTTTCCTGAGGTCAGAGGACAACCTGGGCACAGTCAATCTTCTGCAGACTCTGAGAAAAACCCATAGAGAAAAGGAGCACCCTCTTAGTGTCGGCCTAGCCAAGAACATGGATACCCCTGTGCCTAGGGAAGGTGCTCTGTGGCCAGCAGCATGTAGAGCTTGTCTGGCCATTGCAAGGGATCCCTCTTGAGGGAAAATCCCTGGCAGCACCAGAAGGCGTTTCCACCTCATGGAACGGACCAAACAAGCCTTTTTTAAAAGGCCAACTCCTCCTCTATAATAAATTCCCATCCAGAAGAGAAATTCTTTTCCCCTAGTGCCTCATTCGTAGTGAGCAACAGCACAGCCACAGATGGAAGCCATTAGAGAGCCATTATATTTAACTGCTAGGCAATGACTGATTGCACAAAGGAAAAACTAGTATCAAAAAAGTTCCTGCCAACAGCTGTTAGAAGGAAATGTCACTGTTGTGGTGTCTAGACACTGACAGGCTGCCCTAAATCACATGTCAAATGCAGGCCAGCACTATCTTATCAAAGTGGCTAAAATTTTGGCATGCCATTAGAGACGCTTCAGCAAAAGTCAGTCTGCTATCACTCCAAGTACAGTGGTGCTCGAGTCTCATGGTTTTGGGGTATTGCCATCAGAAAGGCAGTTTGAAAACCTCAGGAGCAGAACAGGAGCTCTGTGGCCCGGTGGCAGACTTCTTACTCTGGCCAGGGATTTGCCTCATTCTAACCCTTATGAAATAAAGGCCTCCTCTGCACGGGATCCTTCTGCCATCACTCCAAGCATGTTTCCAACCTTTCTCCCTGTTGGCCCCCAAAGCAAACTAAAGCACACACTGTTCAAAGGAGGGAATAGCCCTGGCATGGGTGCTGCTGAGGATGAGCAAGATGCCCACTAAAATGTTTCCATGCTCAGTTACTGCAGGAGTTATCCTGAGTCCCAGCTCCTCATCATTAAACCTTACACAGGGTATTCAAAAGAGGCAAAGTGGCCACAAAGTGGGACAACACAAGCAAGAACAGGTGCTGTAACAAGCATTGAGAAAGACAGCAATTTAAAAGGTTTCCTGAGCGGATAAAGGTGCAGACAACTCCCTTTCTGTGATGCTGTGCCACCAACAGGGCTGCCAGCAGAAGCAATACCTGCAGTGGTTCCCTGGGGGCTGCTGCAAAGCACAGTGTTACGACGGTTGATTTATGGGGGTTCACGTCCCGATTACGGGAGGCTGTCCCTTCTTTACATTGCAGGGAGTTGCCCTCCCCACGTAGTTCCCCCCCAGGGGGCCCCTGTGGTGCCCCACAGAGACGCAGGCAGAGACCACCGGAGAGGAAAGCAGCAGATGAGAGTTTATCACACGGGTAGAGGTATTTATAACTTCTCAATGGATCATAAAAGATCCAATAGAAAACTAGGAGTAACAACCAATAGGAAAGGGTTAAATAAGGGCCAATAGGGAAACTACACAGACTTCTATCAAGGACACATTCTTTGTTCTCGGCAGGAGATAGGACTTTCTCTAGGGATTTTGGGAAGAAGACACAGTGACTCAGGAAAAAAACAACACAGAAACTCCATTTTAAACAGTAGAGAGTTTCAGCTTTTAAGGTATTTAGCTTAGCTTTTCTTCCTTCTTCACCAGCCCATTTCTCACAAGACTTTTTCCATTTCTGATATTGTTTGTTCACTGCCACACAGTGTCACATGAGGACAGCTGCCAGCACCATCTCGCATGGCTCACCAGCAGTCAGTGGCTGGCAAAACCAACCATCTGCACACAGAGAAGCAGCAGCTGGAAATTTGTAATAGGTACCTGCAGAGAGGGTTTTCCTCCAGGGAATTTGTCTTGTAGTCTGCTTCACAAGACTCACCTGCAGTAGCAAGCAAACATATTAAAAGATTGCAGACAGCTGTGGGGTATCAATAGGTTTGGGAATTTGCCAAGTCTTTGCTTAATACAGGACCAGCTATGAGCTGCTCTCCCTCCCAAACTAAAGCATAAAGATGCTGAGCTTAGAAAGCCCAGAGCCACACAGAGTCCTTCCACAGGGTTTGGAGGTTCAATAGGCCTATGGACCCACTTGCTGCTTAATTAATTTTTCAACCAGTGTACCCATGGAAAAAAATGCACCTCAGTGCAGACTAAAAGTCACACTGGATTGTTCCTGTGCACAGTATGTCTTTTTATAAAATACAGTATTTGAGCACCATCCTGTTGTGTTCAGTGGACAACACGAACTCTGACTAGAAGTAAAAGGAGAACAGTGGCCCCTTCCAGAGGAACTGCTAACTCCAGCAGATCTTGGAGCACTGGCTGAGGAAGCACTTGTACATAAGTGATACATGACTTTAAGAATTAATAAACAAACAATGTCTCTGTAAAGGTGCTGCTGTTCCTTCCTCTTGCTTTCAGTTTATCTGCCTTCCTGCCCTGTAACGCCTCTCCTGAGCAGAAGGATCAATAAATGGAACTCTACAGTATTTTACTCTGCTTCAGGAACTGGCATCATTATCTTATTCCCCACATGGGAATCAGTCTGCCAAATTTACTTCTGCATAATTTGTCCATACTGAGGTGAATCAGCGTTTAACTTGTTAAAGAAAAGTTACACAGGAATGAAAGAAAAAACAGAGGAGTTTGTACATTGCATTGTACAATGCACAAGTTCCTTTCCGTTATAGGAATGCTAGAAAGAAAAGGACAACACTTCTAATATCAGTGATCTTAAATCTAAGCCAAGAACCTACTTGCAGACTTCTAATACCTGGTCTCATAGTAAAAGAACTGCAGATGAATGAAATTACTGTATGACACTTCATAATAACAAATTTAAAAGAATTTCTAGTCTGCAATTATACAATTGTTCCCATTCCACTACCCCAGACCTAACACTGTTTTGGTTTCCATCTATTATTTAAATGAAGAAATAAACCCCCTAAAGTGCATTGGGTCAATTCAAAACAGGCTGTGTTTATACACAACTAAGAGTTGCTTTGGCAGCCGGAACTTCAACTGCAACAACAATACATAAAAGACTGTACCTGCTAGCTGAAACTTTTAACATTGCTATGGAAAGCCACCAGCTGCTGGAGATGCATTTCCAGAAGACTGAAGTCCACAACTTAATCAGATATGAAACATCACCAAATAGTGAATGTCATCATAGTCAACTCTACTAGGCCTGATATTTATTTATTGAGCTGCACACAAAACATAATAGTCTGTTTTCTCTGCTATGAATAAGCATGATTTCTGCCTATAAGTTCTTGCATTAGCATGGACTACTGTTTTCTACATCAGCCATTGAGGATTTCATATATTTAGACTCCTGGCACATCAACATTACTTCCTTCTGAGTAGCCATGAGGATTGCTGACACAGACCAAAACTATTATTTGTTAAAGAAAAGGCTGAAGGTCACAAATATTATAACTGAACAACAACTTCTCTATGAAAGTGCCACCCACAGCAACAATTAAAGCCTACTGAACATAGAAGTTTTGGAAAACCTGGATTGTGGAGGAAAGATACCAAGGATCATTGTGCTTTATTACAATTTAGAGAGGGGAAGGAAGAAATTTTTTTTGACAGGAATAAATAGAATTGCAAGAGGACTTTACAGGCCATGACAATGAAAGCAGTTTCCCTCCCATCTCCATCAAGTCACCTGAATACCTGGCTCCTTTTGTGCAATAAGAGCTTCTACTACTAGTGGAATATTGCTGCTGTGAGAAGTCAACCTCATGCACGGCTATGCCGGAAAGGTTGACTGTAGTTACTGGTGAGAGACAGAGTTGATGATTAGAGTAATATGAAAGTAATAATTTTTTTCCTATTTCTGAAAAGCAGCTCAATGGAACAGATCAAGGGCAGATGGTTTTTTATCTTCTGATGAGAAAGTTAGGTAATGACATTTTAATAAGAAGAAATGCAGTCAAGTGTCAGAGTAAGTAGTGAACTGCGCTCTCTCTAAAGACATGCTGACATCTAAAACTATTTGTAAATACCTTGAAAATATAGCTACTTTAGTTTTACCACAAGATTGCCAGGTCAGGTGAGAAAATTTAAGCCTTTGCTGATAAATTACAATAAAAAGTGTTTAATGCTGTTTGATTAAATAAAATCCATTAATCCTGATGCTGCCTGGTTATTTTTGAATAATCATATGTAATCATAATTAAAGACTATACACAGGTGGAGTTGGTTAAAATCAAGGATTCTCTTAATTTCTGGGAATTTTATTTTGTACACTTAGTTATCTTCTTTTTTGGGGGGACATTTATATACACACACATACAGACATATCAGTATTTCCTCACAGCTTCGTTGTAGTTTAGCAACATGAAAAACAACAATAAAAAATTTTAAAAAGCCAAAGTAGATAGGTAAATAATAGTGCCTACCTCCTTTTCCAAGCATCCCGACCCATCCGCCATGCTCCCACATACTCTTTCCATCCATCCATGGTTCTTATTTCTTTTCCTATTTTCTCTTTTTTCTTATTTCTCTGCCCCTTTTCTCATTCAGTATAGATTTCACACCCCTTTTCTCAAACCTGTAGCCTTTCACTGTTTCCACAGGGCCAGATATCCGGGTTTAAGCAACAATTTAGGATTGTTCAAGAGATGGTTTCTTGTTTTGACTAAATGGTATCATTGGACATCAGATGGTATTGTGTGTCTACTATTTGCACAGTGAACTCTATCAATTCAGACTCCATTTAATCTGTAGCATACATTGTTGACGTCACCTGCATAGCCATGACATTGGCATTATCAAGTTACTAGGAATGAGATATTTACACAAAGAGCATTCCAGTAAAAAAACCCAAATAAATAAAAAACAAAGAAAAACCAACCAAACAAAAAACCTGTCTCCACAGTAAGACATGATTATAACCGATGCAAAACACATACCCATTAATTAGAGCATTAGTTACACTGCACAATGAAGAACAAGTTATTTCTTTTCTAGCTATGCCTCCTCCTGAAATAATTGCAAGGTCTTCTACAAAGATCATTTCAGCAGAAGTGGAAATTACACTTGAATATGATGTTTGAAAAGCAGTAAAATTTGATTGTTCACATACACAGACTGTTAAATTGGCCATGGAATTCTGAAAAATTTCTACTGCAATATTATTCATTCAGTTAATGGCAAAAGAGCTGGGCTATGAGAGAGGTGACTACACATTAGAAGATACAATATAGCCCTCATTGCAATAATGGCAGGGTGAAACGATAGTACAGGAAGAAATACACGGCATCTTGACACAGTTTACCCATATAGTCATTACTTACACAAGAAGATAATGACAAGCAATGTTGATCACAAAAATAGTTAGAAATTGGCATTATACCATTTGAAAATTAAAAAAAAAAAATAAAAATTTGTTACTTCTGAAAAACAGTCCATTGTAAGATTCAAAAAGAGTTTGTGAAATAGAAGGACAATTTCAAACCTGCATTTAGTAATCATTAACCATTTTACACATGCATTTGAGCCCAGATTTAAAACAGTTATCAAGCAAAAAGACTGGGGCAGGAGAAGGGGCAGAAATCAACTGCAAAATAAAACTTGCCTTGATTTGCTTTTTTCCCACCAGTGACAGAAACTTGAAATGAGAATAAAGTTAAGGAACTAAGCAAGCATTCTCACTCAGGAAAACTGTTTCTGTCAGTAGATGGCATGTCTTGATTTATTTCTTTTTAAAGGGTTCCTCTAAAATCTTGGTATTCATAGCTGCATTTTCACTGGATCCTCTCTGTATAACAAGATATCTGAGCATAGTCCTGGGAACAAAGACCTGATCAATACTCTCAGTTCTACACTGATGTCCTCTGCAGGAATACTTTTCTTCTGCACTGATTTTCTTATCCACAAAAAGGAGACACAACACCAATCCATTGGGTAGGCAAAGCCTGTTCCAATGGTTCTTCAATTAGAGTTTGTGAAGTGCTCCAAAGGCAAGTTCTCAGAGGGAAAACCATTATCAGCAACAGCAGCATCTTTCATTTGACATGCTTATTTAGCTCATTAGACATTAAAGAACAGCACCATTGCAGCTGACCTCAAAGGCAGAGCTGAAAGTGGATGCTCCTCAGCCCATCTATCTTGCTCTCAGTATAATTAATTGCCATCTGGTGATTTAAGTCAAGAGCCAGCAATGAGCTACTTGCAGTAATCATGGTTAATATAATCATACCTGCATGATTAGAAAGTTACAACAAGTACAAAGAAAAACAAGATTTAAGTTGTAGAGAGGCTTTATCATGCATTTTAAGTGTCAAGCAGCCTGATCAGAAACAATCCAACGCCCACAGTGAAACAATAACTTAGATATCAGCCAAGCACCAGACTTGCCAGTGCTTGTTTATAGTGCAGAGGCAGGCAGCAGCAGTAACAGCTTGACAGGAGGAATGCTACACACCTCTCACGTTTACATTTGTAACTTAGTCTGTTGAGGATGCATGAAGAGCTAAACACCACAAGGAGCTGGGATACCCCAACACCATGAGAAACACAATGAATAAAACCTAGGAACACAGTGTGCTGTAATAACTGGTATCCTCTGCCTATCAGTTAGTACTAAGGAGACAAAAGTGTGAGCAAGACAAATTCAGGGTGTGCATGACCCTCATCCCCACATCCCTCCTTGCTTTTGCATTGAAACAGAGAGACCTTACACGGGTTGAACTACCCAACTTTTCTTTGATCCCGGCTCAGGCAGTACTTTGTTAAAACACTTCCTAAAGCTTGTTCTCAGTAAGTTACCAGCAGAAACAATGACCAAAATGGAGAACTGCAAGCTAGCACCTTTAGGAATGCTCCAGAGGTTACTAACAAAGTGAAATAAATTTGTAGAGAAGTTTAATAACAATTTTGTCCCCTGCTTCGGCAGCATCCCTTGCATAATCAAATACACTTGGTGCCTGAAGAAGTCTACAGTACAGCTCCGAGACCTCCCATCCATGATTTCCTGGGATTATAATTTCCTCTAGGTATACAAAGGCAACTTGCCATTGACAAGTACAGTAAGAATTTCTGCTATTTACTATACAATCCTTGGCTAAATAAAAAGAGCAAAAGCAAAACTAAAGCAAAGCTTGTGAACTTTTTTGTCATATAAGCTCACAGCTACAACAATAACTCACATACAGTGAACTGAAGACTAAACCAACTAATAGTCATCGGTACTACCTTTGTATTTAAAGTCAGCCGGGAAAGAAATAAAAAAAAAACCCCAAAACATACATTAAACCCTCCTGTTTTCTAGTCATAGTGGCTGCTTCAGAGCCAAATTACCCTCACTGCTAAAAAGCAATTTCTGTTGTCTGGCAAGCAGATAAGACAGGTGGCTACATAGTGTTTGCATGGGATATGAGCAGGAAAACTTAAAAGTCTTAACACGTAGAAGACTTGACATAGTTAGGCAACACACTTCTGCGAGTTAGCATAAAGAGGAACAATTTGTAAGTCATCAGTCCACTGGGGCACCACTGCAGCACTGGCATTATTAAAGGGAGCAGCAAAAGTCAGCTGCATGTCATTTAACATGCATTTCTGGACCTGATGGCAACCCACATTCTGAGCTACAAAGACCTTTCAGCAAAGAACTTTCTTAAAACTCTCTAATCAACACCAATAGTTGATTAGTATCAAACTGAAGCACAAAAAAGTAAACTTAAAAAAAATAAAGCTTTAGTAGAAAACAATACTGTAACAGTCATATTTTCTGTGCTTATATAGTTTTCCCCATTTTTTTTTCTCTACAAATTACATTTACATATAATGTAAATATAAAAGCCTAGGACAAAGTTTACTGCAAGTTTTCATGGTTTTTAACAAGCTTCTTTCCCTTCCTAATCAATAAGAGTATTTTAAATGCAGTTAGTTATGCAGAGGGTAAAGTTAGTTTTACTTGTATATGCAAAACATCACCAGTATTTTCCAGCAATGTATGTGGCACAATTTAAACAGATATGAAATACACAGGATGCACAAAGAGTCTGTTTTAAGTGTCAAAAGTGCATTAACTTTGAAGAAAATGTTTCTGATCACTCCATTTTGAAGCTATGCCTTCACTACTGATTAATATGCTTTAAGAGGCATTTGCTTTAGATATTTGTACCCTCTAAGCACTTGATACGGAATGCCACTTCAAAGGTCACACCATTGATAGAAGAAGAACTGCTGGGAGCTGCCACGGTCATCCACAGTGGCCAGAAATTGTGAAAATAAAAGGTCATACCTGATTCAGAACTTTTAGCGCCAGATAGGAACATGACTCTTTGCTCCATATGCTTCTTGCATAGAGCATTAAAAGCCTCATCTTTGCACAGTATTCCTGCTTCTTCAGGCTTTTTAGTAACAAACTCTCTACGCTGCTGACACTCCAAGGCCGATTAGTCGAACCATACACCCTTCTTAAGAGAAGACACCTCTGAGGCACAAAGCAATGTCTGCTGCCCTGCCCCTCTTGGGGCCATCCCACCTGACCCCAGCAGCAGTCCCTCCAGGTGCACCCAATAACCTCCACGCATGTAGCCCAGATTGCCATTAACCCTGCTCTCCAGCCACTTCAGGGTATTATACTGAAGTCCACAGTATGGTGAATACAAAGAGGGAGAGAGGTTTTTTTGTGTTTGTTAAAATAAAGCTCCTGCTTTTACCAGCTCGGAGCTGGTAATACTGAGGTCAGGTTCCTTTCTCCTCGCAAAATTTTCGTTACTCTTAACACTGTTTCTTTTCTATAAGATTGCACTGAGAAATTGCATTTTGTCATAACAACAGAAAACAGAACTTTGAAATTACTTCATTTATTAATCTCATTATTAAACTACTGGCAAATGAATTTGTAGTGTTTCAATTAACATAGTCCAAAGACTTGCTTCTAGCCTATCAAATAATCACAGAATGGGTCAAGCTGGAACAGACCACACTGAGTCATCTGGTCCAGCCTCCCGCTCAAGCAGGGTTATCCTAGAACACAGCATTGCATCCAGGCAGTTCTTGAATATCTGCAGTGAGAGGAGATCCCTGGGGAGGACAGAGTTGCCCTCTCCTGTTTGGTTACTCACACTCGGGTGGAACATCAGTTTGTGCCTGTTGTCCCTTGTCCTATTGCTTGGTGCCACCAAAGAGCCAGTGAGTGAGACTTCACAACCTCTCTGGGTAATCCTTTCCAGTGCTCCGTAACCCACACAGTAAGTGAGAAACTTGCATAAAAAGAATTAAACACAGGATACTCAGTTTGAAACTGATGGTCTTAAAGGCATTCTTAATAGTTTTTCTTTCTCGGTCTCCTCTCTTCCCAAGCACATTCCTACCCAGATGCGTCTAGGTTTTCTGGGCTCCTGTTCCACACTTGATATCAGAGGGCCCTGGTTATGGAGAAACTTCCAGCAAAACAATAAGGTCCTATTTTGTACTATGCCTCTCTTCCCTTCTCCACACTGCCAAAAGCAAATCATCTAGTTTTGGGTCACTTTCAAAAGCAAGACAGGTCTTTCTCCTACCTTACTGGTATCCCTCCCAAATATTGTTTGCCCCCCAGATTATACTGTCACTTCCACAATCATCCCCTCCATCCTGTCATGCCCCGTGAGTAATTTTTATCGAATCAACATGGAAGGTCACCACAAAAGGAGGGAGATCTCTGTGCTAATTCTTGAAGTTACTCTGACTTTTATTACTCTCCTACAATCACTTCCTACTTCTTCAAAATTTATCTAGTACCTCCTGCTCTATAGCAAGAACTTCAGTTTGTGCTCCCACACCTTCAAGATCCTCAAAAATATGGTGATTTGGTTTTGAAGACTAGGGGACAAGCCAGGTCTCACCGTTGAGGAAGCAGTACTTTCGGTTTGTGTAGAATACCGAACTAGTTCTTCAGCAGAGGAGCCTAATCACTTTGGCATAGTAGAAAAGTGCTTTAAGGCTTCAATGAATCTTTCATAGTTGCATTTTTACTTATACAACAACAAACAAATAGTGCATCTCCATCAGAAAAATCTTTTTCAGACTTGAAACTTTCCTCTAAATTCGGATTACCCTACGCTATAAGCAATTCCTCATTCTGTTACCAGACCATTTTGAGGATGAAAATAATAGCTCATATGCACATGCTGCTCATCTGAGCAGTGGTTAGAAACCATACACATTCATTTTTAATGTAGCTTTTTCTCTGTTCTACACACAACCCGTTAGATTTTGGAGGCATACTTATACCAGACTATCATATTTCAGAATGATCAGGTAAATAATATCCTTCCCATGTTTTGGTTTCACAGAGGCAAAATCTGCACAATAGCACTCCTCCTTAGACCCATACACAGAAAAAACAGCTGTGGTGTGAGCAGTCAATTGTGACAGGTCAATTTTTCTTTCTTACTTTCATCAAATAACAGAGTCCATCTTCTTTGTTATATCTTAGTCTTGATGTAGCCATTTTGTATATACTAAATTTTAGTCATATATTCCCCCTTAACAAATAGAAAATTCGAGGAAAAGATATTTCCATGATGTTAAAGAGAAAAAAATGTGACCCTTCAGTATTTTCCTACCTATAATCCCAGTTTACCCAGCAATATTTTACAGCCTATCCCTTTCTACATTCATTCACTTCATATCAGTAGCTGAAAAATATACAAGAATGACATAGTGACTGCTTTATATTTATTGCAGACTTTCACAGTGTTAGACTGCCACTCCAGGTACATGGGGGAGAAAATCAACTGTGAGGGCAGAAACCAGCAACAAGGAGCCTGGCCAAGATACCTGCAAAGCCTTGGACAAATACCCGAAGGCAGGAAGCCTTCCAAGGACAATAAGAACTGATCCCTTATCCCATCTGCAGACATCAACCCATCTGCAGACCTCCAAGGACTATTTGCATTTGACAAGATTTGTGGTTTCTGTGTATTCCCTACCTTGTACCCAAAACCTGTTTGGCAAGACCTATTGTTCCCCTCCACCGTGTGTCCATGAATAATGGATGAATGTCTCCTGCTCTGTTTTCCCTTAGTTAACATAATGTATTCTCTGGATTAGCTTAGCCCGTCCCTTCTTTAGCATAACCCAACCTTCTAATTAACACCAAGCCTATATTATACTGAATACTTTTGAATAAAGTGTCTTTGTCTTCCCCCCTGGGACAGAGACCGTAGATATTGACCGTAACAATCAACAGCCCAGGGATGCCTCAGTACTGCACTGAAGATACCATGTAAAAGTTACCTTATGCCTACTATTTATTCTGTATTTCCTACCACGTACAATCAGTGGCTCCCAAGAATTTTTAATTTCACAAAAAACAGCTTATCAGTTAACAATATCATCTTTAAATGACAGCACTGGCTCTGTGCTATCAGATGCTCTGGCCACATGACAAGAAAAGTTCTGGATGTCAGAAGGCCAGGTTCTGATTTATGGGCCAACACACTGGATAAGAGCATATTTCAATCATTCAAATCTTTGCCAATTCATTTGCTCATACATCAGTGGAAATCCTACCTGATCACTTCTCATTGCAAAATTATTCTATGGATAAGGTACAATTTAGGTTTTGAATAAATGTGATTTAAGTATCATAAAATCAATTACTACTCCTCATATATAAACCAATACAAATTTGTTTTGTTCTTTTCTGAAATTAAGAGTAACTTCTCTCCAACTATTCATCAATCTTCAGTTTCTGAAGTCTGTTATTCTTCTCGTTATTTTTCACTTGTTATTATGTAGTGATGGTGGCACCAAGAGATGTTGTAGGGAGAAAGTCCATTGCCATTTATCTTGTACGCTGCTTGGAGACAGCTACTTTTCTGACTGAAACTAATGAATATAAATAGCACTATAAGTAGACAGCAAATCCTTTAAATATTTTACTGCTTTGGAGCAGTCTGATAGGCAGAAAGACAAATACTTTTGTTCTTTTTGTCACTTCATTGTTGATTTAGGAAGATTTTCCATCAGATCATGCAGTAACTGTCACAGAAGGGAAATACTGCTTGCAAAGTTTTTTAAAATCAACGGTATTAAAAAAACAGTGATAATGACCTACAATCCCTACATAAATCTTTATGCAAAGAAATGGGAAGGTTGTATTTTTATTTTCTGTAAAGAGGAAGTCAAATCCACACATACTTTGCCCCATTCTTCTCAGAGCAATCTGACCATTTGTGAAGCAGTTTGCATCTGATTTATGGTCACAAGATGATATAGAAGGGTTTATTCAGCCTCTGTAACTGCGTGAAGTCAGAGCTAGCTTTCTGTCCTGGGATGACAGACCTGCTCAGCACCGACAGCCTTCTCTTATGTCCACTCCAGTGGCCGGAAAAGGCAGTTTTAACATGTTTTAACTGCAAGGGGGATGTGTGTCTAGGTTCATGCACACATATGTCCTTCCCACATCCATCCTAGGAAGAGGGAAATTCTTTTCCCATCATCAGATTTGTTGCACTCCAGCTGTTCTAACCTCTGTGCACAGCCCTTTTGACACACAGCTCTCAGTGGAGCTGTAGGCTGCAGGGTCAAACTCATTTGCCTCTCACCCAGCTCTCCTGCAACATCTTGCTCCTCTCTGTTCCTGTTCCTCTGGCCACCTGCTCTTCCTTCCACTGCCCAGAAGCTAGGAAGCACCTTGTGACTCTCATTTAAGAGGATGGAGAATCTTTTCATAGAATCATAGAATTGATTGGGTTGGAAAAGATCTCAGAGATCATCAAGTCCAACCCTTGGTCCAACTTCAGTCTGTTTACTAGATCATGGCACTCAGTGCCATGTCCAATCTCAGTTTAAAAACCTCCAGGGACGGTGAATCTACCACCTCTCTGGGCAGGCCATTCCAATGCCTGATTACCCTCTCTGTAAAGAATTTTTTTCTATTATCCAACTTAAATTTCCCCTGGCAGAGCTTAAGCCCGTGCCCCCTTGTCCTATTTCTGACTGCCTGGGAGAAGAGACCAACCCCCACCTGGCTATAACCTCCCTTCAGGTAGTTAGAGAGAGTGATGAGGTCACCTCTAAGCCTCCTCTTCTCCAGACTAAACAACCCCAGCTCCCTCAGCCTCTCCCCATAGGACTTGTGTTCCAGTCCCTTCACCAGCCTTGTTGCTCTTCTCTGGACCCGCTCCAGCACCTCAATATCTTTCCTGAACTGA